>CM067367.1:64163013-64440845 GCA_034401795.1 Chaetoderma sp. LZ-2023a
ACTGTATCTCGTCATTAACGGATGTAGATTGGACACAGACTGGTGAAGGGCCTGATATCTATGTGTATGATCGGTGCCGAGGTTTCGGCGGGTGGTGGTGACTCAGGTAATGGGATTAGCAATGGGTTAATTGGTGAGTACAATGTTGCCATCACAGGATGTAGATGGGACACTGCCTGGAGAACACCTGGTATCTGTACGTTTGATTGGAGGTGAGGTCTCAGCAGGTGACCTTACCCGCTTTTTAGCCTGAGGGGTGGTACAAAGTCTGATGTTTCGGCTGGTGTTTTACGAACTGGAGTAGCATTTCTGTTGACGGCAGCAGGGAAAAAATGAGGATCAATGGGTCTGATAAAGTCATAAAAGGCTGCAATAGCCTTATCATGAGCCTTTTTCCATGATTGTTTTTTGCCCAGCGAATGGCGGTTGACTTGGCACGGCCGACGTCTAGGTGGGAATTGATTCTGGGCTAATATAATTTCGGATCTGATACAGCCAAGTTGGCAATTGTAATGATTGATTAAAGTTTGTACTATGGATTTAGCCCAACCAAAATTAGCATTACAAATGTTAAAGTGGACATCTCCATTTGGCATGGCTGGTTTGCAGAACTTGTTTAGTTCTTTTAGCTTCTTGCCTAAGCAGTTTGGCAGTGTCTCTGCCTCCATGTGCTTGCCCAACACACCAAGGTGATGGAAGCATTGTATTACCATATAGTATACCTTGACTAGGCGAGCATGGGCAGAAGATTGGTGGCGTGAATCTGATTCATTGCCATCCTTTCTCCCTCCCCCTGCTCTGTCTAGCCATGATAATGCCTTGGCAATCAACCAATCAAACAGACAAGCAACCAATCAATCAATCAATCAACCAATCAATCAATTAAAACCGTCAAGCAGACAAGCAAACCAATCAATCCCTCAACTAGGCAGACCACAAATCAAAACCTAATCAAATTAAGCACGCAATCAGATCACACAACCAATCAAACAACCAGTCAAACTATCAGTCAAATCAGACAAGCAATCAAGCTAGCAACTAGGTAAACAACCAATCAAGCAATTCAAGTAACCAGTCACGCAACAAGTCAATTCAAACAACCAATCAATCACACAACCATTCAATTCAAGCAACCAATCACGCTACCAATCAGTTTTAAACAACCAATCACGCAACCAATCAGTTTAAACAACCAATCACGCAACCAATCAAATCAAACAATCAATCACGCACCAATCAGATCAAACAATCAATCACGCAACCAATAAATTCAAGCAACCAATCACGTAACCAATCAAACAACAAGTCACACAGACAATCAAATCAAGCAAGCAATCAAAAATCAAGCAAGCAATCAAATCAAACAACCAATCAAATGAAACAACCAATCAAATCAAGCAACAACTCAAGCCCCCAATCATCAGGCAAATCCCAGTCAATCAATCAATCGTAATCAATCTCAATCAATCTTAATCAATCTTAATCAATCTCGATTAATCTTAATCAATCTTAATCAATCTTAATCCATCTTAATCAATCTTAATCAATTTCAATCAATTTCAATCAATTTCAACCAATTTCAATCAATCTCAATCAATCTGACGCTCCCAATCAATTCAAGTAAGCAATCACGTAACCAATCAATTAAGCAACAAATCACGCAACCAATCAATTCAAGCAACAAATATGCACCCAATTCAAGCAATAAATCACGCAACCAATCAGATCAAATCACGCAACCAATCAGGTCAAATAACAAGTCATGCAAGCAATCAACTCAAACAAACAATCAAATCAAGCAACCTGTCAAATCAAGTAAGGACTCAAGCAACCAAGCAAGCAATCAATCAATCAATCAATCAGTCAATCAAACTCTAAAGCAGCCAGACAGTTAATCAATACAAAAATGCTACCAGTCGCACACTCTACAAGTTTGTAGAGGTTTGTCAGCTAGTCTGTCTGTCTATATATATATTTTTTCTAATCCAAGAGGGCTTAATTTACAAAGCTGAAATAAGAGAAATGTGGTTAGTAGTAATGATTAGTGGTGACATGATAATATTTTAATATTTAAGGACAGGCAATTACAGAAATAATAGTATAAATATTAAACTTACTCACAGCAATACAGGAATACAGTACTATCCAGGAATACACAGAAATACACAGCAATACACAGTAATGAAATTTTTTACATCGTCAGAGGGCTGGACGCGTTTCGTGTTGATTACACTTCTTCCAGCAGCCTTTTAGACAAATCTACCGGTCCAACAGTTTTCCCTACTATTTATTGGCCAAGTGAATTTTTTTTAGACTTAATCATTTTCTTTAAAGTTACTAAGTTGTTTGCTTTGAGGTACACGGCGGTAATAAGGTGTTATAATTCATTGTAGTAATGTATTGTTAACTAATTGATGCTATGGATAAATAAGTTGGTTTCAATTTGGAAAAGTGTTAAAGATTGAGCTACTTTCAATGGCTTGGCGGCGGACTGGTCACTAGTTCAAAGAGAACTAATAATCTGACTTTGATGTGAACCGTGAAGTCATTTGAAAGGTGCTTAAGTGACCTTTTCAAAGTATAATAAACAATTTGGAATGCAAAGAAAACATTTCAAAGAAATACGTAACTGATGGCCTTGTTTGAAAATCTTTGATCTGAATGAGTAATTTTGATTAAAACTTTTGCTTTGTAATATAGTTACTCAAATGTCAGGTAGTTTCCATGGGGTATTAATTTCAAAGAGTATCATTGTGTTGAGAAATAAAGTCAATTTCTGTGTGTAATTTTCTCTCTAAACCAGATGAATGAATAAGTAAATCGCATGATTGAATGATACAAGGATAGAAGGAAAGAAGGATGGACAGACCAAACCGATCACCCAACCAATCAACTACCCAACCAACCACCCAACTGACCACCCAACTGACCACCCAACTGACCACCCAACTAACCAACCACCCAAACGAACATCCAATCAACTACCCAACCACCCAATAATCCAACCACACAACCAACTAAACACCCACCCAACCAACTAAACACCCACCCAACCAACCACCCACCCAACCAACCACCCACCCAACCAACCACCCCACCCAACCAACCACCCAAACCCACATCCACCCAACCAACCACCCAACCAACCACCCAACGACCCACCCAACCAACAACCCAACCAACCACCAAACCAACCACATCACCAACCAACCACCCAACCAACCACCCAACCAACCACCCAACCACCCAACCAACAACCCAACCAACCAACCACCCACCCAACCAACCACCCAACCATGATGGACGAATGGAAGGACGGATGGAAGGAAGGGTAGGGTGAAGGAAAGATGGAAGGGATGAGGGCTTGAAGGAAGGATGGGATGATGGGAGGGAGGAGAGATGAACGAGATGAAGGCTGGAAGGAAGGAAGGAGGGATGCGGGAGGAAGGAAGGGAGGGAAGGAGGGAGGGAGGAAGGAAGGAAGAAAGGAGGAAGGAAGGGGGAGGGAGGAAGGAGGGAGGGAGGAAGAAAGGAAGGAGGGAGGAAAGGAGGGAGGGAGGAAAGGAGTCAGGGAAGAACGAACGAACAAACGAACAAACGAACGAACGAACGAACGAACGAACGAACGAACGAACGAACGAACGATCAAACGAACGAACGAACGAACGAATGAACGAACGAACGAACGGACGAACGAACGAACTGATGGACGGACGGACGGACGAATGAACGAACGGACGAATGAACAAATGCTAGTGGATGGAAAGCAGGAAGGAAGGCTAGAAAGAATGAAGAAATGAGGTGATGAATGAATGAGTGAAGGGAGGAAATGACGGGTAGAGGGAAGGGTAGAGGGAGGAAGGATGGAATGAATGACAATTTTCTTGCTCAAACAATCATGCAATTCAAGAGGTAATAATAGGTTCAATCTAATGATTTATGTGGAGAAGATGAGATTTCTATATACCGTTTATTAGGTGGATCTAATGAAGGACTGATAGATTGCCTGACGATGTAGACAATATTATACACAAGTTATGGATTTATAAAGTAATACAATAACGGAACTGGCACTGGCATGTATGTATGTAATATTGTAAACGCACCGGCTCAGAATTTTTAAAATTGAAAAAATTGAAAATATTTTTGCTTATTTTATCACCTGAGATTGTCAATTTTGTTTAAGAGATGCCATATGGCCTGATTAGTATACAATGATAAATCATTGATTGATGTTTTGAACACTTATTTGAGTTTCGCTTTTACCAAGATGTCGCGTAGATTAGGATTTTTCTTAAATGCAATTACCGGACGCTTGTTGAATGGTTGTTTTAAATTGTCCTGTAATTTGTGATACTCATCCTTTAGGATTTTCGTAATTTCAACATTTTTCCGATTGTATGTGAGAGTAAATGGGATAATCTCACGTTGATCCGAGAGGCCTGGGTCCGAATTTATGCCCCTTGGCCATTGTGTTTCGAGTTCTTTAATCCAAAATGATTCTCTTAGTTTTCTTTGTTTATCAGTTTCCTCTGTTGTGTCTGAAGGAGGTAGCTGTTCAATGGGCATAATTTCAAAGTCACGAGTGACTAAATGATCAGGAAGATTAAAATGTTCAGCCACATGTGTGTCTTCCTCTAGTCTAATATCTGAAAGGTGTCTAGTTGCTCGGCATCTTAGTCGATTTTTCGTTTCGCCAACATACTGCTTTTGGCACAATTTGCATGAAATTAAGTAAATGACATTTTCAGAATCGCAATCTAATTTCGACTGAATTTGAAATTTGCTTTTGTTTTGAAAGCTCATGAATGTACTCTGGGAAGGAAGAAATTTATCCAATTTACACCTTTTCCTTTCACATTTCCGAGATTCTCCATTACCAATAATCGGACGATTATGACAAATTTTGGTAGGCCGACAATTTCTGGCATTATCCGGAATGATTTCCAAATTATGCAAAGTTTCAGACTTTATTTTACGCAGGAATCGAGAAGAGTACCCTCTCGGTTTGAGGGCTTTGAATAAGGTCGAACATGATGATTCAAAGTTTTTCTTATCACTCGAATTTCTATGAAAACGGATTATTTGTGATTTTACAAGTCCCTTGAAAGTCTGCGGTGGATGGAATGATTTCTTGTGCAGTAGTTGATGCGAGTCGGTTGGCTTAAAATAAACTTTGTAGTCTAAGTAACCAGTTGTTTCATACTTTATACCTTTGTATAAGGTTACATCCAAGAAATCTACGGACATCTCATCAATTTCAGCTTTTAGTTTGATATTCGGATCATGATTGTTCAGAATGGCTAAAAATTCATTAAATGCTTCTTTAGTATGTTGCCAGATCATGAAAATGTCATCCAGGTACCTGCGGTAAATGAGTGGCTGATTTGGACACTTTTTAGTGCTTCCTTTTCCCACTCAGCCATGCAAAGGTTAGCAAATCCTGGGCTGAAACGCTTACCCATTGCGCAGCCACAAATTTGTCGGAAAATTTCACCAGCAAATTCAAAGTCATTGCCTTTCAGACTCAGCTCCAATAGAGCTATTACATCTCTGTCGGGCCTGTTGGTGTCGGGGTAGTCGGCAAATGCTCTACGAATTGAATTAAGACCCTTTTCGATATCAATGTTTGTGTACATAGCATCGACGTCCATCGTAATTAAGAATGAATTTGGAGGGACCGAGATCTTAGAGACCTGGGCCCCAATTCTATAAACTTCTTAACTTAAGTCCACCAACACTCTAGGTGGTCTACCTTAGTAAGTGCCCCGCTTATGTTGAGATTCAGAAAACGACATAAGTGCCCCACTTATGAATGTGGACCGCATAACTTAAGCACCCCGCTTAAAACAGTGCTCGGCTCGTTGTTAGGGTATTATGTCCATATCATGCTCATTTCTTTGACACTGACTCGACCGTCGGTGACGAAGACAATAGAACGAATAGCGTGCTTTCCTATTAACCACAAATTTGTATTTGGAAAACGTGTTAAATTATAATTAAATTTTGACAATGGCTGTAGAAAACAGCAAGAAGCGCAAGCCAAATTTTTCTGATGCTGAAAAAATCCGATTAATCGAGGAATATGAAAAAGAAAAAGAAATTATTTCCGGCAAATTTGGCCCAAATATAACCAGCAAGAGAAAGCAGGAGGCATGGCTGCGGGCCACCAAGAACATGAACAGCCAGAATCCGTCTGTTGTGAGAACACCCACAGAGCTGCGGAAAAAGTGGCAAAATCTATCCAGCACCATGAAAGATGACTATCGTCACTTTCGTAAGGAGACAATGAAAACAGGTATATGCCTATGTATTGAACAACTCTTATACTGTGCAGCCTAGCATTCCGTACTCCATAAGCAAAATGCAATGAATGATGCCACTACAAACCTGTACTTTTCATCATTGATGATGTCTCCGCCTCTGCAACGCCCACCCCCACCCCACCCACCCCTCTACCCACCACAGCACGCACGCACGCACGTTATCTGTGGTATGATACTTTTCAAATGTTTTCCGATGACACATAATGTAATGTTGACATCTGGGTGAATACTTGTTTTCACTTTGCTTAACTCCAAGTGGGGGACGTGGAAGGCTAACAACGCGTAGGAAAGCTCACCAAATAAACAATTTGAAGATATGCCTATTATTAATGTATCATTAAATGAATTTTGAAATCCACATAGTATTAGTGAACTTTTCCAATAAGGCCAATTATATGTCAAACGAGAATAAATCATTTGATAAACGATTGCATTAAGACTAAAATACCCGTACAAGTAGATTGATGTGATAATTGAAAGATCAAGGCATAGTCGCTATTAAAGTTTAAATTCCAATTCATCTTGATATTCATTGATGATATATTTACTTTATAGGTGGGGGACCTCCACCGGAACAACCCTCTGCTGTCTCTCAAAAGATGTGCACCGTGCTTGGCGAGGACGACCCAACTGTCCACGGTATTCCGGGAGGGATAGATAGTTTGGTGTGTGGTGACAATTCAAAGTACGTATGAATAATATGCGTGCGTGAGTGCGTGCGTGCTTGTGCGTGTGTGTAATTCTAATTAACATTCATTACAGATGCATTAATTGCAGAAAACCGTATTTGATATTGAAATATTATTTTGTATAAGTAAGCTAGGATAATACAGCGATTGATTACAGAATGTGTGACTTCACAATGATTAACAACAATTAAGACGATATTATTTTTGCATGATGGATAAATAAGCTATGCTAAGAAGTTGCTTTAAAAACCATGTGGTCTCCTCGGAAGTACCTTTCATGCTAAGTTTCAGTCGTTTCACTTTCTTTTTTTGGCACATCAAAATGAAAACAAACCATTTCGTGTGTGATTATTAAAGTTGTCACCAACAGCATCACATATTTTACTAACAAATGTAAATCTCCCTATCATCTGCCAACAAACTGACTGACAAATGAATTCGTCTTCAGTAACTACTGCTTTGTGCACCAATTAACCCTTTAATGTCTAAATTTATTCATTAAAATATATTATTCTCTCTTACCGTGTTGATTTGCAGATCAACAGAATACTATTTTTGAAATTTTACAACTGGAATGACTGCCTCGGTAAATGAGCCAGTCATTCCAGTGTTAACATTTCGAAAATAGTCTTCTATTATTTGGCTTGTCTTCTAAGGAGGCCGTTGCTAACCGTCTTAGGAGGCAAAGGGTTACATAAACGAAGGCTTATTTTACAGATTGCGTCTCTGTCGGGACATTCTTCAGAGTTCACCTCTAGTTATACAGTACTAAATAATATATGACTAAATCACAAATATTTTAATTATTTCAGAAGTTCGTCTGATACGTCAGCCGTTTCGTTCAACGATCCAAGTTGTAGGACACCTCAGTCTGGCTCACAGTCGTTTTCCATGGTAGCACTAACAAGTCCATCTGCGTCAATCAATGCCAGAAAGAAAGATTAGCGACAATGAAGTAAATAATAACGAGCTGCATCGCGAATTATTGCAGCTGGAGAAGAAAAGATGTTTAATGGAGATCGAGAAACTAGAATTGGAAATCTTCATATTGAAGGATAAAAAGAAGGAAATACTGGCAAGAGACAGTTCGCGTGCTGCTGCTGGAGGCAACGACACATTAGTGTATACGGAACTATAGATTCAATGCTATTCAATCAGATATCACCTTAGGCTTTCTTGTTGATTACGTCAGGCGACATATCTGTAAAACGCGTCTTTGACGCCTAGACCTTTTAAAGAAAATTTTATTTTTCATATAAAAATGTCTATTTGTAGACTCAGGGAAGACTATTTTTGGAAGTTTACCACTAGAATGACATGCTCGATAAACGAGCCAGTCATTCTAGTGGTAGAATTACAAAAATAGCCTTCTCTAGGTCTGCAAATATGCATTTCTCAAGACCACCACGGAAGCCGTTCTCGGCCCTTTTAGGCAGCAAAGATTTAAAAAAAATCCTACGAATTAATGTTTTCATCATTTCGAAACTGTTTTTTGACAAAACTTGACATTACTACACGTTATTAAGCATGGTGGCGACCACAATTATGATGATGATAGTGATGATGACACCGACAATGACGACGACGACGCCGATGATGATAATGATGATGCAGCCAATAATATGATATAGATTTCACACATAAATATTAAATATTCATTTTTCACAAAACTGTGAGAGAAAACACATGAAATTTATATCTCCATGAACTATGATACAATATAGCTAGCATTATTAGTTTCCGAATGTACAGCTGGCTTTGTTTCCTTTAGAAAGTATCACAGGGAATGCAAAATGGTAATATTGTGAGAATAAATGTACTTGAAGCGATGTCTGCGTATTTTATGAGATGGACATTAGACATGGGTCTCCGTTTAACCATTTACAGTCTTAGCAGACCAAAACAGCCTCCTTAGTAGTCATTCTAAATGCCAAATTACTGATCAATAGAACACCATTTTTGGAATTTCACCACTGGAATGACTGGCTCGGTTACTGAGCCAGTCATGTTAGTGGTAAAATTTCAAAATTAGTCTTCTATTGATCGGCACATTTACACTCTATTGTGAAATTTTTAATTTTTAAACATAAATTTAGGCATTAAAGGGTTAAGAATTACATATATTGAACAATCTATTCTGATTTTCAAAAAGGTTTTGCACTTACCTAACGGAAATGGTTATTGGCTAACAGATTTCTGGCTGCGGCACCGGCTGCTCTGACTTCATGTTCTACTTCTACGTCATCAACAGCACCTGGCTCTGCCTGCCCGTTGACATCATCTTCCTCAAAATCTGGCAAACCTCGGTCTTTGGCGATGTTGTGGAGGATGGCACAAGATCCTATTATGTTACAGGATTTTACTGGCGAATAACGCAATTCTCCATGAAGACAATGAAATCGCCGTTTCCACAGCCCGATGCCTCTTTCAACAACATTTCGAGTGGATTTGTGAGATATGTTGTAGGCCCGTTGTTGAGCGTTGTTTGGTTGAAGATACGGCGTCATTAGTCAAGTTTTTAGGGGGTAGCCAGAATCACCAAGAATATATTCATGACCCCACCTTGTTTCCATCAAGCGAGTGAGGCCACTTTCCCGTAGAATAACAGAATCGTGAGTACTGCCAGGCCAGCTCGTCACCACATTGATGAAGCGACATTTAGCATCCATAACAACCTGCGTATTAATGGAGTGATAGTTCTTGCGGTTAATGTAGCGTTCCTCGTGATCCGACGGGCTAGTAATCCATATGTGCGTTCCATCGATTACTGCCATCACAGCTGGAAAACCTGCGACTTCATAAAAATCACCAATGATATTGTGAATATCTTCATTTGCTGGAAATTTGATTATTCTAGGTATTAAACGCACCAATGCCTCCGACACATCTGAAACTGCACGACATGTAGGTGATTGCGATACACTAACAGTGTCACCGACCGTCCTTTGGAATGATCCTGTTGCGTAAAAACGTAGCGCGATGAATAATTTCTCAATGGGCAATAGAGCATGATTTCTCATAGCCCTTGCTTGAAGTTCTTCATGTATTACATCAACAAGACTCAGAATTGCTTCTCTGTCGAGTCTGTATCTTTGATACAGCTCCACGTCATTATAGGCATCCATATGATGCAATCGGTCTCTAAAAATGCGTTTGTGACGAATACCACGCCTTCTTTCTTCTTCCATTATTGCACCGACTATTAGCAAAGCCATTTCTACTACGCTTGTACGATGATATAAATGGTAGATTGGCGAGAGAATAGAGTTTTAAACACCCCACGCAAAGTTAGGACACCTACCGAGGTGTCTTATTTCTGAGTCGAGATTTACGTGCAGTACCGTCGCTAAGAGGTTTTCTGAATACCGCTTAAGTTAAGCACCCCGCCTATGTGCTAATATAGGTGGGGTGCTTACACTTTAGTAGTTTATAGAATTCCGGCCTGGGCTAGAAAGTCTTCAGTGTTTTTCAGATAGCTAAAATGTCTGTTTGCAATTGGCTGAAGATGGTAGTCGATAAATTCACTAATCCTATATGATTCCGAACCACAATCTGAAATAATGGGTCGCCCTGGTGGAGTCATTGGGTCGGTCCACGAGTTAATAGACTTATGGATTTTAGGAAGAAGATAAAATGTACGTGGTTTCGAATCATCTTTTGCAAAGAGATATTTAAATTGCTTTTCAGTTATCTTCTTGTTATTAACCATTTTTTGGAGAATTTCGTTAAATTTGCTACAGTTGTTTTGCCAAAGTGGTTCCTTTAGCTTTTGGTAATGTTTCGGATTACTAAGCTGTCTATGTGCTTCTTTGATATAGTTATTTTTATCCATTATTACAGTAGCTGATCCTTTATCCGCAGGTTTAATAACAATTTCATTATTTTTAGATAACCCTTGTAGGGCATGGCGCTGCTCATAAGATAAATTTTGCTGATCATTTGGAAACGTTGTATTTTTAATACGCTCTGAGTACAGTTTTATACTTTCACCGATTGCTGGGTCAACCAATTTGGTGCCCAGCCTGTTTTCTCAATGAATGGTGGAATGTTGCTATTCGAGTTTCGAAAAAAATCTGCCAATTTGATGCGGTGACCAAATTCAGCAGTTTCAATAAGGCCATTTTCTAAATCTGCATCCAAACCAATTTTGTGTTTCGGAGTTGGTACAAAGGTTAATCCAAAATTAAGCAGCGATTTTTCGGTTTCGCTTAACTGAGAACCAGCTAGGTTGACACTATTACTGCCTAGTCCAATTTCTGGGTGGCAGCTACCTTGACCCGAATCTAGTTTAAATTAAGGAAATTTAGCCAATTGCTATAGATAGTGTTAGCAGTCCCCTCAGTCCAATGTATATTATCACGACACACTGAAATCTGCGATTGGCAGGCGTGGTATGGCAGTAACCTTGGACATAGGGGACTCTGCAATTCGATTAATTGCCTCAAGAATTTCCTTCTGGTTGGGGGTCGAGGTAGCTGAATAGTTTAATTGGCTGAAATAAATCATAGTTTTAGGGAATTTTTTCCTTATCATGCTGAACATCAATCTCAGTCGAGTCTCAGTGTCTGAGAGTGGACTGTTCCGGTCATTGATACCTATATTAAGGATCAGTTTCTCAGGATGGACTGACCCTGTGTATCTATTAATGACAGTTCGTATGTCATTAATAGATGCGCCAGGGAAGCAGGCCACCTGTATGCCTGGATGCGGGTCTACATTGATTCTGCTGAGATTTCATGCTCCCACAATCAAGATTTTTTTTACAAATAGTGGGAAGCTGCCAATTGGGTCTATTTACAGACTCGTTCCGGAATTTCCAAAAGGTGTTCTTCTCTAGCTCAGTGGGACGGGTGGGTCTTCTGGGCTTACAAAGCGGAGATGGGGTGAAACGAGGTTGTGGAATCTTTGCTACAGGTGGCTTTTCACGTGATGATTTTCCACCAGCTACACGCTGTGGTAGTGATGGAAAATCATCAGGTGAAAATGGCGCCATAGGGGATGATGGGGATTCGAGTAGTGGAATCAAGGATGGGTCTACTGGCGAAATAACACTAACAACGGGTTCAGAACGTTTTCTGCGTGATGATCTTCCACCAGCTACGCGCTGTGGTAGGGGTGCAAGATCATCACGTGGAAACGGTGACATAGGGGGTGGTGATGGCGATTCAGGGAGAGGGATCAAGAGCGGGTTAACAGGCGAATAATTACAAGGGGACGGTCTGTCATTTAGACGTTTAAGGGGTGATGAAACCTCAATGGGCGATCTTACTCTCTTCCTAGCCTGGGAGGGTGGAGCCACACATGTCTGTTCGACTGTTGGTTTACGCTTCGGCGTAACATTTTTTGTGCCAACAGTCGAACGGAAATGTGGGTCAATAGGCCTAATGAAATCATAAAATGCTGCAATAGCGCTTCCACTGAGCTTTCTACCATGGTTGTTCTTGGCTCAGCGGATGGCAATGGACTTAGCGAGGCCGAGGTCAAGGTTGGGATGGTCTTGGGCGGAGAGGATCTGGGACCTTAAACACCCTAGCTGACAGTTATAATGACCAATCAGCGTTCTCACCATTGATTTTGCCCACTCAGAGTTCACCGACCAAATGTCAAAGAGGATATCATCATTTGCCATGGCCGGCTTCAGAAACTTACTTAGATCCCTTACCGTCTGGCCTAAGCCATTAGGCAAAGTATCCAACCTGAGGTGGTTGCTCAAAATACTAATATGGTGAAAACACTGGATCACCATATAGTACACCTTGACTAGGCGGGCTTGGGTAGACGGGTGGTGATGTGATTCACATCCCGCACCATCCCGTCGTCTACCTTTGCCCGTTCTGGCCATAGTGTACTTCTCAGTCAGGCAAATCACAGTCAATCAATCAATCTTAATTAATCGTAATCAATCGTAATCAATCTTAATCAATCTCAATCAATCTCGATCAATCTCGATCAATCTCGATCAATCTCGATCAATCTCAATTAATCTCAATCAGTCTTAATCAATCTTAATTAATCTTAATTAATCGTAATTAATCTCAATCAATCTCAATCAATCTCAATCAATCTCAATCAATCTCAATCAATCTCAATCAATCTCAATCAATTTCAATCAATTTCAATCAATTTCAATCAATTTCAATCAATTTTGATCAATCTGTCACTCCCTCAATCTGTCACTCACACACTCAAACAACCAATCAATCAATCTATCTATCAATCAATCAGAAACACTCATAATCGATAAACCCGTTAATCACGCAATCATTCAATCATTCAATCAATTAATCAACCAACCTGACAAACAAGCAACTAATCACAATCAATCAATCAATCAATCACGTATTCACGCAATCAGGTCAGACACCATCAACTAATCACTTAATCGGTAGGATACACTCAGACAGTCAATCAGTTAACAATGTAAACAGGCGTACACTTTACAAATCTTGACAGATGGGCTGTTTTTTTATTTCCTAATTCAAGAGGGTTTAACTTACAGAGCTGAAATGGAAGGAATATGGTTAGTGGCAATGATTAATGACATGTTAATATTTAATACCTAAGAACAATCAATACAGAAATAACAATATAAATATTATAACTTACTCACAGCAATACAGGAATACAGTACTATCCAGGAATACACAGAAATACACAGTAATGAAATTTTTCACATCGGCAGAGGGCTGGACGCGTTTCGTGTTGATACACTTCTTCAGCAGCCTATTAGACAAATCTACCAGTCCAACAGTTTGTCCTACTATTTATTGGGCAAGTGAATGTTTTTGAGACTTAATCATTTTCTTTAAAGTTACTAAGTTATTTGCTTTGAGGCACATGCCGCTAATAAGGTGTTATAATTCATTGTAATAATGTATTGTTGACTAACTGAGCTCTGGATAAATGAGTTGGTTTCACTTTGGAAAGATGTCAAAGATTGAGCTACTTTCAATGGCTTAGCGGCGGACTGCTCAATAGTTCAAAGAGAACTAGTAATCTGACTTTGATGTGAACCATGACGTCATTTGAAAGGCACTAAATTGACCTTTTCAAAGTATAATAAATAATTTGGAATGCAAAGAAAACATTTAAAAGAAATAAGTGATTGATGGGCTTGTTTGAAAATCTTTGATCTGAATGAGTAATTTTGATTTAAAATGTTTTTGCTTTGTAATATGATTACTCAAATGTCAATAGTTTCCATGGGCATTGGTTTCAAAGATTATCATTGCTTTGAGAATAAAGTCATTTTCTTTGAGTAATTTTCTCCCTAAAACTGATAAATGAACAAACAAATCGCATGATTGAATGATACAAGGATAGAAGGAAAGAAGGATGGACATAGCTACCCAATCACCCAACCAATCAACCACCCACCCAACCAACCACCCAACCAACCAACCACCCAACCATCCAGCCACCCAACCATCCACCCACCCAACAAATCACGCAACCAACCACCCAACCATCCACCCAAACAAGTAACCAACCATCCAATCCACCACCCAATCAACCAACCAACCCGCCATGATGGAAGAATGGAGGGAAAGACGGAAGGAAGGGTATGGGGAGGAAATATTGGAGGAATGAGAGCTTGAAGGAAGGATGGGATGATGGAAGGAAGGAAAGATGAAAGGGATGAAGGCCGGAAGGAATGAAGGAAGGGATGAAGAGGGAGGAATGAATGAATGAAGGGATGGAGAGGGCGGGAGGAAGGAAGGAGGAAGTAGGGCGGAAGGAGGAAGTAGGGTGGAAAGAAAAAGGAAAGGAACGAATGAACGAATGAACGAACAAACGAACAAACGAACAAGCGAATAAACGAATAAACGAACAAACGAACAAACGAATGAAGGAAGGAACGAACGAACGAACGAACGAACGAACGAACGAACGAACGAGCGAGCGAGCGAGCGAACGAACGAACGAACGAACGAACGAACGAACGAACGAACGAACGAACGAGCGAACGAACGAATGAACGAACTGAGGTGGACGGAAAGCAGGAAGGAAGGCTGAAAGGAATAAGGGAAAGAGTGAATGAATGAAGGGAGGAAGGACAGAATAACGGATAGAGGGAAGGCAGGATAGAGGGAGGAGGGATGGACTGAACGACAGTTTTCTTGCTCAAACAATCATGCAATTCAAAAAGTGATAATAGGTTCAATTTAACCCTTCATGAGATTTCTATATACCTTTTACTAGGTGGATCTAATGAAGGACTGATAGATTGCCTGACGATGTGGACGAATGTTATATACAAGTGGATTTATAAAGTAATAAAATAACGAAACTGGCACTGGCAAGTATGTATATGATATTGTCAAACGCACTGGCTCAGAATTTTCAAAATTGAAAAAATTCTTGTTTATTTTATTCCTTGAGATTGTCTTTTTGTTTTAGAGACGCCATATGGCCTAATTATCACACAATGATAAATCACTGAGTGGTATTTTTGAAAACCTATTTCAGTTTGGCTTTTACTAAGATGTCACGTAGATTCGAATTTTTCTTAAATGCAATTACTGGGCGCTTGTTGAAAGGTTGTCTGAGATTGTCCTGTAAGTTGTGATATTCTTCTTTTAGGATTTTGGCAATTTCAACACTTTTCCGATTGTATGTGAGAGTAAATGGGATAATCTCTCTTTGATCTAAGAGGCCTGGGTCAGAATTTATGCCCCTAGGCCATCGTGTTTCTAATTGTTTAATCCAGAATGATTCTCTTAGTTTTCTTTGTTTATCAGTTTCCTCTGTTGTGTCTGAAAGAGGTAGTTGTTCGATAGGCATAATTTCAAAGTCACGAGTGACTAAATGATCAGGAAGATTAAAATGTTCAGCCACATGTGTGTCTTCCTCTAGTCTAATATCTGGGAGGTGTCTAGTTGCACGCCATCTTAGTGGATTTTTAGTTTCGCCGACATACTGCTTTTGACACAATTTGCATGATATTAAATAAATGACATTTTTAGAATCACAATCTAAAATTGACTGAATTTGAAATTTGCCTTTGTTTTGAAAGCTTGTGAATGTACTCTGGGAAGGAAGAAAACTATCCAATTTACACCTTTTCTTTTCGCATTTCCGAGATCCTCCTTCACCTACAATCGGACGATTATGACAAATTTTGGTAGGCCGAGAATTTCTGGCATTATCCGGAATGAGTTCCAAATTATGCAAAGTTTCAGACTTTTATTTTATGTAGGAACCGAGAAGAGTACCCTCTCGTTCTGAGAGCTTTGAATAAGGTCGAACATGATGATTCAAAGTTTTTCCTATCACTCGAATTTCTATGAAAGCGGATTATTTGTGATTTTACAAGTCCCTTGAAAGTATGCGGTGGATGGAATGATTTCTTGTGCAGTAGTTGATGGGAGTCGGTTGGCTTAAAATAAACTTTGTAGTCTAAGTATCCAGTTGTTTCATACTTTATGCCTTTGTATAAGGTTACATCCATGAAATCTACGGACATCTCATCAATTTCAGCTTTTAGTTTGATATTCCGATCATGATTGTTCAGAATGGCTAAAAATTCATTAAATGAAAATGTCATCCAGGTACCTGCGGTAAATGAGTGGCTGATTTGGATACTTTTTAGTGCTTCCTTTTCCAACTCAGCCATGTAAAGGTTAGCAAAACCTGGGCTGGAACGCTTACCCATTGCGCAGCCACAAATTTGTCGGAAAATTTCATCAGCAAATTCAAAGTCATTGCCTTTCAGACTCAGCTCCAATAGAGCTATTACTTCTCTGTCGGGCCTGTTGGTGTTGGGGTAGTCGGCAAATGCTCTACGAATTGAATTAAGACCCTTTTCGATATCAATGTTTGTGTACAGAGCATCGACATCCATCGTAATTAAGAATGAATTTGGAGGGACCGAGATCTTAGAGACCTGGGCTAGAAAGTCTTCAGTGTTTTTCAGATAGCTAAAATGTCTGTTTGCAATTGGCTGAAGATGGTAGTCGATAAATTCACTAATCCTATATGATTCCGAACCACAATCTGAAATAATGGGTCGCCCTGGTGGAGTCATTGGGTCGGTCCACGATCGTTCTGAGATCATTAATCGATGCTCCAGGCAAACAGGCAACCTGAGTATCTGGATGGGGATCCACATTAATCCGACTCAAGTTTGAATCTCCGACGATCAAGACCTTTTTGTTGAGGGTAGGAAGTTGCCAATTTGGCCTGTTGGTGGCCTCATTCCTGAATTGCCAGAACGTATTCTGTTCCAAGGGTGTGGGCTTCTTTGGTCTGGCGCATGGAGATGGTGTGAATCGTGGTTGTGGGACCTTTTGTGCAGCTTGGGTCCTTGGACCAGGCTGTTTACTAGCACCTTTGGCATTTGACACCCTCTGCGGAAGAGGAGGAAAATCCTCAGGAGAGAATGGTGGCGCTGGTGGAGGTGAATCTGGTAGAGGGATTACAGAGGGATCCACTGGAATATAAATACTGTGGTCACTGGATGTGCCAGGAAGAGAGCTAATGGGAGACGGTCGTTTATCTAGACGTTTTAGTGGTGGTGAGGCCTCTGTCGGTGAATGTAGCTGCTTTTTGGAATGAGCGGATTGTACTAAATTTGCATTTTGTACTGGTTTGCTAACAGGATTGACATTTGGTGGTTTAGTAACAGGCTTATAATTCGGATCAAGTGGTCTAATAAAATCATAAAATGCTGAGATGGCATTGTGATCAAATTTTCTGTGATAATTCTTTTTGGCCCAATGGATTGCAGTGGACTTGGCCCGACCGATGTCTAAATATGGAAGAGTTTGGGCTGAGAGTAGCTCTGAACGGAGGACTCCTAGTTGACAGTTATAGTGTTTTAATCATTGTTTTCGCCCATTCGAAGTTGACATTGCGAATGTCGAAGTGGACCTCAGCATCTGGCATGGCCGGTTTGCAGAAGTCTGTCAAACGCTTGACCTTTCGACCGAGGCCATTTGGCACGGTGTCGCTGTCCAGATGCTTGTTCAGCACACCCAGGTGGTGAAAACATTGGATTACCATGTAGTATACCTTAACCAGGCATGCGTGAGCAGATGATGGGTGGTGTGATTCAGAGTCATCACCAGCCCTTCGCCTACCCCCACGCGGTCTAGCCATGGAATCACAATCAATCCCAGTCAATCAATCAATCTAAATCTCAATTAATCGCAATTAATCTCAATTAATCTCAATTAATCTCAATCAATCTCAATTAATTTCAATTAATCTCAATCAATCTCAATTAATTTCAATTAATTTCAATTAATCTCAATTAATTTCAATTAATTTCAATTAATCTCAATCAATCTCAATTAATTTCAATTAATCTCAATTAATTTCAATCAATTTCAATTAATCTCAATTAATTTCAATCAATTTCAATTAATCGTAATTAATCTTAATTAATCTCAATTAATTTCAATTAATTTCAATTAATCTCAATTAATTTCAATTAATCTCAATTAATTTCAATTAATTTCAATTAATCTTAATTAATCTTAATTAATCTCAATTAATCTCAATTAATTTCAATTAATCTCAATTAATTTCAATTAATCTTAATTAATCTTAATTTGCTTCAAGTAATCTTAATTAATCTCAATTAATCTTAATCAACCTTAATTAATCTCAATTAAACTTAATCAATCTTAATTAATCAGGCACTCGATCAAGTGGGCAAATAGGCAAACAACCAGTCAACCACCTTATCACTCCAAGCAATCAATCAATCAGTTCAGACAATCAATTCAAGCAACCAATCACTCACGCAACCAATCAATACAAGCAACCAATCACGCTACCAATCAGATTAAACAACAAATCACGCAACCAATCAAATCAAACAATCAATCAGGCAATCAATCAATTCAAACAACCAATCACGCAACCAATCAATTCAAGCAACAAATCATGTAACCAATCAAGCAACATGTTACGCAAGCAATCACATCAAACAACCGATCAAATGAAACAACCAATCAAATCAAGCAACTAGTCAAATCAAGCAACAGCTCCAACCCCCAATCAAGCAATCAATCAGATCAAGCAACTAATTCGATCAAGCAACCAATCAATTCAAGCAACAAATTACGTAACCAATCAAACAAACAATCAAATCAAGCAAGCAATCAAATCAAACGACCAATCAAATCAAGCAACTAGTCAGATCTAGCAACTAGTCAAATCAAGCAACAACTCAAGCCCCAAATCAAGCAATCAATCAGACCGAGCAACTAATCAGATAAAGCAACCGATCAATTCAAGCAACCAATCACGCAACCAATCAATTCAAGCAACAAATCACGCAACAACGCAGATCAAATCACGCAACCAATCAGGTCAAATAACAAATCCTGCAAGCAACCAAATCAAACAAACAATCAAATCAAGCAACCAGTCAAATCCAGTAGGGCTCAACCAACCAACCAATCAATCAATCAATCACTCAATCAAACTCTAATGCAGCCAGACAGTCAATCAATACAAAAATGCTACCAGGTGTACACTCTACAGGTGGGAGGTTTGTCAGCTAGTCTGTCAGTCTATATACATTTTTCTAATCCACGAGGGCTTAATTTACAAGGCTGAAATAAGAGAAATGTGGTTAGTAGTAATCCACTGTTGTTGCCCATATTGGAATTAATACTCGACGATGGGTCAGCCACAACGGCGCAAGAATTCCCAGCCACACGAGAACATAAAATAGAAACCACTAGCCAGCATAGTTGACATAAGGTTATGGACTTGCCATTTATGTAGAGGTGATACTAAGTCTTGTATTATGGCGCTGTTCAATTCAGTAAATTTGTTTCGTTTAAGATCGGTTTTTGTTCGAAAGTAACCTTTAATAATATGATTAGATCTACGCTTTAAAGTCAAATTTCTTCATAGCATTTAGGAATGATTTATAGTCATTCATTTCTTGCGCAAAGGCCTACTACTAGAAGCACAAGATAGTGATAAGTATGATGCTGAAGATCTTTCCGATGGGGTCATGCCATGCCGGAAGTTCCAAAGCTGAGACCGTATATCAAATATGTAATTGCACTGGCTTTCATAATTTGTTTAACCGTTGCTCTGTATCTAGCATATCTAGGCCATCTCTAGAATATGCAGACGTGGTTTGAGATAATTGACCACAGTATATTGTGGATAGACCGGAAAACATTCAAGAGAACGCACTCATAACAATCAGCGGACTTACTCGTAGAGCTAGAACTAATGATTTGTTTAGGGAAACCGGATTTGAAAAGCTGACGCATAGACGCAAACCCCAGACTAATTATGCTCTATAACATTATTAATGGAATGACTTCCGATCCATTGAATGATTATCTTCCTCAACTATCTTATGCACCGAATCGATGGTGTATGAAGCCGCACGTTGTACATACATGTATGTATGTATTTTTATTTTATTGACGCACTGGCAACGTGCCGGCTTCAATTTCCATGTGCTAACTTAGCCGACAGTGATGCACCCGTTAGTTTAATTTGTTGATCTCCATCTCCCGGTCGGGGGATCGAACCGCCATTCTGCAACTCCGCATACCATCAGCAACCAGGCATCTTTCCACTGGACCACCGCACCAAGACTAAAAGTCAAGGATTGGCCGACCAGCTTTCACATGTCTGATATACTGACACACTGACGATTCATATGGGACTATCTGTGGATGCATCTGTCACAATCAATCCTAGGCTTTTACGCCTATTGTACTCTGACTCTAGCACGGCTCTGGCAGTATATGTATTTTTATTTTATTGACGCACTGGCAACGTGCGGCTTCAATTTCCATGTGCTAACTTAGCCGACAGTGATGCACCCGTTAGTTTAATTTGTTGATCTCCATCTCCCGGTCGGGGGATCGAACCGCCATTCTGCAACTCCGCATAGCATCAACAACCAGGCATCTTTCCACTGGACCACCGCACCAAGACTAAAAGTCAAGGATTGGCCGACCAGCTTTCACATGTCTGATATACTGACACACTGACGATTCATATGGGACTATCTGTGGATGCATCTGTCACAATCAATCCTAGGCTTTTACGCCTATTGTACTCTGACTCCAGCACGGCTCTGGCAGTATATGTATTTTTATTTTATTGACGCACTGGCAACGTGCGGCTTCAATTTCCATGTGCTAACTTAGCCGACAGTGATGCACCCGTTAGTTTAATTTGTTGATCTCCATCTCCCGGTCGGGGGATCGAACCGCCATTCTGCAACTCCGCATAGCATCAGCAACCAGGCATCTTTCCACTGGACCACCGCACCAAGACTAAAAGTCAAGGATTGGCCGACCAGCTTTCACATGTCTGATATACTGACACACTGACGATTCATATGGGACTATCTGTGGATGCATCTGTCACAATCAATCCTAGGCTTTCACGCCTATTGTACTCTGATTCCAGCACGGCTCTGGCAGTATATGTATTTTTATTTTATTGACGCACTCGCAACGTGCGGCTTCAATTTCCATGTGCTAACTTAGCCGACAGTGATGCACCCGTTAGTTTAATTTGTTGATCTCCATCTCCCGGTCGGGGGATCGAACCGCCATTCTGCAACTCCGCATAGCATCAGCAACCAGGCATCTTTCCACTGGACCACCGCACCAAGACTAAAAGTCAAGGATTGGCCGACCAGCTTTCACATGTCTGATATACTGACACACTGACGATTCATATGGGACTATCTCTGGATGCATCTGTCACAATCAATCCTAGGCTTTTACGCCTATTGTACTCTGACTCCAGCACGGCTCTGGCAGTATATGTATTTTTATTTTATTGACGCACTGGCAACGTGCGGCTTCAATTTCCATGTGCTAACTTAGCCGACAGTGATGCACCCGTTAGTTTAATTTGTTGATCTCCATCTCCCGGTCGGGGGATCAAACCGCCATTCTGCAACTCCGCATAGTATCAGCAACCAGGCATCTTTCCACTGGACCACCGCACCAAGACTAAAAGTCAAGGATTGGCCGACCAGCTTTCACATGTCTGATATACTGACACACTGACGATTCATATGGGACTATCTGTGGATGCATCTGTCACAATCAATCCTAGGCTTTTACGCCTATTGTACTCTGACTCCAGCACGGCTCTGGCAGTATATGTATTTTTATTTTATTGACGCACTGGCAACGTGCGGCTTCAATTTCCATGTGCTAACTTAGCCGACAGTGATGCACCCGTTAGTTTAATTTGTTGATCTCCATCTCCCGGTCGGGGGATCGAACCGCCATTCTGCAACTCCGCATAGTCTCAGCAACCAGGCATCTTTCCACTGGACCACCGCACCAAGACTAAAAGTCAAGGATTGGCCGACCAGCTTTCACATGTCTGATATACTGACACACTGACGATTCATATGGGACTATCTGTGGATGCATCTGTCACAATCAATCCTAGGCTTTTACGCCTATTGTACTCTGAGTCCAGCACGGCTCTCGCAGTATATGTATTTTTATTTTATTGACGCACTGGTAACGTGCGGCTTCAATTTCCATGTGCTAACTTAGCCGACAGTGATGCACCCGTTAGTTTAATTTGTTGATCTCCATCTACCGGTCGGGGGATCGAACAGCCATTCTGCAACTCCGCATAGCATCAGCAACCAGGCTTCTTTCCACTGGACCACCGCATCAAGACTAAAAGTCAAGGATTGGCCGACCAGCTTTCACATGTCTAATATACTGACACACTGACGATTCATATGGGACTATCTGTGGATGCATCTGTCACAATCAATCCTAGGCTTTTACGCCTATTGTACTCAGACTCCAGCATGGCTCTGGCAGTATATGTATTTTTATTTTATTGACGCATTGGCAACGTGCGGCTTCAATTTCCATGTGCTAACTTAGCCGACAGTGATGCACCCGTTAGTTTAATTTGTTGATCTCCATCTCCCGGTCGGGGGATCGAACCGCCATTCTGCAACTCCGCATAGCATCAGCAACCAGGCATCTTTCCACTGGACCACCGCACCAAGACTAAAAGTCAAGGATTGGCCGACCAGCTTTCACATGTCTGATATACTGACACACTGACGATTCATCTGGGACTATCTGTGGATGCATCTGTCACAATCAATCCTAGGCTTTTACGCCTATTGTACTCTGACTCCAGCACGGCTCTGGCAGTATATGTATTTTTATTTTATTGACGCACTGGCAACGTGCGGCTTCAATTTCCATGTGCTAACTTAGCCGACAGTGATGCACCCGTTAGTTTAATTTGTTGATCTCCATCTCCCGGTCGGGGGATCGAACCGCCATTCTGCAACTCCGCATAGCATCAGCAACCAGGCACCTTTCCACTGGACCACCGCACCAAGACTAAAAGTCAAGGATTGGCCGACCAGCTTTCACATGTCTGATATACTGACACACTGACGATTCATATGGGACTATCTGTGGATGCATCTGTCACAATCAATCCTAGGCTTTTACGCCTATTGTACTCTGACTCCAGCACGGCTCTGGCAGTATATGTATTTTTATTTTATTGACGCACTGGCAACGTGCGGCTTCAATTTCCATGTGCTAACTTAGCCGACAGTGATGCACCTGTTAGTTTAATTTGTTGATCTCCATCTACCGGTCGGGGGATCGAACCGCCATTCTGCAACTCCGCATAGCATCAGCAACCAGGCTTCTTTCCACTGGACCACCGCACCAAGACTAAAAGTCAAGGATTGGCCGACCAGCTTTCACATGTCTGATATACTGACACACTGACGATTCATATGGGACTATCTGTGGATGCATCTGTCACAATCAATCCTAGGCTTTTACGCCTATTGTACTCTGACTCCAGCATGGCTCTGGCAGTATATGTATTTTTATTTTATTGACGCATTGGCAACGTGCGGCTTCAATTTCCATGTGCTAACTTAGCCGACAGTGATGCACCCGTTAGTTTAATTTGTTGATCTCCATCTCCCGGTCGGGGGATCGAACCGCCATTCTGCAACTCCGCATAGCATCAGCAACCAGGCATCTTTCCACTGGACCACCGCACCAAGACTAAAAGTCAAGGATTGGCCGACCAGCTTTCACATGTCTGATATACTGACACACTGACGATTCATATGGGACTATCTGTGGATGCATCTGTCACAATCAATCCTAGGTTTTTACGCCTATTGTACTCTGACTCCAGCACGGCTCTGGCAGTTTATGTATTTTTATTTTATTGACGCACTGGCAACGTGCGGCTTCAATTTCCATGTGCTAACTTAGCCGACAGTGATGCACCCGTTAGTTTAATTTGTTGATCTCCATCTCCCGGTCGGGGGATCGAACCGCCATTCTGCAACTCCGCATAGCATCAGCAACCAGGCATCTTTCCACTGGACCACCGCACCAAGACTAAAAGTCAAGGATTGGCCGACCAGCTTTCACATGTCTGATATACTGACACACTGACGATTCATATGGGACTATCTGTGGATGCATCTGTCACAATCAATCCTAGGCTTTTACGCCTATTGTACTCTGACTCCAGCACGGCTCTGGCAGTATATGTATTTTTATTTTATTGACGCACTGGCAACGTGCGGCTTCAATTTCCATGTGCTA
This sequence comes from Chaetoderma sp. LZ-2023a, assembly GCA_034401795.1. Classification (NCBI taxonomy): domain Eukaryota; kingdom Metazoa; phylum Mollusca; class Caudofoveata; order Chaetodermatida; family Chaetodermatidae; genus Chaetoderma; species Chaetoderma sp. LZ-2023a. The sequence goes on from CM067367.1 coordinate 64,187,611, forward strand.
ACTTAGCCGACAGTGATGCACCCGTTAGTTTAATTTGTTGATCTCCATCTCCCGGTCGGGGGATCGAACCGCCATTCTGCAACTCCGCATAGCATCAGCAACCAGGCATCTTTCCACTGGACCACAGCACCAAGACTAAAAGTCAAGGATTGGCCGACCAGCTTTCACATGTCTGATATACTGACACACTGACGATTCATATGGGACTATCTGTGGATGCATCTGTCACAATCAATCCTAGGCTTTTACGCCTATTGTACTCTGACGCCAGCACGGCTCTGGCAGTATATGTATTTTTATTTTATTGACGCACTGGCAACATGCGGCTTCAATTTCCATGTGCTAACTTAGCCAACAGTGATGCACCCGTTAGTTTAATTTGTTGATCTCCATCTCCCGGTCGGGGGATCGAACCGCCATTCTGCAACTCCGCATAGCATCAGCAACCAGGCATCTTTCCACTGGACCACCGCACCAAGACTAAAAGTCAAGGATTGGCCGACCAGCTTTCACATGTCTGATATACTGACACACTGACGATTCATATGGGACTATCTGTGGATGCATCTGTCACAATCAATCCTAGGCTTTTACGCCTATTGTACTCTGACTCCAGCACGGCTCTGGCAGTATATGTATTTTTATTTTATTGACGCACTGGCAACGTGCGGCTTCAATTTCCATGTGCTAACTTAGCCGACAGTGATGCACCCGTTAGTTTAATTTGTTGATCTCCATCTCCCGGTCGGGGGATCCAACCGCCATTCTGCAACTCCGCATAGCATCAGCAACCAGGCATCTTTCCACTGGACCACCGCACCAAGACTAAAAGTCAAGGATTGGCCGACCAGCTTTCACATGTCTGATATACTGACACACTGACGATTCATATGGGACTATCTGTGGATGCATCTGTCACAATCAATCCTAGGCTTTTACGCCTATTGTACTCTGACTCCAGCACGGCTCTGGCAGTATATGTATTTTTATTTTATTGACGCACTGGCAACGTGCGGCTTCAATTTCCATGTGCTAACTTAGCCGACAGTGATGCACCCGTTAGTTTAATTTGTTGATCTCCATCTCCCGGTCGGGGGATCGAACCGCCATTCTGCAACTCCGCATAGCATCAGCAACCAGGCATCTTTCCACTGGACCACAGCACCAAGACTAAAAGTCAAGGATTGGCCGACCAGCTTTCACATGTCTGATATACTGACACACTGACGATTCATATGGGACTATCTGTGGATGCATCTGTCACAATCAATCCTAGGCTTTTACGCCTATTGTACTCTGACGCCAGCACGGCTCTGGCAGTATATGTATTTTTATTTTATTGACGCACTGGCAACATGCGGCTTCAATTTCCATGTGCTAACTTAGCCAACAGTGATGCACCCGTTAGTTTAATTTGTTGATCTCCATCTCCCGGTCGGGGGATCGAACCGCCATTCTGCAACTCCGCATAGCATCAGCAACCAGGCATCTTTCCACTGGACCACCGCACCAAGACTAAAAGTCAAGGATTGGCCGACCAGCTTTCACATGTCTGATATACTGACACACTGACGATTCATATGGGACTATCTGTGGATGCATCTGTCACAATCAATCCTAGGCTTTTACGCCTATTGTACTCTGACTCCAGCACGGCTCTGGCAGTATATGTATTTTTATTTTATTGACGCACTGGCAACGTGCGGCTTCAATTTCCATGTGCTAACTTAGCCGACAGTGATGCACCCGTTAGTTTAATTTGTTGATCTCCATCTCCCGGTCGGGGGATCCAACCGCCATTCTGCAACTCCGCATAGCATCAGCAACCAGGCATCTTTCCACTGGACCACCGCACCAAGACTAAAAGTCAAGGATTGGCCGACCAGCTTTCACATGTCTGATATACTGACACACTGACGATTCATATGGGACTATCTGTGGATGCATCTGTCACAATCAATCCTAGGCTCAAGCAACAAATCACGCAACCACGCAGATCAAATCACGCAACCAATCAGGTCAAATAACAAATCCTGCAAGCAACCAAATCAAACAAACAATCAAATCAAGCAACCAGTCAAATCCAGTAGGGCTCAACCAACCAACCAATCAATCAATCACTCAATCAAACTCTAATGCAGCCAGACAGTCAATCAATACAAAAATGCTACCAGGTGTACACTCTACAGGTGGGAGGTTTGTCAGCTAGTCTGTCTGTCTATATATATTTTTTTAATCCAAGAGGGCTTAATTTACAAGGCTGAAATAAGAGAAATGTGGTTAGTAGTAATCCACTGTTGTTGCCCATATTGGAATTAATACTCGACGATGGGTCAGCCACAACGGCGCAAGAATTCCCAGCCACACGAGAACATAAAATAGAAACCACTAGCCAGCATAGTTGACATAAGGTTATGGACTTGCCATTTATGTAGAGGTGATACTAAGTCTTGTATTATGGCGCCGTTCAATTCAGTAAATTTGTTTCGTTTAAGATCGGTTTTTGTTCGAAAGTATCCTTTAATAATATGATTAGATCTACGCTTTAAAGTCAAATTTCTTCATAGCATTTAGGAATGATTTATAGTCATTCATTTCTTGCGCAAAGGCCTACTACTAGAAGCACAAGATAGTGATAAGTATGATGCTGAAGATCTTTCCGATGGGGTCATGCCATGCCGGAAGTTCCAAAGCTGAGACCGTATATCAAATATGTAATTGCACTGGCTTTCATAATTTGTTTAACCGTTGCTCTGTATCTAGCATATCTAGGCCATCTCAGCTGACGTGGTTTGAGATAATTGACCACAGTATATTGTGGATAGACCGGAAAACATTCAAGAGAATGCACTCATAACAATCAGCGGACTTACTCGTAGAGCTAGAACTAATGATTTGTTTAGGGAAACCGTATTTGAAAAGCTGACGCATAGACGCAAACCCCAGACTAATTATGCTCCATAACATTATTAATGGAATGACTTCCGATCCATTGAATGATTATCTTCCTAAACTATCTTATGCACCGAATCGATGGTGTATGTATGTATGTATGTATGTATGTATGTATGTATGTATGTATGTATGTATGTATGTATGTATGTATGTATGTATGTATGTATGTATGTATGTATGTATGTATGTATGTATGTATGTATGTATGTATGTATGTAATATTGTAAACGCACCGGCTCAGAATTTTCAAAATTGAAAAAATTGAAAATATTTTTGCTTATTTTATCACCTGAGATTGTCAATTTTGTTTACGAGATGCCATATGGCCTGATTAGTATACAATGATAAATCATTGATTGATATTTTGAACACTTATTTGAGTTTCGCTTTTACCAAGATGTCACGTAGATTAGGATTTTTCTTAAATGCAATTACCGGTCGTTTGTTGAATGGTTGTTTTAAATTGTCCTGTAATTTGTGATACTCATCCTTTAGGATTTTCGCTATTTCAACATTTTTCCGATTGTATGTGAGAGTAAATGGGATAATCTCACGTTGATCCGAGAGGCCTGGGTCCGAATTTATGCCCCTTGGCCATTGTGTTTCGAGTTCTTTGATCCAAAACGATTCTCTTAGTTTTCTTTGTTTATCACTTTCCTCTGTTGTGTCTGAAAGAGGTAGCTGTTCGATAGGCATAATTTCAAAGTCACGAGTGACTAAATGATCAGGAAGATTAAAATGTTCAGCCACATGTGTGTCTTCCTCTAGTCTAATATCTGAAAGGTGTCTAGTTGCTCGGCATCTTAGTCGATTTTTCGTTTCGCCAACATACTGTTTTTGACACAATTTGCATGAAATTAAGTAAATGACATTTTCAGAATCGCAATCTAATTTCGACTGAATTTGAAATTTGCTTTTGTTTTGAAAGCTCATGAATGTACTCTGGGAAGGAAGAAATTTATCCAATTTACACCTTTTCTTTTCACATTTCCGAGATTCTCCATCACCAAGAATTGGACGATTGTGACAAATTTTTGTAGGCCGAGAATTTCTGGCATTATCCGGAATGATTTCCAAATTATGCAAAGTTTCAGACTTTATTTTACGCAGGAACCGAGAAGAGTACCCTCTCGGTTTGAGGGCTTTGAATAAGGTCGAACATGATGATTCAAAGTTTTTCTTATCACTCGAATTTCTATGAAAACGGATTATTTGTGATTTTACAAGTCCCTTGAAAGTATGCGGTGGATGGAATGATTTCTTGTGCAGTAGTTGATGCGAGTCGGTTGGCTTAAAATAAACTTTGTAGTCTAAGTAACCAGTTGTTTCATACGTTATACCTTTGTATAAAGTTACATCCAGGAAATCTACGGACATCTCATCAATTTGAGCTTTTAGTTTGATATTCGGATCATGATTATTCAGAATGGCCAGGAATTCGGTAAATGCTTCCTTACTATGTTGCCAGATCATGAAAATATCATGAGGTACCTGCGGTAAATGAGCGGCTGATTTGGACAGATTTCGAGTGCTTCCTTTTCCCACTCTGCCATGTAAAGGTTAGCGAAACCTGGGCTGAAACGCTTACCCATTGCGCAGCCACAAATTTGTTGGAAAATTTTACCAGCAAATTCAAAGTCATTGCCCTTCAGACTAAGCTCTAATAGAGCTATTACTTCTCTGTCGGGCCTGTTGGTGTCAGGATAGTCGGCAAACGCTCTACGAATTGAATTTAGACCCTTTTCGATGTCAATGTTTGTGTACATAGCATCGACGTCCATTGTAATTAAGAATGAATTTGGAGGGACCGAGATCTTAGAGACCTGGGCTAGGAAGTCTTCAGTGTTTTTCAGATAGCTAAAATGTCTATTTGCAATTGGCTGAAGATGGTAGTCGATAAATTCACTAATCCTATATGATTCTGAACCACAATCTGAAATAATGGGTCGCCCTGGTGGTGTCATTGGGTCAGTCCATAAGTCCACAGACTTATGGATTTTAGGAAGAAGATAAAATGTACGTGGTTTCGAATCATCTTTGGCACACAGGTATTTAAATTGCTTTTCAGTTATCTTCCTGTTATCAACCATTTTTTGGAGAATTTCGTTGAATTTGCTACAGTTATTTTGCCAAAGTGGTTCAATTAGTTTTCGGTAATGCTTCGGATTACTAAGCTGTCTATGCGCTTCTTTGATGTAGTTGTCTTTATCCATTATTACAGTAGCCGATCCTTTATCCGCAGGTTTGATGACAATTTCATTCTTTCTAGATAAATCTAATAGGGCCTGGCGTTGCTCATAGGATACATTTTGCTGATCGTTTGGAAATGTAGTATTTTCAATACGTTCAGAGTAAAGTTTTATACTTTCACCGATTGCTGGGTCAACACATTTTAAGTTTGGAGCCCAGCCGGTTTTTTCAATGAATGGTGGAATATTACTATTGGAGTTTCGAAAAAAATCTGCCAATTTTACTCGGTGACCAAATTCAGCAGTTTCAGTAAAGCCATTATCTAAATCTGCATCCAAACCTGTTTTAGATTTTGGTGATGGGACAAATGTCAAGCCAAGGTTAAGCAGTGACTGTTCTGCTTCACCTAATGCGGAGCCGGTTAAGTTTACAACATTACTACCTAGTCCTAGTTCCAGTTCTGGGTGGATTCTACCCTGACCCTCATTCAATTTAAATTAAGGAACTTGAGCCAATTACCATAGAGAGCATTAGCAGTTCTCTCAGTCCAGTGAATATTGTCATGACACACACTGAACTCTGTGAGTGGCAGGCGTGGAATGACAATAACGCCGGACTCAGAGGACTTGATCCTGCTAGACTCAGCAACACAATTGATTGCCTCCAGGGCACGTTTTTGATACAGGGTCGAAGTGGTTGAGAAGTTTAACTTAGTGAAGTAGATGCTCGCTGAAGGGAACTTCTTCCTCACCATGCTGAACAACAACCTGAGCCGATTCTCTGAGGCTAGGATCGGGTTATCTCGATCGTTTATGCCTATATTTAGGATGATCTTTTCTGGTTTGACTTTCGCTGAGTATCTATTAATGATCGTTCTTAGATCATTGATAGATGCCCCAGGGAAGCAAGCTACATGCATTTCTGGGTGGGGTGCCACATTGATTCGGCTCAGGTTAGATGCTCCAAGCAACAGGATCTTTTTGTTGATGGTTGGGAGCTGCCAATTTGGTTTGTTGCATGACTCATACCGGAATTTCCAGAACGTATTTTGCTCTAGCTTCGTTGGTTTTCTAGGCTTAGACTGAGGAGATGGTGTGAACCGTGGTTGCGGTACTTTTGGAGTAATGTGGGTTGTGAGGCCCAGCTTGTTCTCCATTGATATCCGATCAGATTTAGCTACCCTCTGTGGAAGCGGGGGGAAATCATCAGGTGAGAATGATGGTGCAGAAGGCGGTGGCGAGTCAGGTAAAGGGATTGATGCTGGGTCAATTTGTGACTGCATCTCATAATTACCGGATGTAGATTGGACACAGACTGGTGAAGGCCTGATATCTATGCGTATGATCGGTGCCGAGGTTTCGGCGGGTGGTGGTGACTCAGGTAATGGGATTAGCAATGGGTTAATTGGGGAGTACATGTTGCCATCACAGGATGTAGATGGGACACTGCCTGGAGAACACCTGGTATCTGAACGTTTGATTGGAGGCGAGGTCTCAGCAGGTGACCTTACCCGCTTTTTAGCCTGAGAGTGTGGTATAAAATCTGATGTTTCGGCTGGTGTTTTATGAACTGGAGTAGCATTTCTGATGACGGCAGCAGGGAAAAAATGAGGATCAATGGGTCTGATAAAGTCATAAAAGGCTGCAATAGCCTTATCATGAAGCCTTTTTCCATGATTGTTTTTTGCTCAGCGAATGGCGGTTGACTTGGCACGGCCGACGTCTAGGTGGGAATGATTCTGGGCTAATATAATTTCGGATCTGATACAGCCAAGTTGGCAATTGTAATGATTGATTAAAGTTTGTACTATGGATTTAGCCCAACCAAAATTAGCATTACAAATGTTAAAGTGGACATCTCCATTTGGCATGGCTGGTTTGCAGAACTTGTTTAGTTCTTTTAGCTTCTTGCCTAAGCAGTTTGGCAGTGTCTCTGTCTCCATGTGCTTGCCCAACACACCAAGGTGATGGAAGCATTGTATTACCATATAGTATACCTTGACTAGGCGAGCATGGGCAGAAGATTGGTGGCGTGAATCTGATTCATTGCCATCCTTTCTACCTCCCCTGCTCTGTCTAGCCATGATAATGCCTTGGCAATCAACCAATCAAACAGACAAGCAACCAATCAATCAATCAATCAAATCAACCAACCAATCAAGCAACTGATCAGATCACACCACCAATCGAACAACCAATCACACTATCGATCAAATCAGCAATCAATCAAGCTAGCAACTAGGCAGTCAATCAATCAATCAATCAATCAATCAAAACCCGTCAAACAGACAAGCAACCAATCAATCAATCAATCAACCAAAACCGGTCAAGCAGACAAGCAACCAATCAATCCCTCAACTAGGCAGACCACAAATCAAAACCTAATCAAATTAAGCACGCAATCAGATCACACAACCAATCAAACAACCAGTCAAACTATCAGTCAAATCAGACAAGCAATCAAGCTAGCAACTAGGTAAACAACCAATCAAGCAATTCAAGTAACCAGTCACGCAACAAGTCAATTCAAACAACCAATCAATCACACAACCATTCAATTCAAGCAACCAATCACGCTACCAATCAGTTTAAACAACCAATCACGCAACCAATCAAATCAAACAATCAATCACGCAACCAATCAGATCAAACAATCAATCACGCAACCAATAAATTCAAGCAACAAATCACGTAACCAATCAAACAACAAGTCACGCAGACAATCAAATCAAGCAAGCAATCAAAATCAAACAACCAATCAAATGAAACAACCAATCAAATCAAGCAACAACTCAAGCCCCCAATCAATCAGGCAAATCCCAGTCAATCAATCAATCTTAATCAATCTTAATCAATCTTAATCAATCTTAATCAATCTTAATCAATCTTAATCAATCTTAATCAATTTCAATCAATTTCAATCAATTTCAATCAATTTCAATCAATTTCAATCAATTTCAATCAATTTCAATCAATTTCAATCAATTTCAATCAATTTCAATCAATCTGACGCTCCCAATCAATTCAAGTAAGCAATCACGTAACCAATCAATTTAAGCAACAAATCACGCAACCAATCAATTCAAGCAACAAATTATGCACCCAATTCAAGCAATAAATCACGCAACCAATCAGATCAAATCACGCAACCAATCAGGTCAAATAACAAGTCATGCAAGCAATCAACTCAAACACACAATCAAATCAAGCAACCTGTCAAATCAAGTAAGACTCAAGCAACCAAGCAAGCAATCAATCAATCAATCAATCAGTCAATCAAACTCTAAAGCAGCCAGACAGTTAATCAATACAAAAATGCTACCAGGCGCACACTCTACAAGTGGTAGGTTTGTCAGCTAGTCTGTCTGTCTATATATATATTTTTCTAATCCAAGAGGGCTTAATTTACAAAGCTGAAATAAGAGAAATGTGGTTAGTAGTAATGATTAGTGGTGACATGATAATATTTAATATTTAAGGACAGGCAATACAGAAATAATAGTATAAATATTAAACTTACTCACAGCAATACAGGAATAAAGTACTATCCAGGAATACACAGAAATACACAGAAATACACAGCAATACACAGTAATGAAATTTTTTACATCGTCAGAGGGCTGGACGCGTTTCGTGTTGATTACACTTCTTCAGCAGCCTTTTAGACAAATCTACCAGTCCAACAGTTTGCCCTACTATTTATTGGCCAAGTGAATGTTTTTTAGACTTAATCATTTTCTTTAAAGTTACTAAGTTGTTTGCTTTGAGGTACACGCCGCTAATAAGGTGTTATAATTCATTGTAGTAATGTATTGTTGACTAATTGAGCTCTGGATAAATAAGTTGGTTTCAATTTGGAAAGGTGTTAAAGATTGAGCTACTTTCAATGGCTTAGCGGCGGACTGGTCACTAGTTCAAAGAGAACTAATAATCTGACTTTGATGTGAACCGTGAGATCATTTGAAAGGTGCTTAAGTGACCTTTTCAAAGTATAATAAACAATTTGGAATGCAAAGAAAACATTTCAAAGAAATACGTAACTGATGGCCTTGTTTGAAAATCTTTGATCTGAACGAGTAATTTTGATTAAAACTTTTGCTTTGTAATATAGTTACTCAAATGTCAGTAGTTTCCATGGGTATTGATTTCAAAGAGTATCATTGTGTTGAGAAATAAAGTCAATTTCTGTGTGTAATTTTCTCTCTAACCCAGATGAATGAATAAGTAAATCGCATGATTGAATGATACAAGGATAGAAGGAAAGAAGGATGGACAGACCAAACCGATCACCCAACCAATCAACTACCCAACCAACCACCCAACTGACCACCCAACTAACCAACCACCCAAACGAACATCCAATCAACTACCCAACCACCCAATAATCCAACCACACAACCAACTAAACACCCACCCACACACCCACCCACCCACCCACCCACCCACCCAACCAACCACCCACCCAACCAACCAACCACCCACCTAATCAGCCAACCAGCCAATCAACCACCCAAACCCACATCCACCAACCAACCACCCAACCAACCACCCAACGAGCCACTCAACCAACAACCCAACCAACCACCAAACCAACCAACCACCCAACCAACCACCCAACCAACCACCCAACCAACCACCCAACCACCCAACCATGATGGACGAATGGAAGGACGGATGGAGGGAAGGAAGGGCAGGGTGAAGGAAAGATGGAAGGAATGAGGGCTTGAAGGAAGGATGGGATGATGGGAGGGAGGAGAGATGAACGAGATGAAGGCTGGAAGGAAGGAAGGAAAGATGGATGGCTTGAAGGAATAGATGAGTGGATGGAGAGAAGGAGGAAGGAGTGAGGGAGGAAGGAAGGAGGGAGGGATGCGGGAGGAAGGAAGGAGGGAGGGATGCGGGAGGAAGGAAGGAAGGGAGGGAGGGAGGAAGGAAGGAGGAAAGGAAGGAAGGAGGAAAGGAAGGAAGGAGGAAAGGAGGGGGGGAGGAAAGGAGTGAGGGAAGAATGGACGAACGAGCGAACGAACGAACGAACGAACGAACGAACGAACGAACGAACGAACGAACGAACGAACGAACGAACGAACGAACGAACGAACGAACGAACGAAGGAACGAACGAACGAACGAAGGAACTGATGGACGGACGGACGGACGGACGGACGAATGAACGAACGAACGAATGAACAAATGCTAGTGGATGGAAAGCAGGAAGGAAGGCTAGAAAGAATGAAGAAATGAGTTGATGAATGAATGTGTGAAGGGAGGAAATGACGGGTAGAGGGAAGGATAGAGGGAGGAAGGATGGAATGAATGACAATCATGCAATTCAAGAGGTAATAATAGGTTCAATCTAATGATTTATGTGGAGAAGATTAGATTTCTATATACCGTTTATTAGTTGGATCTAATGAAGGACTGATAGATTGCCTGACGATGTAGACGAATATTATACACAAGTTATGGATTTATAAAGTAATAAAATAACGGAACTGGCACTGGCATGTATGTATGTAATATTGTAAACGCACCGGCTCAGAATTTTCAAAATTGAAAAAATTGAAAATATTTTTGCTTATTTTATCACCTGAGATTGTCAATTTTGTTTACGAGATGCCATATGGCCTGATTAGTATACAATGATAAATCATTGATTGATATTTTGAACACTTATTTGAGTTTCGCTTTTACCAAGATGTCACGTAGATTAGGATTTTTCTTAAATGCAATTACCGGTCGTTTGTTGAATGGTTGTTTTAAATTGTCCTGTAATTTGTGATACTCATCCTTTAGGATTTTCGCTATTTCAACATTTTTCCGATTGTATGTGAGAGTAAATGGGATAATCTCACGTTGATCCGAGAGGCCTGGGTCCGAATTTATGCCCCTTGGCCATTGTGTTTCGAGTTCTTTGATCCAAAACGATTCTCTTAGTTTTCTTTGTTTATCAGTTTCCTCTGTTGTGTCTGAAAGAGGTAGCTGTTCGATAGGCATAATTTCAAAGTCACGAGTGACTAAATGATCAGGAAGATTAAAATGTTCAGCCACATGTGTGTCTTCCTCTAGTCTAATATCTGAAAGGTGTCTAGTCGCTCGGCATCTTAGTCGATTTTTCGTTTCGCCAACATACTGTTTTTGACACAATTTGCATGAAATTAAGTAAATGACATTTTCAGAATCGCAATCTAATTTCGACTGAATTTGAAATTTGCTTTTGTTTTGAAAGCTCATGAATGTACTCTGGGAAGGAAGAAATTTATCCAATTTACACCTTTTCTTTTCACATTTCCGAGATTCTCCATCACCAAGAATTGGACGATTGTGACAAATTTTTGTAGGCCGAGAATTTCTGGTATGTATGTATGTATGTATGTATGTATGTAGTATGTATGTATGTATGTATGTATATATGTATGTTTGTATGTATGTATGTAGTGATATTGTTAACGCGCTGGCTCAGAATTTTCAAAATAAATTGAAAATATTTTTAATTTATTTTATTGCCTGAGATTTGTTATTTTGGTTTTATCGAGGCGATATGGCCTTAAAAATATTGGACAACTTTAAGATGATGGTGGTTGTCCAGTTAATTTCGATTTCACTAAAATATTACGCAGATTTGGATTTTTCTTGAATGCTATTATTGGACGCAAGTTGAGAGGTTGTTTCAAATTATCCTGTAATTTATGATATTCATCTTTCAAAATTTCGGAAATTGCAACATTTTTTCGATTATATGTCAGGATGAATGTGATAATTTCACGTTGATCAGCGAGACCTGGGTCCACATTTATGCCCTTCGGCCATTTTCTATCTAATTCTTTAATCCAAAATGATTCTCTAAGTTTTCTTTTTTATCAGTTTCTTCAGTGGTACTAGAGAGAGGTGGTTGTTCAATGGGTATAATTTCAAAGTCTCTAGCGACTGAGTGACCAGGGAGGTTAAAGTGGTCGGCGACATGTGTGTCTTCTTCATGTCTAATATCGCAAAGGTGTCTAGTTGCTCGCCATCTTAAAGGATTTTTAGTTTCACCGACATACTGCTTTTGGCATAATATACAAGATATTAGATATATGACGTTTCCGGAATCGCAGTCTAAATTGGATTGAATTTGAAATTTGTTTTTGTTCTGAAAGCTCATAAATGTTTTTTGATTTGGAAGAAGTATGTCTAATTTACACCTCTTCTTTCCACAATTCCGAGATTCGCCTGCGCCTGTAGTTGGACGATTGTGGCGAATTTTGCTAGGCATGAGATTTGCAGCATTATCAGGGATAGTTTCCAAATCTTGTAAAGTGTCAGACTTAATTTTACGCAAAAATCTAGATGAATAGCCTCTCGTTTTGAGGGCTTTGAATAAGAGTGAGCATGCAGATTCAAAGTTCTTTTTATCACTCGAATTTCTATGAAAACGGATGATTTGCGATTTTACAATTCCCTTAAATGTATGAGGCGGATGGAAAGATTTCCTATGCAACAACTGATGCGAATCTGTTGGTTTAAAATATACTTTGTAATCGAGGTGTCCAGTTGTGTCATACTTTACACCTTTGTATAGAGTTACATCTAAAGAGTCTACGGACATCTGTTCAATGTTGGCTTTTAGCTTGATATTCGGGTCATGATTGTTCAAAATTTCATCAAAATCTTCCTTTGTATGATCCCAAATAATGAAAATATCATCGAGGTAGGGGCAATAAAAAAGTGGCTGTTTCAGGCATTTGCTAAGCGTATCTTCCTCCCACTCTGCTACATAGATGTTGGCAAAACTTTGGCTGAAACGCTTCCCCATGGCGCAGCCGCAAATCTGTTGGTATATTTCACCAGCAAATTCAAAATCATTGCCCTTTAAACTTAGCTTTAAGAGGGTTAATATTTCGCTGGTGGGCCTGTTGTTATCAGGGTATTTTTCAAATGCTCTATGGACAGAATTTAAACCCTTTTCGATGTCAATGTTTGTATACATAGCATCGATGTCGAGTGTAATCAAAAGTGAATTCGGGGGTATCGAGATCTCAGAGACCTGCGATAGAAAGTCTTCAGTATTTTTCAAGAAGCTGAAATGTCTATTCGCAATTGGTTGTAGGTGATAATCAATGATTTCGCTGATTCTATAGGATTCAGAACCACAATCCGATATTATAGGTCGTCCTGGTGGTATCAAAGGATCTGACCAAGAATCAACAGGCTTATGAATTTTGGGTAGCAGATAAAATGTGCGTGGTTTTGTGTCACGTTTTGCAGTTAGGTATTTAAACTGCTTTTGAGTTATACTCTTGCTGTCAACCATTTTTTTAGAGTTTCTGCCAGAGTGGTTCATCTAGTTTTTGGTAATGCTTTGGATTACTGAGTTGACGGTGCGTTCGCGGATGTAGTTGTTTTTAAGCATAATTACAGTAGCAGACCCTTTGTCAGCAGGTTTAATGACCATGTCATTGTTTTTACGCAATCCAGTTAAGGCTTGACGCTCCTCACATGACAAATCTTTATGATTTTTTGGAAATTCAACATTTTCAACACGTTCTTTGATAATTTTTATACTATCAGAGATCGCTGGGTCGACTAATTTAGACTCTGGTGCCCAACCAGTTTTTTCGACAAATGGCAGAATATTCGAGTTTCGAAAAAAGTCAGCTAAATTGACACGGTGGGCGAATTCAAGAACTTCTATTGATCCATTATCCAAAAGTGCATCTAGACCGATTTTCGGCATCGGGGTTGGTACAAATGTTAGGCCACGACTGAGTAATAATTTCTCTGATTCAGATAAAGCAGAGCCAGTGAGATTAACAACATCACTACCCAGCCCGATACCTGGGTGATTAGTACCTTGACCCTCAGTTAGTTTAAATTAAGAAAAGTTAACCAGCTATAATACATGGTGTTAGCGGTCTTCTCGCTCCAGTGAATTTTATCTTGGACAACCTGAAATTCAGAAACGGGGAGGCTGGGGATGATGGAAACCTTCACTCTCATGTTTTCGACACAGGAGTTAATCGACTGGATGTTCCTCTTCTGGTGGGCTGAAAGACGCTGACAGTAGTTGAGCTTGGCGAAGTGGATCTTGGATTCGGGGAACTTGGACCTAAGTGTGCTAAAGAGAAGATGTGTACGTTGGGCCGATTGACCCATCGACTCATCCTTGTCATTTATTCCAAAATTGACTATTTTCTGCTCAGGTTTGTAGGATTCATTATATTTATTAACAATGGTCCTAGCATGTACTAATTTAGCGCCTGGAAAGCAGGCGATTTGCATATCAGGATGAGGTTCGACATTGGTTCTACTCAAATTTGATGCACCAATGACCAAAATCTTCTTATTTAAAGTCCGGAGACGCCACTCATTTTTGTGCTCAACCTCATGTCGAAATTTCCAAAATCTGTTCTGTTCTAAAGGTGTTCTAGGAGGTTGAGACGTCACGCTAGTTCTACAAGGGGTGGGTGAAAATCGAGGTTGTGGCAATTTGGTCGCAGGAGTTCTATTGGTGTTGATTATGCGTCTTGTTTTACGGTCACCAGCTCTTTGTGGGAGCGGAGGAAATTCCTGTGGTGACAGAGGAGGTGGTGGAGGTAGTCTACCTGGCAGAGGAATTGTAGACGGATTCATAGGTGGCGGCAAATCTAGAAGAGGAGCTTGAGGTGTATCCGTAGGGCTGTTAGACTCATTGGATGTACTCGGGGCAGAGACTAGAGGGAAAACTGGAGATAATTTGGTGTCTATTCTCTTCACTGGTGGGGGGCTATCAGTTGGTGACCTAGTTCGTTTCTTTACCTGGGATGGTGGTACAATTACACAATCATCGGAAGCTGGGACCCTTGGTGGGCTGGCAATGGGCATACTAGTTTGCTTATTTTTCTGGAAATGTGGGTCAAATGGTCTTATGAACTGATAAAAGGCCTCTATTGATTTGACGTGGAGTTTTTGGCCATAATTTGCTTTAGCCCATTTGATAGCCGTTGATTTCGCCTTACCTAAATTAAGGTTAGGCGCGGCCTGGGCTACTAAGATTTCTGACATGACTGTTCCTAAGCTAAAATTATAATGGTCAATCATGGCTTTTATCAGGGAATTTGCCCAATCAAAATTAACCCTCCTGATGTCGTTAGCTATTTCTACATTTGGCAAAGCGGGTTTCACGAAGCGGCATAGTTCATCTACCTTCCTGCTCAGGCCACTTGGCAAGGTGTTATCATTCAAATTACTGGTCAGCACACCAATGTGATGGAAGCATTAAATAATCATATAATAACACTTGACCAGTCGAGCCTGGGGGGGGGGCAACGGAATGCTGTTCTCGTGCATGCCATTCCGTCGTTTACCCTTGCTCGTTCTGGCCATGGTGATAGTATACAACAACAAATGATCCAATTAACCAGCTAATTTAACAACAACCGAACAGGCCAACACATCTAAACAAGGGAGGCAATCGAACTACAACCACGGATTGTTTTAAAGGGCTGTTCTAATAGCTAAAACCTGAACCAAGGGAGATAATCAGACTCTAACCTATCGCTAATTGCCTAAGGTTAATGACTGGGAGGATCTAAAATCTAAATGTTGAAATGATGAATAATTAAATCTGCAAGCCTACAAAACTACAACTCTACAAGCCTATCGGATTTTACAAGCTTAAACAATATAATCACAGCTGAAATTGAAGATTAGTAGCATTTAATATTTAAACATACAAGCAATACAAAAATAATAATTAATATATCTATAACTCACAATTTGTTACCGTCGTGCTTGGCTGACCGGTTTCGGTTAAGAATAACCTTCTTCAGAGCCTTTACAACAAATCTGTCCTTCCATCAACATTTCTGTCTATTTATTAGTTTGGCTAACTCTTAGAGGCGTGTCTTTGATTGTTACTCAAATGTTTTGAAGTTGGAAAACTTGCTTTCATTGAGGATTAAGACAGCCATAAATTTTAGATTCAATTGTGTAAAGCCCTTTGCTACTGATTGAGCATTAGGGTTTGTGAGTGAGGTTTTGGCATCACTCACTAGTTTGAGAGGTCATCGATCAAAGGATCAAACATCGACCATTAATTCAGTGAATTGTTTTTCTATTCTTCAAAGGAGTCCAATAGGCTTGGTTTTCAAAGTTTGATTTATTCCTTTAGAATTTAAAATTCAAACAGAGAATTATTTAGGCAATTTGAATAAGAAATTCTTTCAATCTTAATTTACTGAAAGTTTCTTTTAAAGTATTTTGAGTTTTGTGTTGCTGAATGTATTTTGTTGTTGGTCACAGCAACAAAACATCTAATTTCAAAATTACTCTGTAAATCGAAGGAATTGGATAGATGGGTGGAAAGTGGGAGACTAAATAAATGGCTAAAATACAGTGGGGTGGGGCGACGGAGGGTGGGTGGGGGCGGGGGTGATGGAAAAATTGTAGAAAGGAAAAGCTGGAATGATGGAATGAGAAAAGGAGGGAGTGAGGGAAAGAAGAAAGGAATGATGGAAAGAAGGAAGGAGGCGGATGAGAAAGAAAGAAGGAGTGAGAGAGGGGAGGAATTAGAGAAAGAAGAGATGAGAGGAAGAAAAGGAATGCGAGAAAGAAGGGATGAGAGAAATAATGAGAAAAGTGAAGGAATGAATGAGGGCGGCAAGAATTAGAGAAGTGAAGGAAGGAATAAATGGGAAGGACGAAATGGAATAAATGAGAAGGAAGAAAGGAGTGAGAGACGGACGAAAGGAATGAGAGAAGGACGATAGGGATGAGAAAAGGAAGGAAGGAAATAAGGAATGAGAGAAAGAAGGAAGGACGGAGGGAGGAAGGAAGGAAGGGAGGAAGGAAAGGAGGGAGGGAAGGAAGGAAGGAAGGAAGAAAGGAGGGAGGGAGGGAGGGAAGGAGGGGAGGAAGGAAGGAAGGAAGGAAGCTAGGGGGAGGGAAAGAAGGAAGGAGGGAAGGAAGGGGGGTGATGAGAAAGAATCAGGGGAAGGAAGGAGAGAAGAATGGAGAGAACGAAGGAACGAGGAAAGGATGGAAGAAAGGAAGGAGGGGGAGAAGGGAGGGGGTAGGAAGGAAGGGGGTAGCGAGGGAGTAGGGATGCTAGGGAGGAATGGAGGAAGAATTCATCCATCCATTCATCCCTCCAACCATCCATCCAACTGTCAATCCACAAGGGCAAAATTTTGCGAAGACAGATAATATTATTGGATGAGTGGAATGACAGATTTGCCCGACGGTATAGACAGGTGCACATAATTAGTGGGTTAGTAAGTCAATAAAATAATTGAACTGGCACTGGCTAGTAAGTAGTGATATGGTTAACGCGCTGGCTCAGAATTTTCAAAATAAATTGAAAATATTTTTTATTTATTTTATTGCCTGAGATTTGTTATTTTGGTTTTATCGAGGCGATCTGGCCTTAAAAATATTGGACAACTTTAAGATGATGGTGGTTGTCCAGTTAATTTCGATTTCACTAAAATATTACGCAGATTTGGATTTTTCTTGAATGCTATTATTGGACGCAAGTTGAGAGGTTGTTTCAAATTATCCTGTAATTTATGATATTCATCTTTCAAAATTTCGGAAATTGCAACATTTTTTCGATTATATGTTGTTCAATGGGTATAATTTCAAAGTCTCTAGCGACTGAGTGACCAGGGAGGTTAAAGTGGTCGGCGACATGTGTGTCTTCTTCATGTCTAATATCGCAAAGGTGTCTAGTTGCTCGCCATCTTAAAGGATTTTTAGTTTCACCGACATACTGCTTTTGGCATAATTTACAAGATATTAGATATATGACGTTTCCGGAATCGCAGTCTAAATTGGATTGAATTTGAAATTTGTTTTTGTTCTGAAAGCTCATAAATGTTTTTTGATTTGGAAGAAGTATGTCTAATTTACACCTCTTCTTTCCACATTTCCGAGATTCGCCTGCGCCTGTAGTTGGACGATTGTGGCGAATTTTGGTAGGCATGAGATTTGTAGCATTATCAGGGATAGTTTCCAAATCTTGTAAAGTGTCAGACTTAATTTTACGCAAAAATCTAGATGAATAGCCTCTCGTTTTGAGGGCTTTGAATAAGAGTGAGCATGCAGATTCAAAGTTCTTTTTATCACTCGAATTTCTATGAAAACGGATGATTTGCGATTTTACAATTCCCTTAAATGTATGAGGCGGATGGAAAGATTTCCTATGCAACAACTGATGCGAATCTGTTGGTTTAAAATATACTTTGTAATCGAGGTGTCCAGTTGTGTCATACTTTACACCTCTGTATAGAGTTACATCTAAAAAGTCTGCGGACATCTGCTCAATGTTGGCTTTTAGCTTGATATTCGGGTCATGATTGTTCAAAATTTCAAAAAATTCATCGAAATCTTCCTTTGTATGATCCCAAATAAAGAAAATATCATCGAGGTAGGGGCAATAAAAAAGTGGCTGTTTCGGGCATTTGCTGAGCGTATCTTCCTCCCACTCTGCTACATAGATGTTTGCAAAACTTGGGCTGAAACGCTTCCCCATGGCGCAGCCGCAAATCTGTTTGTATATTTCACCCGCAAATTCAAAATCATTGCCCTTTAAGCTTAGCTCTAAGAGGGTTAATATTTCGCTGGTGGGCCTGTTGTTATCAGGGTATTTTTCAAATGCTCTACGGACAGAATTTAAACCCTTTTCGATGTCAATGTTTGTATACATAGCATCGATGTCGAGTGTAATCAAAAGTGAATTCGGGGGTATCGAGATCTCAGAGACCTGCCATAGAAAGTCTTCAGTATTTTTCAAGACGCTGAAATGTCTATTCACAATTGGTTGTAGGTGATAATCAATGATTTCGCTGATTCTATAGGATTCAGAACCACAATCCGATATTATAGGTCGTCCTGGTGGTATCAAAGGATCTGACCAAGAATCAACAGGCTTATGAATTTTGGGTAGCAGATAAAATGTGCGTGGTTTTGAGTCACGTTTTGCAGTTAGGTATTTAAACTGCTTTTGAGTTATACTCTTGTTGTCAACCATTTTTTTTAGAGTTTCATTAAAATGGTCGCAGTTGCTCTGCCAGAGTGGTTCACATTTGGTGGTTTAGTAACAGGCTTATAATTCGGATCAAGTAGTCTAATAAAATCATAAAATGCTGAGATGGCATTGTGATCCAATTTTCTGTGATAATTCTTTTTGGCCCAATGGATTGCAGTGGACTTGGCCCGACCGATGTCTAAATATGGAAGAGTTTGGGCTGAGAGTAGCTCAGAACGGAGGACTCCTAGTTGACAGTTATAGTGGCGAACCCATGTTTTAATCATTGTTTTCGCCCATTCGAAGTTGACATTGCGAATGTCGAAGTGGACCTCAGCATCTGGCATGGCCGGTTTGCAGAAGTCTGTCAAACTCTTGACCTTTCGACCGAGGCCATTTGGCACGGTGTCGCTGTCCAGATGCGTGTTCAGCACACCCAGGTGGTGAAAACATTGGATTACCATGTAGTATACCTTAACCAGGCATGCGTGAGCAGATGATGGGTGGTGTGATTCAGAGTCATCACCAGCCCTTCGCCTACCCCCGCGCGGTCTAGCCATGGAATCACAATCAGTCCCAGTCAATCAATCAATCTAAATCTCAATTAATCGCAATTAATCTCAATTAATCTCAATTAATCTCAATCAATCTCAATTAATTCCAATTAATCTCAATTAATTTCAATCAATCTCAATTAATCTCAATTAATTTCAATCAATTTCAATTAATCTTAATTAATCTCAATTAATTTCAATTAATTTCAATTAATCTCAATTAATTTCAATTAATCTCAATTAATTTCAATTAATTTCAAATAATCTTAATTAATCTTAATTAATCTCAATCAATCTCAATTAATCTCAATTAATTTCAATTAATCTCAATTAATTTCAATTAATCTTAATTAATCTCAATTAGCTTCAAGTAATCTTAATTAATCTCAATTAATCTTAATCAATCTTAATTAATCTCAATTAAACTTAATCAATCTTAATTAATCAGGCACTCAATCAAGTGGGCAAATAGGCAAACAACCAGTCAAGTACCTTATCAATCCAAGCAATCAATCAATCAGTTCAGACAATCAATTCAAGCAACCAATCACTCACGCAACCAATCAATACAAGCAACCAGTCACGCTACCAATCAGATTAAACAACAAATCACGCAACCAATCAAATCAAACAACCAATCACGCAACCAATCAATTCAAGCAACAAATCTTGTAACCAATCAAGCAACATGTTACGCAAGCAATCACATGAAACAACCGATCAAATGAAACAACCAATCAAATCAAGCAACTAGTCAAATCAAGCAACAGCTCCAACCCCCAATCAAGCAATCAATCAGATCAAGCAACTAATTCGATCAAGCAACCAATCAATTCAAGCAACAAATTACGTAACCAATCAAACACACAATCAAATCAAGCAAGCAATCAAATCAAACGACCAATCAAATCAAGCAACTAGTCAGATCTAGCAACTAGTCAAATCAAGCAACAACTCAAGCCCCAAATCAAGCAATCAATCAGACCGAGCAACTAATCAGATAAAGCAACCAATCAATTCAAGCAACCAATCACGCAACCAATCAATTCAAGCAACAAATCACGCAACCACGCAGATCAAATCACGCAACCAATCAGGTCAAATAACAAATCCTGCAAGCAATCAAATCAAACAAACAATCAAATCAAGCAACCAGTCAAATCCAGTAGGGCTCAACCAACCAACCAATCAATCAATCACTCAATCAAACTCTAATGCAGCCAGACAGTCAATCAATACAAAAATGGTACCAGGTGTACACTCTACAGGTGGGAGGTTTGTCAGCTAGTCTGTCTGTCTATATATATTTTTCTAATCCAAGAGGGCTTAATTTACAAGGCTGAAATAAGAGAAATGTGGTTAGTAGTAATCCACTGTTGTTGCCCATATTGGAATTAATACTCGACGATGGGTCAGCCACAACGGCGCAAGAATTCCCAGCCACACGAGAACATAAAATAGAAACCACTAGCCAGCATAGTTGACATAAGGTTATGGACTTGCCATTTATGTAGAGGTGATACTAAGTCTTGTATTATGGCGCCGTTCAATTCAGTAAATTTGTTTCGTTTAGGATCGGTTTTTGTTCGAAAGTAACCTTTAATAATACGATTAGATCTACGCTTTAAAGTCAAATTTCTTCATAGCATTTAGGAATGATTTATAGTCATTCATTTCTTGCGCAAAGGCCTACTACTAGAAGCACAAGATAGTGATAAGTATGATGCTGAAGATCTTTCCGATGGGGTCATGCCATGCCGGAAGTTCCAAAGCTGAGACCGTATATCAAATATGTAATTGCACTGGCTTTCATAATTTGTTTAACCGTTGCTCTGTATGTAGCATATCTAGGCCATCTCTAGAATATGCAGACGTGGTTTGAGATAATTGACCACATTATATTGTGGATAGACCGGAAAACATTCAAGAGAACGCACTCATAACAATCAGCGGACTTACTCGTAGAGCTAGAACTAATGATTTGTTTAGGGAAACCGGATTTGAAAAGCTAACGCATAGACGCAAACCCCAGACTAATTATGCTCTATAACATTATTAATGGAATGACTTCCGATCCATTGAACGATTATCTTCCTCAACTATCTTATGCAACGAATCGATGGTGTATGTATGTATGTATGTATGTATGATGTATGTATTTTTATTTTGTTGACGCACTGGCAACGTGCGGCTTCAATGTCCATGTGCTAACTTAGCCGACAGTGATGCACCCATTAGTTTAATTTGTTGATCACCATCTCCCGGTCAGGGGATCGAACCGCCATTCTGCAACTCCACATAGCATCAGCAACCAGGCATCTTTCCACTGGACCACCGCACCAAGACTAAAGTCAAGGATTGGCCGACCAGTTTTCACATGTCTGATATATGTATGTATGTATGTATGTATGTATGTATGTATGTATGATTACTGTATTCTGCGGCTGTGGAAGTAGAAACATCCTACAGCTGCAATTAGTCCTTTTTTGCTTTTGCCCACTGTGTATTGTCCTCAGCCGAAATCCTTAGCTTACTCAAGTCCATTCTTGACTTGAGTGTACCGGGTCCTGCCTTCTTTAGGTATTCATCATTAAAATTCCATCGCCCCGTACAGATGCCGAACTGAGACTCATAATAGATCCTTCTTTCCAGAAACAATCCGTGCCTGGGTATTCTACCACAACCCGTTAGAATGGTTACTACATTATCATAATTTAAAAGTAAGCTGAAAGCCTTGAACTACATACAACCTCCTCCACTGTCGTTCTATAGAGGACGAAGGCCAGCGAAAATTGAATTACGCAGAATCCGAAACGGGTGTGGCAACCTAAACAGTCACTTAGTCGACAAATTTCTGTCGGATTCTAGTCTGTAACTGTGGGCACGCTGACGAATCCATTTAACATTACCTGTTTTACTGCCCCTCCACGCAGACCAAAGAGATGCTTTCTTTAATAATTACATCTCAAATCATATCAATAGACTAATATTAAGGTATCAGAACTTCTCTGCCAGTACAATGACTCAACAACTCGCTTTAAATGACCCTCAGCTCTAACCTGAAAGGTACTGATTACTAAGCATCCTCGGTATACTGGCACCACCTCGCCCGCTCTTCCAAATTTATCCACACATTACCTTCTCCATCTGCTTCACTTCGGTATATTGGCTAGTTTGTGTGCTTCAGTATTATGCTCATAGCGTTTGGGAGGCGTCCATTTACGGACCTGGGGGACTATTCTTTGCCACTGGACTGACTGGCTCGCTAACCGAGTTGGCAACTCCAGTGGTAAATGTGGTGGTTTTTTTTTTACAAATTGTCACCTCTGGGCCTACTTGATGGACATCTTTGATGAGAGGACTGAGATGTCCATGACAATAACACATATTATCAACAAGCAATGTATAAGCACCGCTCAGGTCTAACTAGGCTCTGCCTATGCTTTGTGCGTGTTGGGATCGAACTGTATGCCTTAAATTCCCGGAATCCCAATTTGATCGCAACTATAGATGTCTATGGCAGCGACAGCGCCCAGTCAAGCTAGTTTACACAAATTCAACAGAATATCTATTAAATAGTGGAGACATACAATTCGTACAATTTGACTGACTATTTCCAAGTTTATGACGGAATATTTCTGTCAGTTATGATTGTGACGCCAGCCTACTGGGTACCTAGTCGATAATGATGTCAATACTTGAGCGAAAGAGTGTATTCATCAATTGTGAAATAGCTCTAGCTACTAACCAATACGAGTCCAGGGGCTCCAAACTAGCCATGGAAACCGATCTATGACAAACTAATTCCTTCATCCCGACATGCAAAATAAAACAGATTCGTTACTATGTATCATAAGTATAACTGTATAATATAATGTCACCAATTATGTACAAATATTATAGTAACATTTATGTTCTTACACTTCTTGTTTCACCACGATACAATTACTCTGTAATATAGTTGTATGGGAGATGCGGCTACAATACTTGTATTATCGCACTCCCTCGCAAACAAAAATAAATGAAATTAACCAACATACCTAGAATCTCGATGGATTTACTTTATTCGCTATACTGGACCGTTCCAGTTTTAGCTATGCCCCTCCCATCACTAGCTAAGCTCCACCCACAGTTCGCCCTATTGCGATTGATCGATCGCCCAATGCCCTAACCATCAATTTCGTGAAAACTATACAGCTATGTTGTTGAATAGCTTGCAGCAACAGGGCCCACTCAAATTACTTTCAAAATATTCAACAGGATATTTATTAAATAGTCGTACAACAGCGCATAGTCCGTCTTCAACGACGCATTCGTGACGTACTTATCTACGTCATCCATGTCATCATTATGACATCATTGATTTTGATGTCATTATGGCACGTAGTTGATTATGACGGATGAATATGGTGGAAATGTTCACTAAATTGACTACATGAATGTACTTACTAATTTGAGTAGTTTCTCAGAACAGGAAAAGAGACAGATTACAATAGAATTGACTTGTTTGTTTTGTACGGCTACGTAGACATCATGAAGGTTTCTGAGGACATCACCACTCGCTGACTCTTGGTCTATAATCATATGCCGCATTCTAATGCCCATTCCAGCCATTAGATTCTGCAACGATCTCGCCAAACTGGCTGCCAAATATACATAATCGGCTAAGGTGATGATAAAAATGCCAGCACAATCGAAACATTCAGATGAGTTATAATACATTAGCGGATTAACGCAGTAGTAGTAGTAGTAGTAGTAGTAGTAGTAGTAGTAGTAGTAGCAGAAGCAGCAGCAGCAGTAGTAGTAGTAGTAGTAGTAGTAGTGGTAGTAGTAGTAGTAGTAGTAGTAGTAGCAGTAGTAGTAGTAGTAGTAGTAGTAGTAGTAGTAGCAGCAGCAGCAGTAGTAGCGGTAGCAACAGTAGGAGTGGCAGTAATAGTCACTGAGCCAGGACCCACAATTTTGATGCCATCGGTTACAGCCAGGGGTGTGTGTGGACAAAGGCTCATGGTGATTTTTGGCAAGGTCTACATCCCTATGGATGAAAAATATGTATTAGCATTGCAGCACTCACAGCTTTCTGGTTTACCACCCCTTTTGAAACCCTAACCTCCCCCGCCCACCCCTTCCGCAAATTTGCTTTTCCTACGTTGCAGTCAATTTGGGAGGTGTCGTCATTATGTATGATGGTTGTATAATATATATTTATAAGGATAGGACGGTGAGATAGTGTGATAAGGTAACCAGATAGAAGACATGCACTAAACAGAATTGAAATAGTTCTACTTATACAGGATAAATCCATTTTTTATCCTGTGTATACATAAATCGTGTTTACGAGATTACGTCTGTGTGAAGATTGCTTTTAATCAAGTAAAAGTCTGTGCCATTATAGTTTGATTTATGCTTGTGAAATCATTTCGCAGTGCTTAGTGAATATGGGAAGACATTACGTAATTTTTAGCTTTCCTAATTTGTCCTTAATGTATGATGACTATCTATAGTTGGCTCTACACCTCTTGCGATGGAACACTGCAACGGTCACAAAGGATAGGAGAGGATATCCAATAACTGACGATTTCACCCTTGCACCATGGCAATAATGCGATCTAGAAGTGAACGTTCTGCTTTCAAGATGATTACCTTCACTTCTTTCTTCTTGTGGATGTTACTGACAGTTTTTAATTTGTTCATTTGCATTGGCTTCGAGGAATTTCTTTTCTTTTATCTAGTCTCTCATCCCTGAAGCTGGCACAACATTTTCTCCTAATGACAAATGCGTTCATCGTGCCAAAGGCAATATCCCGAGGCGCTTCCATTCGCAGTAGACATGCTACTGCGATCCTGGTTCTCAGCAAATGGTTTTACACAGCTTTATATGATGCTTACAACTACTGTTACAGTTTCTTCATCATTTTGAGACCTTGACCTATGTAGGTCCGCACGGTGCCGCTCGGATTTGCTCTCTCGCACCACACCTCTCATTTGTCCTAGGAATACACTCCGATGTTCAGCTGTGTTATAGTACCCTCTTACAGAATCACATTTGAGGCTGAACCTAGTTGTGCTACCTGGAGGCTGTGTGTCTTTGTTCACTGTAACTTCAGTGATTTGATCAACTGAGATGGGTTATTGTGAGTATTCTGAACAGAAATGTTGCCAGTCTTTAGCGCTTCATATGCATCGGGATGGTATGTTTGAAGGTAGATAATTTGTGTATGGTAGGATGGTTGGTGCCCTGCATAATTCAGTGTGCCATAAGCAATGCAGCGTGGAATCATTAAGCTAATGGCATTGAGGTCTAATTCACAGTTACCTTCGGGAGAAGACCGTAGACGACCAAGCAAAAGTTCGTCTACCATGTCAATGTACGACATATATAATGTTTCCCGTGTCCATGACAAAATTCTAATTCTTAGAATTCATTCCAAAGTTTCCGCAACTTTGCTAAGGCTGGGCTGTGCAGAACACATTCAAGGTTCTGTCGGCACATGCATTCAACCATGCTGTTCACGTAGTCTCATTAACGCTGCATGGATATACTTGTGCACTCTGACAGCACGATTAAACATCTTGCCATCAAGAACTCCAGAGGCTAAGCCATCTGCAACAATTCCTGATCCAATGCATCTTGCGGCAAACATACTGAAACCGACGTTTTGCTAGGATCGATAGGATATTGCAAATGGTGTGGAATGTTGTCATTCATAAGACGATATGGGCATGGTGGTCTTTGTGTTTCCGGCCAATTCCTGTCGCTTTCCCAAAAAGAGCCTGGACAATCACTAATACAAATTCTTCTAATTTGCTCAGGCTTATGAAGAATTTCAAATATGGTAGTAAAACAGGTAACACGTGCATTGATGGTAGGTAGGTTGCCAATGGTATTTGCTGAGGTGCTAAGTCTCTAGTACTGATTTTGAACTCAGTCCAGCTCGGAATTTTCAGATTTTAGTTATTTGCTTGCCTTGTACGTCCAGAAATCGAATTATTTTTCCAAGCTATCACTGCTACTCTCTTAGTTTCTTGTAAATTAGTAGCTTCGGTTATCAGTAGCCGTGGGGCAATTTGCCCTTCAGCATTATGTAATTAAAGCTCCTAATGTTCCGTGGAGACAGTTTTTTGCTTTTGTTTCTTAATGCCTGGGATAACATAGTTTGAGTAGATGTGGTTCATATGCTTTGGGCTGTACTGCAATTCCATTCACCCGATGAGATAGATGCCCCTCTTCATGTGTGAGTCTCTTAGATTATATCTGTATTGTTCCGGGCTAGATTTGCAAATACATTAGACTCAATAGAAACTCGAAGGACAACTTGTTGATGTACGGTGGCTGCTAATTTCTGTAGATACATGTCAGTATCATTGCCTTCCAGCTGTAAGCATACCACTTCATGTCCGAGTATATCCACTGTCTGCATTACTTTAAAATTACCAGTAAGTGCTCTCACAGCAAATGGTTCCAGCAGATGTTTAGGAGGTTTCTGTTGGATGCATGCCACTGCATACATTATGTCCTGACTAAACGACTGAACTCACATCCTGACACTTTGTGATGGACTCTTGTTTTCAGGATCTCCAGTAAGTAGCCCTAAGATAATCTGGTAACATGTACGACTCTCTGTGTACATCATAAGGATGGTAAGACTATGGAGTTGTTCTCATCTCTTGCTTTCGGTAGACGGTGTCAAATCAATTAAGCTTTTATATTTCAACCTATGTTCTTTGTAAAATCTGATGTTCTAAGACAATTTCCTGCAATGTGACATTGTCTAGAAATATTCCTTTGCGTGTTGGAAAATATGAATATATTTTCATATTTTCATATTTTCAGATTTTCAGATTTTCATATTCAAATTTCCTATGGATGTTTTAGTTGACTTCTTTAATGGTTCAAGTCCACCAGACTGCATCCGATATTCTAAGTTGGCTGTCTGTGAAGTTATGATTGCAATATGGTTAGTGGGTATGATATCATCTGGTACCTTGGCTTTCGACAGAAAGTGTAGTTTGGATCATAACTCTTGATCAGAATTGTCTAGATGGCCTATTGTTGTACAACCGCTGCGTTCAGCTCCATCACTAAAAGTGTAATCTGCTGCCTGCTTTAGTGCCTTCAGTCTCGGATGGATGCTACATTTGACTTGCAGAGAGTTGTTTTGGTTACCTCCTTCCATTGCGATGAAAGGCATTGCAGCAATGGTACCATGCTCTACTCTAGTGTAGTGCGCAGTTCTGTAACCAGCACCACTATGTTACATGAAGCAAAAGATTAAAGTACGCTTAAAGCGTTAGGGATAAAAAGGATTTCAAATTCATTCGCATTTAATCAAAACAAAACATTCCACCAAAATGACCACCTTGGGTTTGCACAGGGCAGCACCCTATATATCAGATCATACAGCGAAAATGCGTTTTCAATTTACTTAGATTGACAATTTATGGAATTACCACGGCCCACGAAGTATTATGAAAAGACTAAATGAATACGTGTGGAATTGTTCAATATTTTATCATTAGCCATATCGGATTAATATTATCTGAGAAGCAGCTGCTGACACACAGAACGACTGTTCATTCGAATATCATCACAAAATTTAGCTGGGATGAAAACTTACATATTTTGCAAACAATATAATCTAAGTCAGCGTTCTGTTGCAACGGGGGCATTCAATAAGGTCATGTGATATTGCTATCCTAAACCTTATGAGAGTTTTCTATGTAACAATAAAACTTCACCAATTGCAGTTGAAACCTGGCTGAAACAAATTTATTAAAATGATAACTCTTCATCAATTTAAACAGCAGGCCTATTTATCTTTCTGTAAGAGATCATCTTTCATTCACATTGACTACAAGTCGTATTCCTCTGCCGTGTTTAGTACAATTTTACTACGGTTTAGTGCCGTCCCTTTAGAATACGACAACAGTGCAATTTCCGTGAAAATGGGATAGACCGTTGAAAAAGATGATAATGCAGAGAAAATTGAGAATGCTAAAATGCTATCACATATTTTCTATCTCTAGGGATAAAGATCTTGCCATCACTCCCCCCCCCCCCCACACCACCCACATCATCACCTCGCCCACCCACACCGATACAAATGGTATCAGCCAACCCTACTGGCTCATGGACTTGTAGTCGTTTTGATGGCCTATGTGCTAAGATTGACGTTCGGTTAATATACCTGTACAAGGTTCACTGATGAGCAAAACTGATTTCCAATTCAGCTTTTGCAGGAGAACCACGAACATGCTTTCTCGCACGGTATTCTTCGTCAATATCAATGGGTGGGCATGCTGGTATGCGATTGGATGGGTACATCGATGCGCGTTGACAATTAAATTGGTAGTGTTCCTGTCTGGGGACAGACCATTAGCTCCTACGTTGTCCTGATTAATCCCATTGGTTTGGGTTATTTCTTCCCAAATAACAACATCATATATCTGTTCAAGCTCATGCTGAACTGAAATAAGAAATGCATATAAACACATCTTAGACAACCTAAATTAAAGGGATGCTGATCTCATTCAAATATTGTTTTGCAGAGATAGATTATTGTTGATAGATTCCATCGCATTCATATCCTGTCACATTCCCTTAGCTGCATCACAATTATCTGCTTTGTAATATTGCGTACCTGTTGAGCAGTGAGCGCCACCATTATGTCTCCTCAAGCGATAGTGTGTGATGGCATGTATGTGCCAATATATTACATTCTTTATTGTGTAATAATCATCTTATCGAATATTTTGAAACTCATTCGGCAGGAAATTGTTGTTGCCTCTGGCAGCAACAACTTCCAGTCAGATTAGTTACAAAATATCCAAGAGTTTACCTGTATTGATGCTTTTAATTCACATTGTCAAGCTATATACGTCACCTCCATGACTGAGTGTATATACCGAGGCAGACACGCTGGGTCTTTTTCTGATTGGTTGAACAGTAAATCATGAAAGCCAATAGAGGCCGTATAAATATATTAACATTTAGGTACTAAGCATTTTATCATTGCAGGCATGATAAAAAGCTAAAATACCAGGGATTGATCATGGATGGTACATTCATTCACCTGAACAGTTAGCATAAGATAGACTGCGTTTCACTTTAAACAAGGCGTGCTAACATTACATCGCATAAAGGATCGGCACTGTTCAGAGCCGCACAACCCACAGATGGAATCTACATCATTAGAAAAAGGTGTATCCAGTCATTTACGGTCACCAGTCTCATGACATAGTATGTGCGCGTAATTCCCACCACTACATAAGACATAGTTATATATAATTGCCGTTTACTTTAAATTAAGCTTGTATGGATGAGATCGCGGGGGAAGTTTGGCAGATAAAATGTGTTCATATGTTCATATTCTGGGAGGGTGGGCCTGTAACGTGATAGTGCGGGAATCCCTATTGGCTTTCGAGCAAGCAGATGACAACACGTTCGCATATAAGAGTGAAACCGGGATCTGGCTGTGGTTGGTCACATGTCATTGGTCCTATCCGTATGACAGCACATGCTCCGATATAGTCGGTATAGATATATCATATGAACCAGTAATAGGTCTGTGCATAGACTGCCATCTTGCATGGCGATCAAGAAATAATACTGAATCCATGCATACGCCAATTCACACCAGCCAATGTTAAACGCCTTTGATATTTTCGTGACTAAGAACTTTGCAAGTGAGAAAATGGATAACCAAACTACTATATCTCGCCGGAGATGAGGGCGGTTTTTCTACCAACATGCGCTCGGTCATGGCCTGACTGGCTGGTACATCGCCACGCACAATATGCAGATGCAACGCAATGCACTGACACAGCTACAACAACACATGGCATATAGTGGAAGAAGAAGGTAGCTTTGTCAAGAATATCACAGAAATATTGACGTACCAACAGACTGACAGACAGACCGTTAGACAGATCCAGAGACCGACTTATATTAATTGAATGTTGCCATTTTAAGAAAAATGTCTGTGCTACGTACATATCTAAATCGAGTTTGTATCGAAAACCGTACCTTTGTTTAAGAGATGAAGTGCCTTCTTGGTATCCACGATAACGGACTCTCTGGTAACATTGATGCTAACACCATCCTGCAGGTCAAAGGTCAGGATGCTGGATGAGTTAACGATTCCTGAATCTATTACACGTCCTTCTATAAATTTTGCTGAAAATAATCATTAACGAAAATTAATTAAATTAGTAGCTAAATTAACCTGTTATCTTTGCACCTCATCTAATATATTATGATATTTCTCAAAGCAATTCTTATAAAGGCACCACTCCATCGCGTATATAATTGTTATAGCCATACATCCTTGCTCGCACCCCCACCTAGTTATTATATATGCCGTTTTAATATCCCGTAAATTTCACGGTTACCAACACATAACTATGTTACTATTCAATAAATCTGTATTTGAATTGTTATTTATAGCTTGAATATAATCAGCCTTAGCATTTTTGTAAACCAATCTGATTAGTGCCAATATCTACACCATCTTTAATGTAATATGTGTGTCTGGATAATCAGCAACAAACTCCTCAACCATACAAGTAATGCCACCTCAGCACACGCGACGTAGATAATCAACTGATTTTTCTGGCTATGAACAACACCGTTGCATAGAGTTTGCTGGAGGCCCCTCCTTAACTAAAGGTAACACACCTGATTCCCCTCTCTAACATGAGGATAATCGCGCTCTTGAACGCCATTAGAACAATGGAGGAATACCTATGATATGCCCCGCCCATCGTTAGCTAAGCTCCACCCACATTTCGCCGTGTTGGAATCGATCTATCCCTGAACTGCCTAACTATTAATTCCAGAAAACTATACGGGTAAGCTGTTGAATATTTTGAAACTAATTTGACTGGGTGCTGATGCTGCCTATGGATAGTTAGTTTCAAATTAATGTTTTAAATAGTAAAGGCATACAATTCGTATAACAACGCTTAGTCCGTCATCAATTAAGCACTCATGGCGAACTTATCTACGTCATTCATGCCGTGATGCTTATGACGCCATCCTACATGCCACGTAGTTGATTATGCGGGCATAGGATTAGTGGATGAACTAGAACGATCCATTATTTCACACGTGAGATTATCTGGCATTAGCGATCAAATTGACAGATTGACAGGAAACGGGCAGAACGGTTTTAAAAGTGGACGTAGTTGGACAGACATAATCTGGAAACAGTATATGCTGAAATCGGAGGTTCGATCAACTCACACTGATTTCTACATTAAGGGAATCAATATGTAGCGTGCATTTGACACCATAAAAAAAATACAGATCCTTAAGTTTATCTAATTAACGTAATTGTGACATAAATCACTGCTGGAAACAACGTCTAATCTGATTACCCTCACCTTACAGACTGTGCAACACAGTTCCACTGTCTGTGAGGGTATCACAACACCAATGGTACGTATGTGGACATGTCCTTCGAATGCCAGAGAATATGACTGAGCAGAAAGCATCCAAATGGAGGATTCCAATTTCTCAGTCAATTATATGATACAATGATCAACTACGTGGCGTGTATGATAACGTCATAATCAATTACGTCATGAATGACGTCGCTAAGTTCACCACGGACGCATACTTGATGACTGACTAAGCGCTGTTGTACGAATTGTATGTCTTTACTATTTAATAAACATGTTGACTATTTTGAAACTACTTGACTGGTCACTGTTGCTGCCATACAGCGCCCCAGTCAGATTAAGATCACAATATTCAACAGCTTACCTGTATACTGTTCTGCAAATTAAGATTTAGGGAGTGCAGGTATCGATCGATCCCAACCCAGGGGAAGCGTGGGTGGAGCTTAACTCGGAACGGGCGGGGCATAGCTCAAACTAGATTCTTCAAATTTCAATGCAACTGAGCAAGACATATATTAAAGTTATTACAAATAGTTTCAAAATTATTGATCAGTGAATGCATCAGATGACGTACACCTTTGCAGTACCCATACACTATAGCGGTTATGGGTATGATACACATGTTCTGTGATGCTACACATACACAGAACGCTACTAAGCCAAGGCACGCAATGTCTCCCCTATTCTCATAGATAACCCTATGCACATGTCTACCAATCCACTCTTAGCTACCCATACTGATGCACATATAGCCTACCCTACCAATACACCCAGAGCTCCCCATATATTCATGCCTACCCAAACACATACACATATAGATAGCTCTACCCACATATCTACCAATCCAGCATTATCGAACCCTACAGTTACACGCATAAGCTAATTAATGCATATCTACTTTATTCCCCCACCCATAGCTTTCCCTACACTCTTACTTGCCCCATCCATCGCTACCACCACATACCCATATTTATCCATTTAACCGCCTACCCATGCACCGATACCTACTCAGCACCGACACCCATAGGGGCTACTATACACCACAACAAAAAATACACTACACCTACATCAATGACTATCATACCTATGCGCGCATAGCTGCCCATGTACCCATAGCTAACCATACTCATACATCAATATCTACCACTCTCCATTCACTCACAGCTTACATATATACCTATACATATATACATATACATATATACCTGTATTTACCAAACACATATAATGACAAATACTCATATATACCTACAGCTACATATACATACGTACTACCGATCTATCAC
This sequence comes from Chaetoderma sp. LZ-2023a, assembly GCA_034401795.1. Taxonomy (NCBI): domain Eukaryota; kingdom Metazoa; phylum Mollusca; class Caudofoveata; order Chaetodermatida; family Chaetodermatidae; genus Chaetoderma; species Chaetoderma sp. LZ-2023a. The sequence goes on from CM067367.1 coordinate 64,220,977, forward strand.
TGCATCGGTAACTGCCAAAATATATACCCATAACGTGGCGGTAATTATACATGGTTGAAAATTCAAAACAGCAAGTTTGTGACTGAGCACATCAAATGCGTCATTCTTATAACAAAATATCCTGTGTGAAGATTGAAGAGAAAATATTAATATCTAGAGGTGGGTCAAAGCGGGTTCTCTTCTATAGCACCTATAATGGAATCGTGCATCAAGGCTTCTTTATCAACAGTGTCGATTTGTCCGTGTCAGGACACCTTGTCCGGCTCCGGGCGATAGTTTGAAGGACATACTCCACAGTTCTTGATTTTGAAAGAGCCCAGACCATTTCGCTTCATGTACCAGAGCGGCGCCTTGCTCTGCATGGCAGTTCGTCATTGCTAGAGTGTGCACACTTCCATGGACAATTCTCTTTCATTCCAAGTGTCATTTTCTTCGTCCAGAAATCCATACAGCATGTCAATATGAACACCTTTCTCATTCTCTTTGGAACAAAATCCATGAGTGTCTTCTATTCTGTCACCAGGTCCAGCATCGCCCGTTTTGGTGAGTCGCCCACTCCTTGCTTCTCTTATATGTGTTGAATCTTTTAGACATTTGGCCCGCTTCATGCTCGAATTCAACCATGGATCGAAAAGGCTGAGAAGGATTACGTCCTCCAACAGGTATAATGAATGCTCAGTCATCTTACACGATGTAGCTTCGCTAATATTTCGCTGACACGTATGAAGTCGCTGAAGGAGATAGAGGCCATTCTTAGTCACTGTGTGAGCAAGAGCTACCAGAAACCGGGGCTTACGGTAAAGCTTTACGAGATACGCGTTGAGATCTATCAGTCACCGATGTCCCAAGAACTAACACTCTGAGTCTGTAAATGGCTTTCACAACCCTATCAGTCCTGATAATAGACCTGTTCTGGAAGCGGTGGCGTCAAAACAGATGGCATAGACAAGGTTTTTCATCCCCATTCTCAGGTTCATGGGTTGCAGCTTGGACCATATCGTGGTCAGTCCCAGTGGGTATCTTCACAATCTGCAGCACCTTGTTCTCACCTATGACTATGGCCAGACTAGATAGCATATTCACATTCTCATTTCCTCTGTGATCATCAGCAGGCATACATTTGCAATCCCAGCGGACTGTCAGGCATGTGTCTATTACTTTGCTGTTGTTGTTGTTGTTGTTGTTGTTGTTGTTGTTCTTGTTCTTGTTAGCAGCTAATTGTCGACCTGTTCATGGTAAGCTATGGTTGGTCTTGTATGAGGGCCCTGCATGTCTCGAAGTTTATTGCACCCTGTCTCTCAGGCCATTTCGATCAAACATTGAGGCCAGCTGGGCTCAAATGACATTTTGGCGTCCTTGTTTTCGTAGCGGATGGGTACTGGTTATGCTGGGACCTGGCTCTTGAGACAGATCTTCTTCCAAGCCAACGCCACTCTCCAACATTGCTTTCTCCAACAAGGCTTCTTTCTGAAATTTCGATCAATGTCGTCTCCTCTTCAATTGTTTCTCCTCCTGACGTTGTTGGGGCAGTACCATGTTACTAGCACCACGTCACCCCTTGATTTCCAATAAGCTCCATCACCTTAGCATGTGCAGCATTAAAAGCACCGTGGCCTTGGTTGACAACCTGGATTAATTAGCTTGTTGTTTCTGTGTTCGACGGCTCTTGTTCTTCTTCACCCTCCTGCACTTGAAGAAAAGAATGAGGCTCCCGATTCTGGCTCGTGACAAGTAATATGCGATTCACTCGATGGTCCCAAGTAGATGCTGTTCGGATCTTCTCTTTGAGAAGACTGATGGTCACGAAGCAGGAAGTGGCCTAGGTCTGGTTCCTTACATCCATCGATCCTGTATGAAAGGCCAACTAGAAAATCTTGGCATTGCCATCTTAACCGCAAGAACCGGTTACAAACAAGGCCAGAGAGTAACTTTGACGCCCTTGAGCAATCTATAAATATGATTTGATCCGCTTCAAATTTAACACAACGTATTTCTTAGGAAAATGGGACCATTTGAATGGGTCAGAGCTAGAATTACTTTTGAAATAAGGACCGCGTGATGGTGGGTGTGTGTGTTGGCTGGGCGGGCGGGCGGGTGGGTCGGTCTGGAAGACCGATGGATTGACGGACAGAAAAATAAATAAATAAATAAATAAATAAATAAATAAATAAATAAATAAATAAATAAATAAATCAAGATGGATGGATGGATGTACGGGACGGGACGGGACGGACCGGAACGGGACGGGACGGGACGGGACGGGATGGATGGATGGATGGATGGATGGAGGTAGGTAGGCAGGGAGAGATGAGCTGGATGAATGGATGGATAAACGAGCGACGAACGAACGAATGAACGAAACAGCAAGGGCACCCAGTCAACTTAGTTTCAAAATATTCTACAGCGTTTCACTTTACAGAACAGAAACCTATTTTAGGCCACCAGTTACGCTTCCAAATCTGGATAAGGCCAACTTCCTGGATGTGCATTATTATTGTTTACTATTGACACTCCTCCTCGAACATCCACAACGGGCGGACCCATCAGGAAATAGACCGATCGGTCACTGGAGAATTACAATGAATCCATGCACTGGGCATCGTCTAAGGCAAGTGGGGAACAGTTACTTCTACCTAGCTAACCCTTAAGTCAAAGGAAAGGGTGGGATAAATCTGCCTGCACGTGGTGGGGGTGTGGTGGACCTATTCTGTGACGGATATTAAGTAAGTGCGATTAATATCAAAGTCACCATATATAATTATATATGGTGAAAGCCGTATGTAGGTGTGAGAGAAGAAAATGGTACCAGGCGCCACTGGGAATTGCGACTGCAGTCGACGATGCCGTTGGCTCGATTTTCCATCAGAAAATCTGAAAGATTGCGACTAGATAAACATATGACTGTGTATGGGCGAAGATGACTCACTACTTTCTATCTAACCGTGACAGTGTGTGGGAATAGCGAGTATTTCCAAGCGAGTTGCAGCTAGTGAATGGGTTCCAGGCACTGGGTGCTCAGCGATAAAGATGCCCAAATGGAATTGAGTTTAGGGAATAAGTTTCTAATGTAATTTATAGGTGGCTGGGCATCTATTACAATGTGCAGTTAGAAGCGAGTGGTTCAATAAGAATGGTAAAAAGAAGAGCGGGAGTAGCGGTTTTAAGCTGTTCTACAACCACTAAAATATATTAATATGATATAGCTAGGATGCTGTGTCAACTGCAGTAATATACTAGAGCTATATGGCAACGCATATCTAGGCAGATCAGCGACAGCAGGAACGTGTACAGAGCAAGCTGTAGAAAACGAAGGTAGCTATGAGCGTGAGAAGGGCGGGACACAAGTATAGCCGCTAATTTGCTGAATATATATAATATAATTAAGACAGAACATTTATGCGGCGTAGAAGAGTGTAAGAAAATCAGCGGCGCCTGCTGTCAGAACACATTGTACTGTTTAGTAAGGAAAACGTCACAAACATATGACATGAAGAAGATGTTTATTATTAATTATTTAAACAGTTCAAAGTCCAGTCCAGACGGCATGATGCAGCTGCTTTGGAGGAAACCAACCCTGTAAAATTAACAATAGAAGGTGATACAGTTAGTGGCGGTTAAGAGTCGTACAGACAACTTGATGGTTACCCCCGAAGGAAGCTTCATGAAGGGTCATTTCACAGCACTATAGCTTGAAACGGTCACAAGGCAAAAGCGTGGTTTGTGGGAAACGTTTAAAGACACAGTTACTGATAGAATACAATGCGAAGCAATTACTGGCGGTCAACAAATGCTGGCAGTTAAAGTGTAGATCATGGCTGGCATTTTCTTTTGAAAACAGATAGAGTGATGCTAGATTAACATGTTATCATGCACTTTTATTCTTTTTAAAACGTGTATGCTAGAAGAACGTGATTATAAATGTTGAAAATTATGCCTTTTTCTGCTTCCTAATATCACTCGGCAAGTTCCGTAAAACCGGTGAAACGCACCACGTGACACGCGTGACAAGTGGAAGGGACGAGGGAATTCCCTCTAGTCGTTAACGTGTTATTTAGTCCGACTGGCAAGGAGAAAAGAGTTGCATTTAGATATATTTATGCAATTAATTTTGTTAAATTGACACACAGATGCGTAGTACGATATCGAAACACACGTGAATAATTTATCCTTTGATTAATTTCCATCAGATTAAACTTTGGCAATGTTTGCCGAGCGATAGTATTGAGATTTCGGGGGTCTCGGTGGTAGGCATACATGTGTTAAACATACATGAATTTTCACATTCAACGCTAGAAAAATGCGTCGTACTATTGATTCTCATATAAAAAAAGAATTGTGAATCGTGTTCTAAAATCCCGCTGTACATATTAGAATATATTTTCTAATATTAAACGATTTTTAGCGACAGCTCAATCGCCTATCCATCCCGCTAGCATTTAGCATTGCGCGAATCGAAGGTTCGTCGTATCTTCTTTCCAGCAACAAACGGGTAAATCGAGTCCACTAAACGATTCCTTCACAGGAATGCCGGAATCGCGATAATGATTGGATAAAACCCGCATTCTTTCAGCTCATACATATTAATGAGCAATAAATAATACACACGAAAGAAGGAAAACCCTTTATCTGAAATAAACTTTCTCGAGGCTCTGTAAAAATGAAATCTGTCAAAATCATCGGCAGCAACACATTTATATCAAATTGCCATTAAAATATTATGTGGTTATTAAATGTCAATTTGTCAATGTGTCCAAACTGTTTGAACATTGATAAATTGGCATTTAGTAATTAAATGGGATAGTTGCTTACCAGTAATGAATGGGTCAATAACTAAATTTTCATAAACTTAAAACTTATGGATTTCTTTATAGATATCCCATTTCTCAAGTATGATTTGGCTTTTTAAATTGTTGGACATCATACACTGTTTCCTTTTTAAAGATAAAAGCCTATGTAAAAGGTTTGGCTGTTATGATAATAATTTTGAATCTTGAAAGCCAACACATCTGGGAAATGGGCTAAAGCTGAGCCTATAGGCTTATATAAGTTTAAGCTCCTTGAGTGAACACCGATAGAATTGTAAACCTGGCATAAATCATGAATGTTACCTTGAAAATATCGACATGATAAATATATCAAACAAACAAATAATTTAAAATCAAATTTAAGGGAGTGGCATGGTTCTCAACAATGGACTACCTAAACGACGAACCCAGTTCACGGCTCAGTGGTGGAGTATCTTACCACAGGAGGAAACATTGTCAATCTTCTTGACTCTTCTCTCATGCACCCAATAGATGCCTACCTGTAGTGAACACTGATAATGCACAATCAGATCGAATGAAAGGTTCCATTGAACCAATAAAGAACCAACATGGCCACCAAACAGTAAATTATGATTGGTCCATGACAGCCATGTTTTATCACTGATCAATTTCTTTTGAACAAACTTTAATCACCCTTAGTTATCGATGAAATATCAGGGGTTTCAGCCTGCACCGTAAGCAATTCCTGTGATGTCATTTTCAAGAACAAGATGTTCACCTGAAAATGGATCAGTTACAATTCCAGGCACTCAATATGGGGTACTCCTGGCCGAATTTGGTTAAAACCGGGAATTGATTAACCCAATAATACTCGTGCCACCCAACAAATTGCTTCTGTGGTAGATCTGAGAAATGTCCATTTTCAGACCAGGACTCTAGTAGAATACTATTTTGTAAATTTACTACTGGAATGACTGGCTCGATAATCAAGCCAGTCATTCCAGTGATAAATATTAAAAAATAATCTCAACCTGCAAATGGACATTTTCTATGAGAAAATTGATACTTATTTTGAAGAATTTGAGGGGTAAATGGTTAAGGATGGGACATCTGACCAATCAAATTTCTGAATAGAACTTCTGGAGCGTACCACCATAGGGTCCATTTAGTTAAACTTGGTTAAAATCAACCAAGCGGCTGAAGAGATGCATTTTGACAATTTCCGGGAACTTTTTCATAGAATCCAAGATTTTCACCCCAAAACTGACTAATCGAAGTTCTGAACTCAGAAGCGTAGCACCATATGGTTCTTATGGCCAAATTTTGTTGAAATCCACCAAGGAGATGCATTTTGACAATTTCCAGTAAATCATTTACAAAATCTAAGATGTTCACCGATCAATTTATGGATCAATCAGAATTCTGAAGAGATGTTCTGGAGCCTAACACCCAGGGGTAGATTTTAAGGATTTGTTCTACTAACCTAGACAGGATAGTGCATCATTGATTTTACTATCCCGCAGCAAACTTCACTAACCCAATGTGTGTAAGCTCAAAGCTGATCACTTCTTTAATCCAATCACTGATACAGAGAAGCCGTTGAATATTTTGAAATTAGATGGTCTGGAAAGCCGTTGCTGCCTTTGGTGGGTACTCAACACAATGACATTAGAAAAGTATTTTTTTGTATTTCCTCTTTTGAGAGCAACTAACCCAGACAGGTTAGTGCAGGTGCAGTTTTACTAGCCCATATGAAATCCTACTATCCTCGGGTTAACAGGTTAGTCTTGTAATCGAGCCCTGCTAACACGATAAGATTCTCCCAGACAAATTTGCCTGAAATTGGTCATAGAAGATGCGATTTTACAGACAGCTGAGTCACGACCACCACGGCATAAGCTCAATTTGTCAGCATTTATCTCATAATCGGCCATAACCGTCATGATTTTTTACCTGCATCGCCAGACGCAAGGGTTAATATGAGAATGGAGTGCTTCGACTTCTTTTGGGTAAAAATCACAATGCAACAGCTTTCAGCAACAATTTCTTCAAATTGGACACTGTGAATAACTCTGGTTCTACTGGCCGAATGTTTGTCTATGGGGTCCTGAATATGTGCACCAATTTTGAGGTCAAAGCTAAATCTCAAACAGTAAAAGCTTTCAGTTGGCAACATTGCTTCAAAAACAGACACTTTAGACGCCATAGCGGCCCAATTGAAAAATATACATGTATCAACGACATGAATATTGTGCAAATATGTCCAGGTTATACAACCGAATTACCATTGCATAAGCTGACCCAGGACGAACACCATGGCATAGGCTCACTTGGGCCTTCAGGTCAGGCGAGTTAATAATGATCTGATATTCCGAATATTCTCAGTTTATAGAAATTTAGCCATGCACAAGAATCATAGTAATTGCAATAGTTGATGCAACAACGATCTTCTATGATTTCACATAGAGTGGCTGTACTAATACCCGAGTGTACTGTGAAGGCCCATGCTTTCATTGTGCTATGATTTCACATAGAATAACTGTACTAATACCTGAGTGTACTGTGAAGGCCCATGCTTTCATTGTGCTAAGATTTCACATAGAATGGCTGTACTAATACCTGAGTGTACTGTGATGGCCCATGCTTTCATTGTGCTATGATTTCACATAGAACGACTGTACTAATACCTGAGTGTACTGTGAAGGCCCATGCTTTCATTGTGCTATGATTTCACATAGAATGACTGTACTAATACCAGAGTGTACTGTGAAGGCCCATGCTTTCATTGTGCTATGATTTCACATAGAACGACTGTACTAATACCTGAGTGTACTGCGAAGGCCCATGCTTTCATTGTGCTATGATTTCACATAGAATGACTGTACTAATACCTGAGTGTACTGTGAAGGCCCATGCTTTCATTGTGTTATGCTTTTCTGACCCCTGTTTGCTTTAACCCTTTCACGGATGAATTCAAGGCAACCATAGAGGAAAACTGTTGAATATTTTGGAATTGATCTGACTAGAAACTGTTGCCGCCTTAGGAAACAACAACTTCCAGTTAAATCAATTTCAAAATATTCAACAGAATAAGTTTTATGTCGTACGGAATTTATTTTTTCAGGGATTTGTCAATGAAAGGATTATGCTAACACTGCCTTCCAGTAAAAATTTTTGCTGAATATCCAACAGCTTTCTTATATTGTATTAAACCCCTTGAAAAAGCTATAGACTGTCAGACTGACACTGGAGTTTCATGGATAAAACCAAAAGAATTAAGAGAATCATGGACAACAAAACATCATGGATAAATCTTTCTCACACTTGATGCATGTGGTTACGGTAAAGGAAAATGGAGCTTCCAAATGGTGTTGATTGGTAACACCATAGAGTAATGTAACTACTATCACCAGTAAAGAAGATACAATGAATCAGAATAACTTAAAGCAACTAAACTACCTTAATATGCCTCCCAATGCTCAGATGCGCGATAAATCTAATTCTGTTCCTTTTTACAAGCGGTCCTGTTATTACTGTACTTGTTATATAACAGTGATCTACTAGTATATCTGCTAGTAAAAGCGATATAAAATACCCGAAACTATTCTGAAAACAATTTGACAGGCCACTTGTATATGCAGCAAAGAATTTCAGTGAAAATGGTTTCAAATTATTCGCTGGCATCATTTTGTGACCATAGAAACAATCAGTAAAAATTACACTAGCCAACTGGAAAACATTTTGACTGGGAATCCTTGCTGCTGCTCGCAACTACTTCCAGTCAGATTGTTTTCAAAATAATCAGCAGTATTGCACCAGTAAATAAGCTCTGTTATAGGTATCAATGCACAAATGGAATACTATTTGCGTGGCACTTAAACCCCACTGATACGCACTTGGGTCCACTTACATCTTTGATTGTTTGCAATATGGGTAAAATGAATGCTCCGATTATTCAGATAAAAACATGGTTAATGTCTATATTTAGAAACATCGTTTTAAGTTATTCTGATTCATCTCGGGTATTTTCCTGGAGTTAATAGTTTTATTCCTCTATGATGGTACCAATCAACAATATTTCGATGTTCATCTTTTCATTTTCTTTAAATTATAATATATTATGGTGGCCGTTCTGGAGGTAGCGTTGATTGACACAAATCTTTGAAATTAATGATAATTTCAAATGACTAATAACGAAATTTGACCATTTAAGCAATAATACAAGTTTTTATTGTGAAAGATTATTAAATCTGTTGTATCGCAACAGTATATATATGATAATATTTTCAGAACATAGAGTCATAGACAGTAGAATTCCCCCTGGTGATTAAAGCACAATATGTACCGAATTTTGTCCCATATAAATCAAATCTGCAGACAGTGAGTGAAATGTAGCCGCATGTGTGAATACTGCATATTGTTCACAGTAAGTTATCAATATAGCTGTGTGTCACTGAAGGAAGCCTCCACACTGATTGTCCGACATGGCGATAGTTCTCATCCTGCCAGGGGATTACACCAGTTCTTACTAAAGCACACACTATAACACCACATATTCAACTGAGCAAAGTTATGCACATGACACGTCGTTATCTCAGGAAGTGGGTCTAGTCCTCTAGATAAATGGTTAAACAACCTAAATCCCATAGATTTCCTCACAGGCAGCGCCGCTCTCAGGGTAAGACTGACACTCTGCTAGAGAAGACTTCAGTACATGAGTAACACGACTATCACAGACTTGCAAAAGAAAGGATGTTAAAGAGAGATGTTGAAATACATGTATGAAGCATGTTACCCAAGTTTGTTGAATCGATATGAAGGATATTGAAACACTTTCAGGAGTCTACTATTTAAGTGAACAAGAATTCAAACTGAGACATATTTTGAAATAATACTGCTTTTAAACTGTTATTGTCTTGAATAGCTTACAGCAGTATTCTTTCTAAATTATACATCGCTGTATCTACTTTCATAAAGATCTGACCTTTTTAATTACAGCCTCTCGATATCAAGAGCTATTCAATAATGATGATGTGAATATTTTGAAGCTAATAATTTGACTGGAAGTTGTTGTTGCCATAGAGAGCAAAAGTTCCCAGTCAAATTAGTTTCAAAATATTCAACATAATCTCCCCTACATTATAACAAATCGGTAATAGCTGGTCTGTGAGAGATAAAGGATTAATATCCTAATTATTATGCTTTGACTAAACAGAATTTAATAATCTTGTCACCTTTAGTCGTTTTACTTTTAAAATATGGAGACACTAGTGCTTCAGTTATTGTACCTGTAGGCTTATCATGATTGTCTCATTACCCATGCCGTGTAGAGGTAATACGGTATTGCATTCAGATCTGATAGTGTGTCTCGAGCTCAGTATCGCTCACCTGGAGTACTGTTGCCAGCAATAGTTTTTAGTTTTAAAAGCACACATTGTGGCCAGACATTTGTAAGAGTAACCTGTTAACCCTTTAATGGTCAAATTTGGTCAACAAATTTTAATATCTGCCTATTGAATGTTTATTTACAGGCCAAGAGAATACAACTTTTGAAAATTTATCACTGGAATGACTGGCTCGGGTATAAAGCCAGTCATTCCAGTGGTAAATTTTCTAAATTGTCTTCTCTTGGTCTGTAAATGGACATTCCTCAAGACCATAACAGAGGCCGGTTTTAGCTGGCATGACCATTAAAGGGTTAAACAATTTTGGGTGGATTTCTGGAAACCCAAGATAGCTGCTGAAATAAATCCACCAATCAATTGTATGTATATTCTATTCGGATGCCTAACACTATAGCAGCCAAGTTTGGTTGAAATCGGCCCAGTAGTAAAATGTATTAATTACTGATAAGTAGTTTTTACCAAATTTCATTCCTAATTTCAGAAATCCAAAATGAGCACAAAAGATTTAACAACAAGATTCTGTATAAATGTTAAGAATCATACATGTCTCTCCAGGAGAATTTCGAAGCGGAGAACTCACCTGCTCTCCTGAATTTAAATTTAAACCAGTGATGCGAGTAGTGTTAGTACTCGCCTCTATATTCTATCATCGTTACTAAACAATATAGGCAATCTAGGAGATGTTCGCCTAGAATTAACCATAGGCAAGAGGAGAGCAACCATTCGCCTCTCCATAAGTCATGATCATATAATGTAGCATCTTAGAGGTAATTACATACAGGGATTGTTGAAACATACCGTCATCTTTAAGACAAAAATGTGTTTTGAAAGAGGTTTGAAATCCTAGATAGCCATTGTAAAAATCAACCAATCAAGCAATAGTTTGTATCAAAAAATTCCATGCGGTTTAAGGTCATGCCAGCCAAGCTTGGTTAAAATTGGGTAATTAGAGATTTAATTATACGTTTTGAAATATTAAACGAAATTATAGTAAAATCCAAGATGTCCAGGTCAAATCTTCAGGTGGCCATTGGAAAATTTACCAATCAAATTTCTGGATAAATTCTGGGAAGCCTACTATCATAGAGCTATCTAAGCACAATTTGATTAATATCGGTGGTTAATGGCCAGAAGTATTTTCATAAAAAGAATTATAGATGGGCAGGCGACAGAGGCAAAGGTCACCATGGTCCGCTTAGTCACTTGTCCCTTCAGAATGGGTGTGCTAAAAATTACTGATCAAATTTGGATACAATTTTAACACAATAAAGGCTGATACTGTGAAGAGAATTTTCAGATGTTGGCTGTGATCAGTCAACCAATTTGGCTCAAATTTTAATAGGAAAGTTTGTAACCGTACATTAGGCTTCCACAACATGGCCATATTTCATACAGAAAATCCGTCATTAGGTGGAGGGTGATCTTGCTCGCCCTGTAGTTAATATTTACTGGTATGCAAATGTTTGCTTATCAGACTGAAAGTTCATGTTTCTTGTACAGCAATAGCCGAATCAATATGGGGTTCTAGCATGCATGATGGTCAAGAGATTAATTTTTGAAAACTTATCACTGGACTGGATGACTTGATAATGGAGCCAGTCATTCTAGTGGTAAATTTTCAGAAATATAATTCTCATGACCTGCAGATGAACATGCAGTAAGGAGATATGCTGATTTTTGCTACCAAATTTAACCATTAAAGTGTTAAATATTCAAACATTTATCCAGACAGATGAGATCTCTCTTGACATAAACAAAACCTTTGTACTACAATCAATTCCGGAATCATAGTTTAATCCTCATCCCGTAGGTAGTAATGCATTTGGTATCCAGAAGTGTATCTACTACTGAGCTGATTTGGCTCAAATCTTAGCAACACACAAAGGATCGTTCAGAATTTGACCGCGATTCGACCACCCGTGAAAAATTCAGATGTACATGGCCTACAAAGCAAATAATGGTGTTACGGATATCCCACAAGATACTGGTGTGTGGGTGTGGGGTGTGGCGTGTTGGGGGGGTGGGAGGGGTGTGTGTGTGTGGGTGTGTGTGGAGTGATTGTACACTAATTCCACTACTTTATTTATGTTAAAGCCCATTTTCTAACTTCAATGAAACCTTCAGGTTCAGTGAGGTCACCTTTAAAAACAGCTTCTGCAGTGGTCTTGAGAATTGAGAAATGCCCATTTGCAGACCAAGAAGGCTACTTTTGAAAATTTACCATTGGAACGAGTGGATCGATAAGCGAGCCAGTCATTCCAGTGGTAAAATTTCAAATATTAATCTCTTGCATCAGTAAATCGAAATTTAAAAGAAATTCAAGGGTTAAAGGGTGAGGAGACTGTATACAGTGGCTACTTGTTTGTGTTTCATAAGGTGGTCTCTTCATAGGCATATGATTTCCACTCTGTGATAATATTACTGATTAACTTGGAGGCATTTCAAAATTAAATGGAAATCTAAACTCAAACATTCATCGAAGAGGCTAAGGGACTAGTTAGTGGTGGTCATTGTCTTTATCTATGCATGCTCATTACAAATAAAGAGAACTAACATGACAGATGCCAGCATAGACTGGCTGTATAACGTTGGTTTTTTTGGCCTTAGAGAAGATTGTGTGCAATATATCTGATATTATTTAAGTCCTCTATTGATTTTTTTAAGAAATTTTAATTTATGACGATAGTAATCATTACACTGCTCGGATAAGTCTCATGCCGGTTTGTACATGTAGCAAAATAACCTAATGCACACCAAAACATACACAACAGCAAGATGTTTTAACAGTAACTAAATCAATATACATCATTATTATAGTTTTATTACAACACACCTTTCCAGTTTTAGCTATGCCCCACTCATCTCTAGCGAAGCTACACCAACACAATGCTCGTGTGGGGATTGATCGATCCCTGCACTTCTTGACTATCAATTTCCAGAAAACTATTCAGGGAAGCTGTTGAATATTTTGAAACTAATGTGACTTTTATTAAATAGCAAATACATACAATTCATGCAATGTGTCGGACTGTTAAACATTTAAATGGACTAAATTGAGTCATTCTTGCTGTAATTGATTACGACGTCATACTATGCGTCACGTAGTTGATTATGATGTCATATGATGGATGGATAAATTGGAAATATCCATTACGCTTATGCGTGTGAACAAAAGTAAACCTCCATCAGCGTGCTAATGTCTATTTCCAGCATGCTAAACAGTTGACGATTGGGTTGGTTGAGTGAAATTAATGAAATTAACTACCTTCTAATAGGATTAATAAAATAAAACTAATTGTTTGAACAATTACAATATGTAAATAATAAATTTATGATTATACCTTTATACCTTGAAAGCGAATTGACACCTCTGAGTGTAAAGTATCATTTCTTGCCCCCACGTTGTCCTGCACTGACTCAGTCATGGCTCGTCAATCACCTGCTCATCGCTACAAGCCAGCTTTTCAGGTGTATTCCAATCGTTGGACTATCAAAAGAATTAATTGGTATATTCCGTCCAATGTGACTTTTAGTGCTCTACGATACTCAGTATTTCTTCATTTTGACTTTCTATAACCTGATAAATGCGTGTTTACAAAACACACTTTTCACAAAAACAAATAAACATCGTGAGGAACCGATTCTTATATACCGGTACCCGAGTACCCGCTAATTGCCTTTGAGCGGCCTCGCTAAGCGATCGTCCGGAAATGTGTATTACATTCTCCGCTTCAGATGCAGTATTGATCAATATTTTAATTCTATACGCTTATTAGCCCCAATCGACATCCAAACATCATATTCCCAATTTCCATACAAATCTGTCACGTCTGAGACCGAGTAGTCTATCGGGAAACGACGGCGTGTCTACTTTTTTCACGGGTTCCACATGTGACGTCACAAGTACGACGGATTTCCCGCTTCCCAGAAATCAGAGTTTTTGTTCGGCAATCCTCGGAAATTAATGATAATTTGCCTATATTTTTTTAATACGACATTTATATTATTAACGAATACAATTTTCGAGTAGAGGAGGTTTATTTACCTAAAATAACTATTACTCTTAGTAGCCGAAATCTACACTTTAATGGCCAAAAGACGATGCGGTTGCGGTTCACGAGGTCAACTGTGTTTTCAGTAACAAACACGATTCAATGATGATGATAAAGATGCAAGTTACAGACACAATAAAAGTTCAATAACGATGAAGAAAAGTGCAGTTTACAGGCTTAATTACAGTTAAATAACGATGATGCAGTAGAGGTGGAGTGGAAGAAGAGCAGTGAACGGGACCAGATGATTACGGCCCAACCATCACTTGTGAGGTGGTATACTTTTGGTTGTAAGTTTGCCATGCACTTTTGGCCACTGTGGCTCAGGCGACTCCAGCGCTCAGTCCTCAGAGTTCTCTCTGTCGATTTTTGTCTCTTGGTCAGCTTATATACGATTCTGGAGGGTCACGTGACTCTCTCCCTCTTTCCAAGAGAAAATGATAGGGTTTGTTTTCATCGTAAAGCTGCTTCAACCGCCAACGAGCCACGCTCTGGCCTCTCGCTTAAGCGCTTTAGCAGCAGGTGCCATAGAGAGGATCTTTCATTCTCAAAAAACCTTCGAATTGAGGTACCATATAACGATTTCTTGGACAGCTTCAGGATCATGCCGAAGAGACTTCCAATGGTATCAAACTGTCCCTATTTGGTTTGAGAACAAGCTATGAATGACGAAATATCTTTCAGGTCGGCCATGGAAAAAATGTACAATCACAATATATGCTGCAAATGTGAAGCACGCACTATATAATCCTTTAGATATTGGCAGCCAAAGGCTCCATTAAAAATTGACGGAAGCAGCCGAAACTCGAACTTGATCTGTAACTTCTCATAGCAAAGCAATAAACCAAGTTTCGGTTATATATGGTGAAGGAGTACGAAAAAGTCTTGAAAGCTGATATGTTTGTATTTCATAAGTCGAAAGGGGGCATACCTCCATAAAAGATTGACGCAAACACCTGAAACTCTAACTTGCTCTGTATGTTCTCATACCAAAGCAACGGTTGAATATCTTGAAAGACTGTGAGCAAGTGCGGAGAACTAATATTCTTCGTATTTCAGGGCATAAATCCATGGAAGATTGACGCATATGCCAGTTTAGTACCTTGAAGGACAGCGAAAAACGTGCAGAAAACCAACTGCGACAGATGGACAGACGGATAGACGGACAGGTGGACATACAGACAGACAGACAGATAGGCAGACGGACAGACAGAGTGCACACCTATCGTCAACCCCCACCCCTGGTTTTAGCGGTAGGGGACTAGTTATTCTTTTCATCAATTGTCAGAACCCTATGATCAAATAGTTGTTCAACCCGATTGACTTTGACTAATTTTGATGAAAGTATCAGACTATATGATATCTTTGTCTAACAGTTATGATTCGTTATTGCGCATAGCATATCTGTGAAGGATTAACAAATAGCAGCGTTTACCATTATTTAGAATTACATGAAGGATAATATACGTAGGTATAAAATGCTAAATGGCGGGCAGGCTAACCATAATAAGTGCATTCCTCGAAATGTATTATGCAGGGCCATGGTTACGGACAATGAGTCTATGCCATCAATCTCAGGAATAAACATGGACCAGAGGACTCTTTCATGCAGTCAATACGCTAAAGCCTCACACTTCAGTAAGACTCGCAGAATCTCTGCAAACGTCGATCATCATTTTTGGCCATCGTAGTACATCCATGCAATAGTGTCGACATTCAATAACTAATAAACAGCAGATGATCTTCGATGACGTTACACAATTTATTCAGGTGTGGTCCACAATCTTAGTTATATATGCAGACAAATGTCGACAGGTAGAAGAATAAGGAAGATAGATGATAGACTGGTTACGAAATGGCGGATAGGTAAGATATATATATATATATATATATATATATATATATATATATATATATATATATATATATATATATATATATATATATATATATATATATATAGGGAGAGAGAGAGAGAGAGAGAGAGAGAGAGAGAGAGAGAGAGAGAGAGAGAGAGAGAGAGAGAGAGAGAGAGAGGAAATGCATCTAGCGTGATGTACAGATAATTCTAACAATTCGCCACATCGTGCACGATTATGATGGCTGCAGTCGTATCTCGCATGATCAATTGACATTGTTTCTACTGCGGTATCTCATCAGAAGATATTCAACGAGAAGTACCAAAAGGGAAAGGCCTATTCCAGCTGACAGGAGACAGAAGTCCAGAAACGCTATTTTCCTTACACTTTCCTTTTCACTTTACAGAACAGAAACCTGTTTTAGGCCACCAGTTACGCTTCCAAATCTGGATAAGGCCAACTTCCTGGATGCGCATTATTCTGAATAATAATAATAATAATAATAATAATAATAATAATAATAATTATAATAATATTACTAATAGCACTCACAGATTACCAAGGTGTTTTGTCACATTGTAAACATTTTTTCAGATTTTCCGGATTTCTTCAGATCGCACCCAAAGTTGGGGAATCCGAGTGTATATTAAGACCCCAAAGTAAAATCACAGTTATTGAAAGATGTGTCAAAATCGTCCATTTTGCGAAGAATTTTGCTGAAACCTGTTGCTCAGTGTTGCATCTTTGTGTTTGGTCGTAAAAGTGGCACACCTCTTCCGGGCCCTATGGGCATGCGTCTAACCACGTTTCGAGAGGATCATTCCACTAGAACCAGTGCTAGTGAACAAGTATCAAATATCCATTTTGAAAACAACGTTGCTGAAAGCGGCTGCTCCTTTAGTTTAGTTTTTGATCGCAAAATTGGCAGACATCTTTGCGATACAACAGGCAAGTGTCCAATCAAATTTGGTGGAGATTCCTCCAGTGTAACCAGTATTAATAAAAAACCGTCTTAAGAAAAGTAGAGGAAACAGGCGATGCTGACGACTCCCAGGCACCAACACCCAGGGGCCGCCGACGCCGTCAACAACAAATCCACTGCAGCGTATTATCTAGGTTGGCTTGAAATCATCGTATAAAAGTACAGCGGCCACCTACTAGCTCCATCATTCGCCCACTAAAATCTGAACAGTAACCACATGCCGATTTAGTCAATCTGATAGCCTAGCCTGTGTATTCATAAATTACACTTAAAACCGCTGAGAACCAACTACGTAAATTTGTCACTAAATCTGTCTCTATTACGGCAGATACGCTAACTCCGAATCGGGGAAGCTAACTTTGCTTACCTGAGCAATCATTAAACGCCTGCCGAGTTTCAGTCCGTATATTGTTCCATCCGCTGTCTCAGATTAACGACTGTCAACGACGCCCTAAAGCATTCAAAATTCAACTCATTTCAAGTAAGAATTTAATGATCAAGATTTGCAAAGGATTAATGGGTTTGGTCAGAAAATGTCCATTTATAGGCCAAGAGACGTCTATTCTAATAACAACAGCTTTCTGCTGGCCCGCAAATGGATACGTCGTGTGACCACTGCAGAGACAGTCTTGATCATATGAGGTGTAATGCTGAGGAAAATGCTAATTTTCCGTTTATCAGTGTCCATGTTCAGACCAAGAGAGGTTTTTAAAAAAATGTGCAACTGGAATGATTGGCTCTATAACCAAGCTAGCCATTCCAGTAGTAAATTTTAAAAATACTCAATACCCCTGCATACTAAGTTGACACTAAAGATTACCGAATGAACCAAGAAGCCAGAGAGCTTCCAGATTTAGAAGTAGAGATTTCACCAATCAATCCAGTCATTAGTTAGAGATACTGCTTGCCTGTAGACCATGCCCTCATTGCCAGGTGGCATTTAAACCAGCTGGGTGATCCAGTAGTTTCAGGAAATATTCTGTGTAATCCATCGGCAAAATAACACACTAATTCCAGTTGTGTCTTCAGATAGAGAAGGCCCGAAGGAAAATCTCACAAAGAAAATGTTATTCTGAGGTGAGTAAGGTGGACGATGTCGGCGAGTTTGCGCACATGCCTGCATGAATCATTCATATAATATGTAAAGCTAACATGAAGTTCGGTCTGAAAATATTCCTGCAATTCCGGTCATCCATCTATCTGTACGATAGTGAAAATCATGAATAAGTTAATCACATCGAACAATATGAAGACTTGACATTGATGTTGTGCAGCATGTGGACCACTAGTTCAACCACAAAATACCAGTGCATGAAATGAATTTAATTATACTGGCATCAAGTTGCAGATGCATGGTGGCGTTGTTAATCGTAGGGGGAGGGGCTTCACTGGTCCAATGGATGCTATGTTCAAATGCAGGACGTCTGTTTAGGTGTATACGCATGCTTCAGTAGTCCTCCGAGCTAATAGATTATAATTACCTTACAGGCACAATGAGTTGGTCCAAACGATACCGTTCACAGGCGCTAAATGATACAGACCGAGGTTATGCCAGTCAATGGTCAATGGGTCTGCTAGAGTATGTTCATTCGTTAGGACGCAATACAGCCGTGTCAAGTCGTGTATGTCTGTAGTACTGGAAATACAGATAAGACACTGGATGAATCGCAATAATAGTTGCACTGAACCACTGACTAAATCAGACTGGCTCGCCATATCATTGCCTTGTGGTGGGCACGAGGACGTCTTTATGCCAGTCTCCAGGTGCACATGGTTCGAGAGACCCGCCACTGCCCATTGGTTGGTGTAGAGTTTGACTTTCGGTACCATTATTTGGCCAGGACATAATTACACCCTTCAATGGTAGGCCACATCTTGGGGGATAAAAAAGTGTTAGATGCATAAGCCATGGCTGAAGCGTCAGTTGAAACCCTGCTCACGTGCGTAAAGACTGGTAAGCATGCTCTTGTGCGAGAAGTTGTAACAACGTCCACTAAATGGGAATGCCAGGTTAAATATGGAGAATATGGCTCTGAACACTGTTCTTTCATGGTTCACGGCTTGTGAGCAAACCACCAGAGATGTGCTATTTTAATTGTGCAACAGCACTGAAATGAACACTTGGACCAACCTGGTGAATACATGGCTAGAAACGGCAAAGCTAAGAAACCGATCGCATTCTGAACCGGTACTAGGAGGTGGGGAGCCGACTGATCTGCTAAGCAAAGCTAATATCTCTGAAACACATTTCTAGCATCTACGATGCAATAATGTTTGGCTTTGTGACTATCTTGGGGAGTGAGTACTCCTCACTTATTGATAGAGTAGGGCCCGTGATAGTGTGTCACCACCGGTTTATCATTCACGGCCCATACAGCCCGGCTACAGTAGTTTATTGATTGTACCCTAGATCTTAATAGCATTGCGATATTAGCTGCTGAATTCAGCCAGCCGTGAATGGTTCCTTCAAGTATATTTCCTTAGCTGCCATCTAAGCAGAACATATATGTGTTTATTGTTTATGTTATTTCCAGTAATTCTGACCAGACTTGTGGTAATCACGATTGGATAGCTCCAATGGAAGGCACATGTTACATGCGGTTCTTCTGTCAGTAGTTGCCACTGATAACCTTCTTGGCAAATTAATGCCATGCCTGTTCAACATGCCTGCATAATTACATTCAATTTTATGTCAGAAGAAACAACACAATGTTGTTAGAATTGCAAAGGAGAAAGTATGGGCTATCTCAGTCAATGCGCTATAGGGAAGGTATATTGCTGCGGCGGCGTCTGTTTTTGTATCTTTACACATATCTATAGATCGCTTGAAGGCATATGTATCAACAAATTCGGAATGAACTGAATATCTTCCGTGAGATCTCTATTGACTAGTGCATATAGCACAGGCTGTTATTTCATTCTATTACAGAATAATGTACCCATATTGTCCGTCATCGCTGTTTTTTCGTACGATATAGCCATCCAATAAGGGTTAATGAAAACCTCTTCAATTGGTATAGGGAATGAGTGATGACGTGTATCGGTTTCTTGATGCCACATGTACTTAGTGAGGTATGTCGCTATCCACTTGTTTTCGCTTGGCAAGTGAGGGACGAGCCACGTGACCCTTCTGGCATCCTTTATAAGCAGAATTTCTGAACGAAATCAGAATGAACACGTATTCGATGCCGCGGGTACAGCCTGATGGAAAACTCTGGGGCTTAGCGCACTAGCACTGCAACCTGTTCCATCTAAATTAAGCTACATTCGAACACTTTGAGGCCGCTGGTCAGTGCCATTTACAAACCTAAGTGAGTTGGCACCAGTTGTACCCTGTTTTTCAAATTAACAACTAAAAATTGGAAAGAGCGGAAACCGTGGATGAGCCTGTCTGTCAGTCTTCAAGCCATGCAGAAACGACGAGACAAACTAGAAACTTCACCGCCTTAAGATTGACTCAGTTATACCTTCTGAGTGAGCAAGCCATTAAATGACCAGACTCAAGAAAGCGCTCCTAAGTAGAAGTCTCAGACGGCGATTTAAACCAAAGTATTCATGTAGCAACCAACAAACGTGACTGTGATATTCTAAGATCATATGAGTGCTTCAAAGGACCCAAGGCAGCTCTGCAACCTATTGTCACTGCCATTCTCTTGTGTACATAGACCGTAAACTGTTTCCTCGTGTTTTCGCTGCATCGTGGACTGGACTGGTTTGAAACCATCTTAAATGTTAAAGGTTAAATGTGTATTTGTTTGATCAACTGTGAAACCTTTTTAATTATTAAATGTTAAATGTTATACGTGTAGACTGCTAAATGTTATATATGTTATAATTGTGACTCCTTATACGCTGCCAAACAGCCTGCACCGATAGAAAATGACTTAGCAATTTGAAAGAACCCTAATTGTGTGCTCTCTGTGCTGACTATCAAGTGAGCGCTTGGTTTAACGATTAGATAGATAGAACTCGCCGGCAACCCTCCACATAGTCTCGCATAGTGGTATCACCTATAACCCAATATCTCATGGCTCTACCCGCTCATTGAGGACCGGAGTAACCGGGTGCAGTGCTACAGCTCTATTTTTCGCTTGTCCCGTGTACATTTGGTCAATTTCGAAACTGCTGTCTTAGATGTGTATGTGTTTAGGTGTATCACACGTTGTTGCATGGCCCGTGACCATATCTAGTTAATACTTACCCTTAAATGGGTTCCACCTCCCGCTAGTATCATGATCTCTTAATTTGGTCACTGAAACAGATGATCTCTGCGAGCATCCGCTGTTAGAAATACCTGGTCTGTACTAGAGGTTCAAGGGGCCAACTGTCACTTTTGAAGGGTGTTCATAGCCCTATCTGTCCATCTCTATAATGGCTTGCATCGGTTGTCGGTATAAATAGCGCAGTGTCTTTATCATGGACGTTGGTGGGTTTTAACCTTTGATTATGGGGGATGTCATTTCCATCGACTGTCTGTCTACAAATATAACCTAATATGTTACATAGCCATAAAGGCTAAAATCGCAAACTGTTAATATAGGTACGCAAATGATGTCGACATGTAGCCGAGAACGAAATAAGAGGTATTAGCTATACTCTGTTCGCCCTACTCTTTTAGACTATATTTAGAAATTATTTGGAAGAGTGTCTAGAAAAGGCTGCCTTCCTATCGCATTTCTCACTTTTGGGTTCTCGAGCGGCAATATCTGCCCGCAAATTGTAACCACGTCTCGATTTGTTCTCCAAATCTCCACACATTAATCATAACTGGAAAGGATCTCCTCCCCTTCTTTCACTCGCGAACCGCTAAAGTTAGTTGTTGTCAATCAAATACACTAAACTAGCTCCTGTCTTAAAATGCCCTCTCTCGTGCTCTTTTAATTCCCATATAAATTGTCGTAGTTAGGGAAGATTTGATTTGAAATCCTAGCCACGTCACGAAACCGCCTAGAAGAAGTCTGCATAAGAAGCCTTCGCAGGAGAGCCATGTCAAAAAAGAGAGTGAGAGAGAGCGAGAGAGAGAGAGAGAGAGAGAGAGAGAGAGAGAGAGAGAGAAAGAGAGAGAGAGAGAGAGAGAGAGAGAGAGAGAGAGAGAGAGACAGAGAGAGAGAGAGAGAGCGATACAGAGAGAAACATAAGCAGACTAAGAGGCTTACCTCCAAGATCACCACCACCTCAACCTACCCGCACCACATCCGTGAGCCAGCTGCCATATCTCGACCTGATGACGCATCAGACTCAATGGTGGATCAGCTCTGTTCATAATACAGCCTTACGTGCGGCCATACCAGCGTGGTGTCGGGTGAGCCGTGCGTCACGTTCATCCTGGTCAATCTTGCTTCCTCACTCCCTGCTGGCAAGAGAGGACAGCTATCGTCCCTGTCCTCCCGCAAACAACAATGCCTGCCGACGATGTTACTGACGCCGACGAGGATTCAGCCCATGGCGGCTGAACCTGCGCCACGGCGCCAGGTCGCAATATGGCATACTTTCCATGTTCAGTTGCATTAATACTATATGGACAAAGCCTTCAAATGGGTATTGTTTTAATTAAATTCACATAGATGTGCATTTTAGTATCTATTTCAAATCCAAAATGTTATCCATTATTGTTACCACCAGCCTTCTATAACACAAATCAACATTGACACCACCCTTGATTCTATCAGTCGTTACTTAGGCCAAGTCAAATATATTATCTAGAGAACAATAGAAACCTACTCCCTGTTAAACATCTCCAGATATGGTGAGTTGTTCTGTAGACCTACAGCATACTGTTTGGGAAAGAACTCTTCTAGAATGAATCTTACATCTTACTTGGTGAGAGACTGCGCCAGCCGGCTCAGCCAATCAGAGCACGTGTTGTGTGAGAGACACGGTAGCTTGAGAAATCTTGCCTAGCACTCTCTCATTCAGGCACACGCTCGGTCTACGCTGAGTTGGAGCTCCAAAAGAGTCCGCATTAATTTTGTCATATCTTCACCAGATCTGAAACGGTTTAATTTCTGTTCAGTGTGTTAAATTCCGCATTCAGTTCTGATATTAATACATACCAAAATCTTTGAGGAAGGTCCCATATTACGGAATTGCCATAATATGAGCAAGTATATACATAAGTTGCCAGTCTCCAACGGCTAACACGTCAATGTGTGTTTACCTCTCATGGCCCCGCATGCGCGATGGCGGTCTCATGGACTCTATTTCTGTTCTCCTGCTGGAATATCCGTTTATGCGCGGGCCGATATATGCCCAGTGGAGGGGTGAGCAGGGACAACCCCTGGCCGAGTAAGCACCTGTTGGTGACCCATGCTACACCACACTCTCCCAGCTTGGCACTCGTGCCGAACGATACCACATCACGGGGTGCCATCCACTGGGCACCGCCGGGTGAGAATTATAGACTTCTCGGGCAGGTGCATAGCCAAGAGGAGAAAGAGTGAAGCGTGAGGCACGTATTCATGAGAGGCAGGCACATAGACGTGCGAAAGAGTTTAGGGAGAGTGGGATACATTTTATTTTGATTTTTGGCCTGGTTTTTATTTGTCCGGGCCGTTTTTCTTTTTTTAATTTTTGTTTTTGTTTTTAATGCGGTGTGTGCACAATTTTATTTTAAAAGATGTTTTTAAACTCACCATTATGCGCGGGGACGCTCTCTTGGTGAGGGGTAATTTTTCCCCGTCAGAGAACGCCCAGGCTTCCGCACACCATATTTTAACACCATAACGGTAATATATAAAAGTATATTTTAAAACGATATATTTTTAATATATACATTATTACAATGCGGCCTTTTATTGAGAGTCCTTTAGTCTGTCCTGTAACACAGGAAGAAAAGTAATATTAAAACAATACGGTAATAATAATCATATTATGGTGGGTCAGGCGGTTCTGGCATTATCCCAGAACAGCATGCCCAACTTACATCTTTGTATTACTGTGGGACCATTGATTCACAGCATACGGTGTGTTTGGTGGCATAAACACCGTAATATAATAGTTTTGAGGCATGACGGTAGTATATACAGTCACGCAGGACAACCGTAGTCGTCCTTTGGGGCCGGGTTTCAATTTTATAAAAAATAATAATAAGAAAAATACTTTTATAAAACGGTAAATAAAATAATATAATAAGGCATCTCCGTTGTCGCACGCTTAACGGTACAATTCCTACTCATTATATTTCAGCTACTCATGTGATCATAGTAAAAGTCCAAAATTGTCCCAGTTAGTTTGAGTTGCACGGCCTATCAAAATGGTCAATTGATGAACACAGGGTACCAAAATTTCTGGATTTGACAGAGCATCTTTGCCAGTCATTGGTGCCGGGTGTGCATTTGGTGACGGTGCGGGTAACATGATGACTGCGGGAACAGTGACGGTCGGTGCAACAGTGCTGCTGGCTCCTGTGGTAAACTCTGGAGTGGGTGCAGTGGCCGGTACATTCTTCTTTCGGCGTGTTGCTGCTAGTACTAGTTGGCCAGCCCGCACCTGTGGAACTTTAAACATCTCCACCGCCGGGTGCTTTATGCTGTGCTTCTTCCCTGCATAGGGTGTACATGGTTTAGTGGACTTGCGCAGCATTGGATTGTTAACAGGAGAGACGGTGTTCACGCACGGTGCCGTAGTTGTCACCAATTGTTCGAGCTGTACCATTGCTGGCACGGTATTAACTAACTGTGGTAGATTGATTTGTTTTTTCCAACCCTTTTCTTGGTGGTGCAGACGATTTTAACGTTCTGTCTATCTTGTGGGTAATCTGTTTTACTCGCGCCATGGATCGTTTGTTTATGGAAAGAGTTTGTGACGGTGTTCTGATTCGCACCTTCGGAGCAAGGACGGTCTAATCTTCGTTTTCCTCACCAAGTTTTAGTGCAACAATGGTCACGTGGTGTTTGCCCGCCAAAGCATGGGTGATATCGTAACGCGCTGCGGTGTAAAGATGATCACATTGGTGGCAGAAGGCTCTCTGGCGTAAATGGCCCCGTTTAATATGAAGCTGAAGATCGGAATTTCTGGAGATCTTTTTCTAGCAAGGAATGGTACCGCTAGGTGCCCAAGTGCACCGAAATCGCTTAGTTTCTCCTTGCGGAGGAGAAATCAGTTCCTCGTTGGATCTATCCGACAACCATAGATCGGCTTCAAGCGTCATCAGGCCATTCTTATAGCCACGCCGCACGCCTATTCTCTAGCTAATTTTTCGGCACCGACTTTTACTTTTCAAACATTTTTATTAATATAGACTGAATATATAAAAAGTGGAATTTGGTCTTCAACACGAAAGAGGCCTATTGCCTGTGACTTTCCCTTGTGGTGAATTGATAGGGAAGCTGAAGTTACGGTGCGCGATTTCCTCCTTGTATAGATTTTGGTGACGTCACATGAGGGCGGATGACCACGCCTGATCATTTTCGAGGGGTGATTCGGCCGCTCGACCTGCGCAAAGTCTTTATACTGTTCTCCATCACTGAACGGTTATTTTTGTTCAGGCTAGGATGGACGGTGTACGGTGTACGGTATAAGACAAGGGGAGCACTTACTCCATCTTATTATCAAAGGATCACCGGTTTTTAGGTGGTACTAACGGTGAACTATATTATTCACGCGCATGCCCATTCTTTAATTAAAGTGAGACGATTTTATTTTAAGATGCTTGTAAACTTGCAAGGCAGTCTGTAGGGGTGGGTGAGAGAGAGATTACGTCAGCAGCCCATTGACTCCGAGCTATAACCTCTCACCTCCTCCTCCTCTGCTCACGTGGTAGAGCCGCAAGGGGGGTGGGGTCGCGTCCATTTGTCCATAAGGCCTTAGGCATATAGCAGTAAAACAGTAAGTACCTATCACGTGGTATATTGGTAGCTACACCGCTTTAGTTAGATTTGAAACTTTGGATTTTTTTCACCGTTTTTAGTACATTGGTTGATAAGAAAATGCCGTTATTTACGACCGGGCGGGGGGGGGGGGGGTCTGTTTTCATCCCGGCATCTTTTTCCCACTTTGTTACTTTTCATTACTATGTGTGTGTGTTGTAATATTTGAGGCGTTTATATGCTAGTTCCCAATGCTAGGGTCTAGACTCACGCCTGGCCTTTATGGTGTCTGTTGAATTCTTGTGAATTCTTGTGACGTCGGTTTGTGCATTAGCTTGTGTCTCTCTGTGTGTGTGTGTGTTGATAGTTGTCTCTCGATCTTGTCTCATGTTGCTGTTCTTGTCCATGGCTTTTCTGTTGCTCCTCATGCCTGGGCGTGGGTGATGGGGATGGCCTAACCTCGACCTAACGGGGGTGGGGAAGGGATGGGGTAGGTGCTGGGTCGGGGGGGGGGGGGGGTGCGTACGGTCTTATGACCTGATGCACCCAAGGGGGGGGGGCTTTAGGTCAGAGACCTCCCGGCCCCTTTGGGGGGAGTGGGGAGGTTGGGGTGTGGGGTCTTTCGGGTCCTGGGACCCATTTGCTCTTCTGGCCATCATCCGAGCAGGCACCAGCGCGCACTTGTTTGATTTTGACTGATTGGGTAGCCCGTATGGTGATTGTGTCCGTCCGAGGACGAACTCGATCAGTCATCCGGGTTACATCCCTCCATAGTCCCATCAAAAAGTCCGAAAGATTCTAATACTAGCAATTTTGTTTTGGTTCTGTAATCCGTATGTTGCGTGGTTCCATCCGAGGACGAATCCATTCAGCATCCGGTTTACTTTGATTATGCCGAAATTTCTTGCCTACATAACCCTAGCTCACGTTCACACAGTGATGGGCACTGTATGACGGGACCTCAATTTAAAGTCCCATCCGAGAGGACTGACTTTTCATTACTATGTGCAGAATACATTATTTAAACCGTGCTTCTAAGAATTGGAATGCGGGGCATGTGTGTTGGAGAATTATTGTTTTAATTCTCTCCGTGTTTTGACTGTTTAAGTTTTGATGATGCTTTTTATTCAGCGCGCTAATTGCATGAATAATAGACTTATTCAGTTCTTATTCGAAAGTATAACAGGCTTGCTGACTGTACCGTCTTGTCTTATTTTCCTGGGTTTTTTTACAAACCTATGTCTTATAATCATCAAGTTACTGACCACGGTATTAAGCATGGTTGTTTTGTTAAACGGTGTGAGGACGGCCAAGCATCCCTCTCCGTATGAGGGACTTGTCCTGTCACACCGTGCATGAATGCAAGCGGTACAGTCCAGCTTACATTAAATGTGCCACAGTTACAATAAATATCACAGTACTGTTTACCGTTGTTTGGAGATCACATCATTTTCATTCATCCTGAGTGTCCGTATCGTTTGGCGTGTTGATGAGTGTTTTTACTATGAAATGGCCGAGCCTTATAGCAGGCGGGACGGAGTTACTTAGGGCGGGGATAATCATTTAGATCGCTGCCGTTCTTGAATCAAACCATAGTCGAATTTCATTTTCGGTGGCAAAATCCTACTCGTTACCGACGGCAGACTGCTGTATATCCTGCACTCTTATTAAACCGGTCTGATATTACGTATATAGGTGACGCTGTGTACCGTTATTCCATGTTTATGTCTCTCCCTATGGAGGGATGTACCAAGAGGCACGTAATGATGCTTTTATATGTAGCTAACTTTCACCGTTGTGAAGGCTAATGCATGCTTTTGGTGAAAGGGAGGTGTAGGGCGGTATCTGTTGCTATGGTTGTGGTGAAGTACGGTGTTGTAGTGTGGGGAAATCTTTATGAAGTGTTTATGTTGGTTGTGTTGTGCTTTGGGCTATGAGCAGTTTTCCACGTTGATCATGCCAATCTGGACGAGGGTTATTTTCAGGGAATACGGTGAATGGTAGGCGCACCGTATTATTGTAACATAGGATGTGGCGGGTTCTGTATACTATGCGTTTCTCTTTGAAACGGATATTCGTATGACGGTTGAATGTATACCACATTATATGCGGCATGTCTGTTGCCTGACCTTACCGTATGTGGCAAATACGGTGGGTGTATGAAGGTTCTAGCGTGGTACAGATTTTTAGTTTCCTTGCCTGGTGGCAAGTGGTGTTGGTGAATTTGGCGTTCTGTGTTTGGTGCCTGTTCTGATTTAATCACGTGGAATTGGGAAATGGAGTAGGGACTCGGTGTGGGGTATTGGACTGGACGAGTAATCTCCCGTTACACAATGGTCTGGCACTCAATTATTTCTTTTATTGAGCCTTGGGAATAAACGAGCCGAGAGTCTATGGATCAAGCTGCTCCCACGACTATGATTAGTTGTCTTAACAACTAGCGTATGGGGCGCCAATCCGCCTGTAACCGTTGACCCGCTCATGTCAGAGGTATGGCGGTCCCCTGACGACCGGGGGAGTGTGACGAAAATGTTATTTGTAATGTCCGATCTCGGTGTTGCTCCGTGGGGTACGGTTTGGATTGGAGTATAGACAGCATATGGGATGTGTGCCATTTGTGGGACGTATGGCACCGTATTTCGGGAAACGGGCGGAGCTTGGAATAAGAACGGTGCAGCCAGTCTAATCGTGGCTGCCTGGGATGGAAATATAGTCGTGTTTGACACGAGGGAAGCGGTCTGGTATGGCAGAGCCATCGGGACGGATGATGTCCATGGGAGATGGGGTACCATATTTTGGGGGCGGGCTTTGGAGTGGCACCAGGATGTACGGGTTTTCTGTTGTCTAGAACAGGCCAAGGATTCATCAAACCTATTCACTCTTATGCTATTTGTATATGTTCTACCGTGCACGAGGCATCGCCTCTTGGGACCGCTTCTGTCTCTGCGTGTGGCAACTCTATAACAGGGGTGATAGCGCAGAGTGTATTTGAGTGGAACGAGGAAGGGGAACAACTTTTCAATCCTCCCCCTTGGACAATGCAAACGAAAATGTCTTCAAATACGGTTTACCAGATCCTGTAGTCCCGTGCAGAGGAGGGAGAGGGTGAGTACGTATCTCGTCGTCGGCCCCTGCGTTAGCCGGTTGTCCGTCCTGCCCATGGCTTGGTAGGGGAAGGGTCGAACTAGCACCACAGTGCATTTGGCTAATGGTGGGAGCACCTATCCCCATAGAGACACTTTTCTGGGTGCCGGTGTGATGCGTTTTACTCAGTCTGATCTCTGGTACTGAGTTATCACTAACACACGGTTTTAACTGACCGAAGTGGATGACTGAGGTCAAGTCATCCCTGGCACGGATTTGGTAGGTCATGTCCGACTTCTTACCTATTACCACATAGGGGCCTTTCTACTGGTAACTCAGTTTACCCGGCACATTTTGCAAACATCATGTATCGCAAACCCATACCATCTTTCCAACCTCATATGGGTTTCCATGTACACGACGGTCATGCCAGGTTTTCTGGTGCCGGTGTACGATGGAAAGTGTCTCCCTTACTAGCTCATGGGCCTGTTTTATCCTTTGCCACATGAGTTCTATGTATAGAGACAGTGAGTTTATTTCTCCAGAGATCTTAGACATGGCTAGATTCATGGGTAAGGCTAACTCACGGCCCAGCATTAACTTAACAGGGGTATAACCGTTGCTTGAGTGTATTGAAGTGCGGGATGCCATCAATGCATAGGGGGGGGGGGGGGCCATAGGTCCCACTCACGAGAGTCAAGGCGTGTTTCTTTAGTCAACATCACTGCTAGAGTTCAGTTAAATCTCTCTACCATACCATCCCCACGTGGGTGGTACCGTGTGGTACGGGTCTTGACTATGTGGAACAATTTGCAGAGCTCGGAGACCAGCCGGCTCTCAAAGTTACTACCTTGGTCAGAATGTAATTCAAGTGGCATACCAAAATGGCAGAAAACATTGCTTGTCAGGACCTCAGCAACGGTGCTGGCCTCTTGGTCTGGCAGAGCAAATGCTTCTACCCACTTCATGAAATAGTCCTGCAATACAAGGATGTATTTTTTTCCTTTATCCGTTGTATTCAGGGGTCCCAGCACATCTATGCCTACTCGCTCCCATGGTGCACCGACAATCTTTGTTTGTAACAGTGCAAAGTGGTGCTGTCCCACAGCTCGGCGCTGGCAGGGCACACATTTTTGCACCTATGCCTTTACACTGTCGCGTATGCCTATCCAATGGAATCCAGGTTTAATTCGTTGGACCGTTCTCTCTACGGCAAGGTGGCCAGCATTATCATGTAACTGTTCTAGTATCATGACTCGGTACTGCTCTGGTATTATTAGTCTACCATTGCTGTATAAGACACCATTATTAATTTGGCACTCTTCATACCGCTGATAGTAATACTTGGCCGTAGTGGACAAGGGACTAACGGATTCCTTGGAATGATGCTCCCCTTCCTGGACCCAGGTATACACTTCTCGTGTCTGCGCATCAATAGACTGCTCTTAAGCAAGATTCACCGCATCCCAGTCTGTACATTGGAGCTCAAGAAATGCGGGGGACGGTGATGTGTCTTGCTGTTGTATTGTATTGGCCACTTCTGGTTCATCCTCGAGTCCTATTCTACTGAAGGCATCATCATTTCCATACAATTTACCTGGCCTATGAACCACGGCGAAGTTGTAGGCCTGCAGGGATTCCTGCCATCTCGCCACTTGGCCCTCAGAATTCTTCAGATTCCAGATCCACCGTAGCGAGGCATGATCTGTACGCACTGTAAAATGGCGTCCTTACAGAAAATGTTTTATAATACTTGACAAAGTATACCGCTGTCAATAGCTCTCTCTCTCTCTCTCTTAGTGGTTCTTACCGCTTTTCACTTTTATGAAGCTTATGGGAACCATACCCTAATACTTGTTCTGCTCCATCTTCGGTGATCTGAGATAGAACAGCGCACATAGCATAAGCAGGTGTATCAGTTTCCATGATGAAATCAAGGTTAGGGTTTGGATGAGCTAATATGGGTGCAGATGTCAAATGTTCCTTTAATTCCTTAAAGAAAACCTCACACCCTGTCGTCCATTCAAATGGTCTATTTTTCTCAGTGAGTTGTAATAATGGCGCCGCAATTTCACTGAAATGGGGTATGTACCGTGTATAGTACTGGCAGAGCCCGAAGAAGCTTCGTGTGTCAGTCACAGAAGTTGGAGTCTTCCATTCAGCTACTGCTTGAGTTTTAGTGGGTTGAATGGCCACTCCATCAGCGGATATTACATGGCCCAGAAATTCAACACTCTTTCTAAAGAGGTGAGATTTCTTTGGCTTGAGTTTCAAATAGGCATTTTGAAACCATACCAGCACCTTGTCCATATTGGCCAATGTATGCTCAAACGATGCGCCAAAGACGATAACGTCGCCTATGTAACATATACAGAGTTCCCACTCTAATGTGGTAAGCACTTGTTCAATTAGCCGTTCACAGGTGCCCAGTGCGTTACATAGCCCATACGACATCTGAAACAGACCATCCCAGCAAACAATTGCAGTCTTTTCATGGTCCTGTTCGTCCATGGCTACCTGCCAATAGCCGCTTGCAAGATCACGTGTACATAACCATTTGGCTCCACTCAACGAGTCCAATGCTTGATCAATTCTTGGAAGAGGATAGTCATCTTTAACTCTTAAATCATTTAAGTGGGGGGGGGGGGTAGTCAATACAAAACCGTAGTGACTCATCTTTCTTGCCTGCTAGCACTATGGGACTGGCCCACAGAGATGCAGAATGCTCTATGATGCCTGTTCTCAACATCTCATTGACTTGTTGGTGTGCTTCTGCTTCCTTATCAATAGGAAGATGGCGCACCAGCTGTCTCACTGGTCTATTATTACCGGTGTCAATGAACTGACGGCCTAGGTGAGTTTCACCTAAGTCTATATCACTTGCCGAAAAACTATCTTTGTACTTATATAACAGGTGCTGTACACCCCTTTTCTGTGCATGGGTTAATCCAACTGTGGCATGCCAATACATGTCATGTAGGTGTTCTGGTATATTCGTGTCGGTTGTGGTGGTAATTGTAGGAATGGTGTGAAGTATTTCCACCAAATCTATGTCCACCAAACGGCCACAGCAAACCCCAGGAACTAAGGTAATGGGATTAGCTGTGCTGTTAAATATAAGGTAAGGTATACAGTCCCTACTGGTGGTGGTAACTAACATTTCTGAACTAACACCTTTAGTTGTCAACAGATATTCCTGGTCAGGTTCTATCAGAGCGGTATGAATATCTTTTTAACTGTGGTGCAGCGGCCCATATAATTTCTTCATGGCCCAGCTTAACGGTGGCCGATGAGGCTAATATTAAAGCACAAGTATGGTATAGGGTTGATTCCGACCCTAGTGGAATACGACGGCCGTGTTGTTCCAATTCTTGATGTTTGTAGTGAATTACTGCTTCTCTGGCACTGCGAAAGTCAGAGCCCAGTAGTGCATCGCTTTGTATGGATGCAACAACTACCTGCTGGATATAATTTAATTCTTCTATCTGAATTACAATATGTACTTTACCGGCCATGGGAATATCTGTACAGGTGGGCGTTTGTAGTTGTAGTTGTAGATGGTTTAAGAGGCGGTTTCCGATGGGTAGGGAAGCTAGAATACAATTGTTCATTAAACACCGTGATTGAGGCATGGGTGTCTACTGTGGCATTTGTAGGCATACCACCAAACAAACAGGCGCATTTATATATTATTTTCTCCGTCTCAGGAGAAAGTTTTTCTATTTTAATTCCTTGATTACTCATTGGTGGTACAGTATAATCTTGTATATACATGGTTTACTTGCCCATAACCTTGGCATGTGTGGTTGGTGGTTGAGTGTAAAACGGAGCAATTTTACGTTTCTGCTGCCTGCTTGGTTCTTGTAGTAACTGTGCCAATGGTGCAGGAGATAGGGAACCGGTGGGCACCATAGATGGGGCAGCAGTTTGTTTAGCGGCATGTTTGTAAAGTGCCACTTGAGTGGCACATCTATGGCAATGTATCATAATGTGCTTAGTAGAAGCACAGTAGAAACAAAGTTTTTTTGTGATCTATTTTTGTATTTATTTTTGCTCTTTTTTTGTAAGTCGACGAATGGTGTGACTCAGTTTCACTGCTACTGAGGGAGGAGTCCGTTCGCGAAGATGAAGAAGACCGATTAACACACACCACTAGGGGACACCGTGTATTTGGAGACATGACGGTTTGCCTAGTTTGGATAAAAGTTGTTTCTGTTGTATTATCTTTACCAACCAGGGCCGTTCTACATACAAATGGAAGTGGTGTGAGAACGGCTGATATTGAAACACCATCCCTTTTTGGGACAATGATATTAAGTATTGCAGACACCAGGCGTGTCTGCAGTACCGTTGTTTGCGGGACCGTTTGCACGGTGTCACAATCTTGTTTATGTTTAAGCAAAGGGGTAATGCGCAGGTTTTTGAGTCAGTTTTATGAGACAGGCACTGAACTGACTCTTCCTCCAGTTCCCGTGTTAGTTTGTTTGATTTTCTGATGGTGGTTTACTTTGCTCTAACTGTACTGTCGCAGGGGGAGGATGGTTGGGACACTGTTCCCTCTAGTGTTCTGCTTCAGCGCATCCAAAACATGTGTGTGGGTGCGTGGATGTCCGTGAAAGATGGTTTACAGTAGACCAATTTGTGCGTTGTGCTACCGTTGTTGATACTGTAGTTAAAAGATTTGTCAGAGAAGCAATTTGTTTTGTGATATCCTCTAATAGTTCATCCATGTTAGACCTATTTGAATTATTATGTTGGTTACCCCTACCGGGGGCATTATTGTGGCCTCCACCGTGGGATTGGCATGGCCTCTACCTCTTGGTGCATTGCTTTGCTGAGGGTGTGTGTTTCGTACTGTGTCTACTTCGGTTACCGTACTTGAAGCCAGTGTGGTGTCCGTAGTTGTATTTGTACATGTGTCAGCTATCTCATTACTAGGATCTAATTGTCGCTCGAACGGCGGTAGCCATTAACGGGTGTAGGCTTCCGTGTTCCCAGAGCAAAGGTTTCTCCTTTAGAGAAGGTTCGCCGCTCAGACTCAGATGAAAGTATCTAGTTGTAAGTGGGTGACTCCCTCTGGGTTGGTACTGTTATAAGCTAGTGCGACTAATCACCTGATATGGCTTGCCAGTTCAGGGGAGAGTTTCATTTGCATGTCACCATAAGTTCTTTAATTGTAAACAGCTAGTTTCTCCAAGGGCCGTATCACCAAACCATTCTGACAATGCATTTTCTAGTTCACTATAGGTTAGTGTTACTTCAGACCACATGCCTGCTAATACCTGTAGAGCGTTTCCCGATAATTTTGCAGCCAGAGACTCTCCCATTTGGTGGTCTGACCAAATGTTCGTCCTGCTGATGATTTCGAATTGGCACTTATAGTTGGCCCAGTCACCATCCCCACTGAATTCAGGTGGAAGTATGACTCGACCAGTGCCGTGATAGGGAGTGCTCGGCGCAAACTCCGGTGGTGGTGCAGGCATAATGGGAGTAAAAGCAGAAGAGGGATGGGAATCATTGCCATTAGGCCGGTATGGATATTTCCTTTGTTGTAATTCTGAGCGGTACCATGTGGGCGGGACATTCCTCTGCAGACGGTACCATTCATCATACCTAGGTGGTGCCGTATTTCGTAACCGTACCTGATTTATCGGTCTATTAGGGTTAGTGGGATGTGTTATTAGGCCATCCCGGTATTGTGGGATACTTGGTGAAATGAGTATATACCGGTTGTGGATTAGTTAGCAGTAATTCAGGCTCTGTGTTCCAATGTTAGTACAATAACTGTAAGTTATTATACGGCGCCGTTGGTGTAGCTATTCGCTGATGGAACATGGGCCCGTTGGCCTGTGCGTCTCGCCATTGTTCACTTGCTGTTGCAAAGTGTGGGCATACTGGGTGTGAGGTAGTTATTGGTCTCCTTAGGGGATGGTTATTGTGTAGTCCATCATCCGGTAATGGTGAATGTATCTCATTGCGGATGTCAGACAACGTTATACAGTGGTCACCCGCCTGTGAAACATCGATAAACGGTACTTCACTTACAGGCGAGTACTCTGGTATTATGGGTGCCAATGACCCCTCACTTGGGGAGCGATATATAGGGGTTGGTGAGGGTACCATCCTATGGTTTAGACACGCAATTTCTTCATCTGACGTGTATATTTTGAAATAAAAAGGAGACTGAAACATGCAGGAATTGAAACGAAGTGCAGGTTCAATTTTCTCTCGAGCCCCACATCGGGCACCACTTGTTGTCACCGGAGGTGTGTGTAGCCCCACCGTTTGCTGCTGCTGCTGCTGCTGCTGCTGCTGCTGCTGCTGATGCTGGTCAGCCAACCTCTGGTTTGGGAAGCAGTCGCCGTGCATCTTCGGTGTCCACAAAAACCGACCTCCGGGGCCGGTGGAATGATGACATTCCAGTGGGCTCGTGCAGCCATTGCTGCGAAAATTAAACACTACCGTATCATCCCGGATATTCGTGTTTCTGGTGTGTCTAGCCGACATTTCCAACGTGGAAAGAACGGTGCTAGCACAATGTACTTACTTAATTACGGTGACTACAATTGTGTGTGATTGTCACTTCTAAATGGTGTATGCACGAATAAATGTGCTGCATTTGGGTTTATGTCTCGGCAGAGGTACCTAACCTATCTAGTCATAGATGGTATCATGAAAGGTACTCTTGTGGGGGGGGGGGTACAGTCCAGGCAGGGCACCGTTAGTTGGCTTAATATAAACTATATCTGCCTCAGGCCGGCCAAAACGTATTGGTCTGCCAGAGGAAGGTGCCATGTGCGGGCCTCCGTCGCAGGTAAATGCCTACAACGCCATAGCGGAGGAAGAGAGATGCTGGGAGAGAGGGAAATCCCTCCTACAACAACATGCAGGGCAAGAACGGAGAACCCACGCCAAACAGGACCAATACTGATTAAATCTTTACAGATTGTTTGGGAGGAGATTTATGATGGTGCAGTATGGTGCTCCGTATGGGGAATGGCCGATGGGGTGGGTGGGGTGAATGTGTACTTCAGTGGCAAAGATAACTATGTTCTTTCCATTCGATTGAGAGGAGATATATGATGGTACCACACCGTGGTGGCGCCTTATGAGAAGGCCACCAGTGGGAAGCTGACAATAAAATGTGTACACAAATGGGGGTGGATGTAATCTCACCGTGTGTGTGCCAACGTCAGAGAAACATCCCACGGTAATTAAAAAATGAGGAGGAAAATTGTGTAGATCTTCCCTGCACAAAGCAGGGAACATAAAATTGTGCGAGAGGAAAATGCCTCATGCGGGTCTTCATCAAAAGGAAAAATGCCTTCAACACTGAAACAGAGGAGGAGGGTGGTAAAAAGGGCCACCCTCCTATCATACCAAGTGAGAGAATAATTATCCTGTGTGTTTATCCTAATATAGTTATTTTACTGCTGCATGCCTACGGTGTGTACGTGAAGATACGGTGGCTGATTAATTTCAGCACCGTTGCCTTAAGTTAAAGATACTATTATAGTTGGTACCGTTTATTTTGTGCACCTAAAAGAAATGTCCTAGACTAACTTTTAGTTATTAGTTCAAAAACACATATTTTTAAGTCGCAAATGGCTAGCACCAATTGTCCTTAATAAATAGGTCTTCCTGGCGCGGATGTCCGGTACCGTTGCCGATACCCCACGGAGCATCTCTCCTCAGACTGACAGCTTGCAACATGTTGTCTCGTGGTAGTTTCAGAATCACAAAGCACTCCCTCTATATACCGCATCACAACCACAAATACCAACACATGGACAAATCACATTGACAGAAGCATGTTTTAGAAAGCAAATTGTAGCTTTCTTACGGTGGGGAGAGAGAAACGTATTTCCATCTATGGTGGCTATCCCGTAGGCGTGGTGAGCTCTAAGGCTGCACCCAGTCACCGTGATGAGTTAGATGATGATCCGTGTTTCTATCCGTCACCTAAGGTTTCGAGGACGGACCGTATGAGAACCGTACCCTAATGTTACTGTTTAGCTACTTTAGGCTTGGAGAAAGGTTGCCCTAAGAACACGGCTGGGATGGCAACGGTGTTGCCGTATATTTTCGCAGTATTTTCTACTTTGGCATAAAAAGTCCTGCTTAATAGGTATAAGAAGATACACGGGTTATGCATGTGACCGGCAGATTGATTCTGGCCGGCCAGAAACCTACTGTGGTTTCTCGAGATGGTCCTACTCATTCTGACGGTGGGAATTCAAACTATTATTTCGGCGATATGGCCAGAGAAGCATAGTCAAAGGCAGTTGCTCTCTGCTTTAATTTAGGATGCATTAATATGGACGGCCAACTATGAAAATCAGTAGCACCGTTAATGCAACGGTCTTATTGACCGTGAAGAAGAGTTTTAAATAACTATTCTCCGTTTTGAAGAGTAACCGTTCATGGCTAGCTTAAAAACATGTCTTATTGCGCTATCATAGTCCTAGGTGTAATGGTAGCATGCCATTTTCCCTGACAAGAGCATGAGCAGCGACCTTACTGTAAAATTGGTGGCGTTGGAAGAAAATATGGTGATGCATTTGTTGTTGATGTATAGTGTAACCAAGGTATACTGCGGTCCAAATATCTTTCTAGTTTTTACTGCTAAACTGTTAATATGGGCAGAATGCCTAATTACAATTATACATTCATTAAAGTACAAGGCCAACTTAGCCTACGGTGCCGTTTAATTGGTGGCACCGTTTACAATGCATACTATTATGTACAATATTGCCTTAAAGCAGAGGTCGCGTCCGACCTCATGGTACCACTTAGGGTGGTACTTTATTTATTATTATTAATAACGGTATACATAACCATGCCCCTATGTGGTGCACCTATTAGGCATCAGTGCAATTTAAACGTCACATGTAGTCTTTACACCGTCTCCATACGGCGTGAGTTGATGCACGGTGTAGCTGCCACCTTGAGAATTACTGCAGGATGATGGCCGTAATGTTTCATACTCGAACACATTGAATGAAGTCAATTTCGGTGGCTAACAGGTCCCAATACATAGCACATACTGAATAGTTCACTGTAATACCATTATACTGTTTGTGCCTTAAGAGTGACGGATGTTTCCATTGTTTAGAGACGGTAAGTACATATTATGTTGAATTATTTTCTCGACACATGCCGATCGACACCGTTTAGCTCTTACAGTGTGTAAAGCAATGTCCTTGTCTGGACTACGGTCAAAACATAAATTCAATGACGCATGATACGCCCATTATATTCTACCAGCGTGTTTGTAGTGCCACGGCAAGTTTGGCGAGACATGATAAACACCACCGTTCTTACATACTAATTTAGATGGTAATGGCCAAAAGTCTTAAGCTGCTATGTAGTGGTGACGGTGGTCAACATAAAGAACCTTCTTCTAATTTACGTTGTTACTCCTGTTGAGTGTACACAAACTTGGTGTGGTGCGGAGCGTGGCTGTCCGGAGAGAGAACATGATTGTAATGCAGATTGCAGAACGCGAGCTCTATGCAGTAGGCAGATAGTGAGAAAGTGTCCACTCTCGGACCGAGTCCACCTCCCTTCTACCTGAGTTTGG
Organism: Chaetoderma sp. LZ-2023a; assembly: GCA_034401795.1. Taxonomy (NCBI): domain Eukaryota; kingdom Metazoa; phylum Mollusca; class Caudofoveata; order Chaetodermatida; family Chaetodermatidae; genus Chaetoderma; species Chaetoderma sp. LZ-2023a. The sequence continues at coordinate 64,259,515 of CM067367.1, forward strand.
CTTCGAGACCGCCTTTCATACTCGGTGAGAGGCCGCTCCAGCCGGCTCAGCCAATCAGAGAGTGTGGTGTGCGCGAGACAAGGTAGCTAGAGCAATCGTGCCTAACTCGTTCTTGTTCTGGCACACGGTCGGGCGGTGTCTACACTGAGTTAGAGCTCCAAAAGAGTCCTCTTTAATTTTATCATATCTTCTCCAGATCTGAACCGATTTAATTGCTGTTCAGTGTGTTAAATTTCGCATTCAAATCTGATATTAATACATACCAAAATCTTTGAGGACGGTCCCATATTACGGAACTGCCATAATATGAGCAAGTATATACATACGTTGCCAGTCTTCAACGTCTAACGCGTCAATGTGTGTTTACCTCTCATGGCCGCGTATGCGCGTAGTGAGGTCTCACGGACTCTATTTCTGTTCTCCTGCTCGAAAGGCCGTTTATGCACGGGCCGATTTATGGCCAGTGGAGGGGTGAGCAGGGACCGCCGCGCGCCGAGTACGCACCCGACGGTGATCCATGCTTCAGTTCCATTCGCCCTTTATTGGAAGGGGTTACTCTTTTGGTTGGTTCTTATTCTGATATGGTCTTGATTGAGATCATTTACTGTCATGGCACGTATAAGATTTACTGCGTCCAGTATCTCTACAGTTGTCATGGGCAGTATTACCTTGGTAACATTCAGGTCCTGGAGTATCATAATAACCGCCAGTCCACTGGGCACCATAATAATTGTTCCTGTTAAAGGGTTTACCATTTCCTGTAAAAGAAACATTATTTGTCCCATCAACTTTCTTGTCTAAACCTTTGATCTTTTCTAACATTAAATTCATTTGTTCAGTCAGTTTAGTGATCTTTTCCATTTCTGCTGACGGCTGCACAGGTTGGATATGTACCCGTGATGCTTTTTAATGTTTCATTTCTTGGTCAACGATGGGTATTTCCTTAAGCAAGGTATCAACGTCCATAAAGATGTCATATTTATGGCGGGTCTGACTTTTGGTGTTCTCATTCTTAAGATCTGTCCAAAACCTTAATCTTAACATGCCGTTCTTTGCTATGGGACTAACGTGATTATTATCAATAGCAATTTGTAATAACCGCTCCAGTTACAGCCACATGCGGTTACAGTTTCTCCATCTCCCTGCGAGGCTGAATAAAATTGTTGCATAGCAGACTCATTTGAGCTAACATTGCCAAACAGGTAGTCTAATTTTGACAAAACATTTGTGGGGCTTGCTGTTTCTCCAAGTGGAATTACAATTTGTCTAGCGGTCCCTCGCAATGACTTGCTAATGGCCTGTAAAATAATATAATCATTAGTAATTTCGGGCATCATACAACGCACCTCAAATCTCCAGACATCATATGTTGTGTCGTTCTTTTGAGGCGGATCATCTCCTGTAAATAAAGGTAGTTTAGGTGGCTCATAATAACAAGGCTCGTTTACCGATAGGTTCTGACTCTGTTGTTCAGGCTTCATAAAGCGGAATCGCTGTCTAATTCCACTGAATCCGGGTGTCTGAAAGGTAAATCCGGGCCTGGGTGTACTACTAATTACCGGGGTGGGGTTCGTTTACTTTGCTCAAACTCCTCTCGAGTCATCATAACATAGTTGCCTTGATCCCTTAATGTGCTAATCATCAATTGAAAATCTGATGATTTCAACACATCTCCACCTCCAGCCATGGTCAAATGACTACACACAAAGCATAAGTATAAGAAAAGATATCTCATGAAGTAATAAGACAAATGGTTACTCACAAGTTCGGTATAAATTTCCTGCAATGAAACATTTGTCATAACAATAATAAATTGGTGATAATCAGTACGCAGAAAATGGAATGTTGCGAGTTGTTTACCCTTGACCGCGGTGAATTGTTGTACTGTACTCTAGAGGCGTGCTGAAATAAACAATGTGAAACAATGATGGAACAAACAATGTAGAGTTCAAATAATAAATAAATAAATTACAACACACAAAGTAAAGTTAGATAGACTGCAGGGAAACTGGGAAGTAAAACTCTTTCATCAAATCAGTTTTGTCATGTAAGCATCAATGCCTATTAGTATAACGCAAGCATATTTGACATCAAAACACAGAGGTCCCTAGAGCTGACGAATGCAGCACAGTGAGGGTGTGGTCGTGAGGTGGATTGATTACAAACTGAAACTAGTAGGGTCAATGACATGAACTGGCCCCTAAGTACAAATCGTCACCTATGACCGGTTTACCAAAAGTACAATATTGAGATGTTCTAGAAAATACAACACAATATTAATGAAACAAGTTGTGTGGAAAAATGTCCCATAGATCTAATGATCATGTGACCTATTCAGAGAAAGTTGCAATGACATATAAGAGTATATAGACCTTAAGCTATACTCGGCTGTAACGATGACGTCAAATTCAGATAAATTGTTTTCAAAAGAATGTTACCGCTTCAGTATATATGACTGTTTTGAAACGAAAAACTAAATTCTTGACATCCAGGGTGAAACGGTACAATGGCAATATACACTAGACAAAATATGACAACGAGGCTAAATAGAATCGTTAATGTAAATACAGATACACATGGAAAACCGCCATGACATTGTGTAACTATTAGAAATAGGCTATATATTTGTGTAAATATAATGTCAATTGGAAACGAAATTGTGTGAGTGCCACAAATATGAATTGACGTATATAACAAGCATACCAATGCCAGTATAGCCTACATGCAGATTAATGCGGCGTTTGTGTCACCGAGATGTAACAAACTGTGTGGCATAATGTTACATAAATCTACATGTTCCTTATAATGTTGATTGATCGATAAAGCTGCCGTCGAATGATGACGTCACTACTTCACACGTACGAACGCGTATGCACCTACGGAATAGTTTTGTACCGACGATTGCAATGACGCTCGTGATAACGATTGTGATGATTATCGTGGCATAGATTCCAGAAACCGAATAGATACGAATAGACACATGAAGAGTTTTACCCTAGCACAGAGGTGCCGCACAGCCTAAAACGCTAAGTTTCTGAAGATCACGCCCTTCCATGCAAATACTCTCCTAAACGTGTATTTACAAGATCTTGTGTCGATGACCACCATACAGCTGATATTGTGGACTTGCTGTTGCCACATGAATATCTGGTTGCTGTCCTCGTCCTTGCTACCTTAATGTCGAGGTTGCGGGTCTCATTGGAGGTGCCAAACTGTCACCGGGTCCGGCCAGGGGATGGTGTGAAGGTGCAAAAAATCAGAAATTTTTCTCAAACTAATCTAGCAGACAATACAGATGTCACCAGCTAAATATTGCTAATGATTTGACTGTAAATCGTTGTTGTAGTAACTTCCAATCAAATTGTTTTCAAAATAGTCAACGAAGTAGTAGTAACACTCGTTGAAGATATTTTGAGCAAGTTGATTGATAGTTGCTGCTGACTAAGGCAGCAACAGCTTTCTCAAATGGGTCCAAGAATGATAAGTGGAGAGTAAATGTTTAGGTAACAGGGTTGTATGAAAATTTCATATACGTTATCGATGTCCAATGTGAAATATATTTCCTGTGACGGTAGAACCGCCCGACACTTGCTTGGTCTGACATGCAGTAATTAGAAGGGCATGATTACCAACTGATTGACGCTGAAATAGACGCAGCTACAACAGTTGCTAACCCACATCACACCGGATTTCGATAACGTATATGACAAATGCCTAACTAACTTTACCTGCTTTAGCTAATAATACTGAACGCTGGAAAAAGATTATTTTGAGAACAATTTTCAAAGTTGTTGTGACGTTGTCAGCAACGACTGCCAATCAAATTGCCTGAAATATCTTCAGCAAGTATTACTACATTGCTGATGATTCTGAGAACACACCGACTGAAAGCCTCTTCCACAACGATTTTCAGTAAACTCGTTATCAACACATTAGCTGGAGACACGCCTATTTTGCCAACGGAAAGGATCTAATATCAGAAGACCAGAGCAGGGAAGGTTATCAAACTAGCATTGGAATGATGTAGCAAATCAGAAACTAGTCACAAGCGTGACGAATCCAGCGTTAAGTTTAAGTCTGAAAAATGGTATTGATTATGATCATGCAGCATATCTTGAGCTGATATTATAAACAACTAATGCCATCATAGCGAGATAACCAGAGAGCCTACTCAGACTAGACATTTCAGTACTCATCTAGACATTGAACCGAAAGTATTAGTACTACTCTTTCCTGTCAGATTAACCCTTCAATGACGAAACCGGTCAAACCGGCCCCCTCAGTTGCTATCGAGCCAGTCATTCCAGTGGTAAAATTGGCCTACTAATGGATATTCAATATGCAAATATTTTAATTTTCAGGACCAAATTTAGTCACTAAAGGAGCAGAATGCAGTAACTGAATGATAACATTACAGAACATTGCGAGAGAAATATTTGAAAGCTACACGCAGTCGCTCAGCGCATCCGAACATCGTCGAAAACAGTTTTGTCAAAAACGAGTTCCCGCTATACTAAGCCGATATTCGTCACTCAATGACCAACAAGTCTGATGCGAAATAGGATCATATATACAAGATCCCGAGAGTCCTAGTGGGGCTCAACATGCACTACCAAACACCAGTCTGCAATAGACGTTTCCAGTTTAGTTATGTCCCGCACATATTTAGCTAAGCTCCACCGACACCACGCTCGTTTGGGACCGATCGATCCATGAATTCCCTGACTATCAATGTCCAGAAAATTGTACAGATATGCTGTTGAGTAGTTTGAACCTAATTTGACTGGGGGCTGTTGCTGCATATGGCAGCAATAGCGTTCAGTCAAATTAGTTTCAAAATATTCAACATAATCTTTATTAAATGGTAAAGTCATACAATTCGTAACACGTGTCAGACTATTACGCGTTAAAAACGGACTAAAAAGAGTCATTCATGCCATAATTAATTATGACGTTATCCTACACGTCACTTAGTTTATTATTACGTCATATGACGTCGCATGATAGATGGATAAAGTGAAAGGCCCATTGATGACTGCCATGTGCGATAATCGTCTGCTCGAATAGTACACCGTATGCCTTATGTCTCCTATCTGATTTATCCGCCGAGCTTAGCATAGCTGGTGCCCATCATGAACCATGTTCCATTAGTATAGTACATTATAGTCATTCGAGTTTGGGGACTATGTCTTTCTTTACACGTTGACAGTCATGGGTTATATATTACATTTACATAACAACGATACACAAAACTAGTTAGATCTAACTTTAATTGTGCTTGAATGATCAGATTGTTTGTCAAGATCATTGAAACCTAATATCGCAGAACGCCACCCAAAAGCCATGCTATATAACATATGGATCAATTAACATAGCACATGCCATCTTGGTAGCGCCACATTATTCGATAGAACTGGACGATAAAGCGAAAAGTTGACCATCGTTCATACTGTCTTATATATATATATAATAATCATCATCATCATCATCATCATCATCATCATCAAGCTGGCAGTAGTCACTTACTCTATTTACTTACATTACATTATTACATATGCAATATATAAATGAATAATCGGCAAATTCAGATTAGATACTATATATATTCTTGAATTCTTTTAGGGGTTAATACTTATAAATCACTCTCTGTGTATATTTACAGCTACTCGTTAGGAGAAGCTGCAGATGACGGAGGGTGTGCCATGGGTCCAAATGGTGCATGGACTGGATCGGTGGGTCAACTTGAAAGACGGGTCTGTATAATTGCTTAACCATTTAAATCTGAATGACGAAATAACACAAATAATTTAGAAATGAAATAAATAGCATGTAGTGTATTATGAATGTAGTCTGAATTGATGATGCAGTTACATATGGCAACAACACATGGCAGCTGGCAATGCAATAATCCTAAAATCCAAATTTGGAAGGTGAGGTTTAAGTTACACACGTATATGTATTTGCCGGTATTTGCCGTCATGTATTGTGGACGTATTTACGTTTTTGTCAATAGTATCCGTTTTACTACTGGAAAGGTTATAATATATTTCAAATGGACAATTTTGCAGCTTCTCTCACTGACGTTATAGTTGCAACAATCTTCATCATCATCATCAAGCTGGCAGTAGTCACTTACTCTATTTACTTACATTACATTATTACATATGCAATATATAAATGAATAATCGGCAAATTCAGATTAGATAATACGAAACCTTAATTTTTAAATGTTAATTTTATCTTTATCAATTACAGGATTTCTTCTTGCCATGGCAACTTCGGCCAGCAATACGAGTCAATTGTGAAGGAGGTAGATATTGGAAGCGGTGTAATTGAACTAAACTTTGATATCAGTGAAGTATTCACTACATCACACGCGCTGGTATGGAAAATCTGCTGTTTAAATGCGCCCCTAATTTGATATCAATGATGTGACCAGGAAATGTAGTTACATTTCCCTTGAAATCAAGACGGAAGGAAATGAGCGTCCTAAACTTCTTTAAGTTCTATCTCGTCTTTAGAGGCCCTAGATTGCGTTCTTTCAGATTTGATCACAAAACGCTTAGCAAATTGATGCTATAACATCCTTTGCATGCCAGATACCTGCTGGCACATATTACTAACTAGATGGACTGAGTCCCACATGTCACTCCCTTTCCGCATATCACACATGTGTGACAGTGTCACAGAATAAGGATTTCTTAAAATAGCATACCCTTGATAAATTAAAACAACATTAAACAAATTTAACATTCTTCCAATTGTTGATCCACAATAAACGAAGTTCAGACCACGTAAAAATATGGAAACAATTTGACAATCAGTGTCCTTATGATGAAGTCAGGATGCAATGGTGGTGTAGAACAAATCTGTACAGTTGCATTGTGATCGGGTAAGGCCTTGATGAACTACATGTCCATTGAAAAACTTTAACACGTGTCTAAGTCTAATTATTGGTGCAAAATAACCCCCCATAAAATATAGAAACAAATGTTTCAACTATTCTAATTAGGATGTAGACTTTAACATTTCCCTAATTTTTTTCCAAACCCCGTAAAATATAGAAATAATTTGAGAATAATTTTAATTACGATGTAGACTGGGTGCAATCGTGGGATAGAACAAATCTGTGAAATTGTAATGAGATCGGATACGCCCTTAATGAATTAAAACTACTTTGACTAACTTTAACATTTACCTAATTCTTGTCGCAAAATAGGCTACCTTCAAACCTCGTAAAATATGAGAAAATGTGAAAATCATTTTAATTATGAAGTTAAATGGATGCAATGATGGCACATAACAAATCTGTAAAGTTTTATTGAGATCGGATAAGCTCCTTGATGAATCAAATGTACATTGAAAAACTTTAACATGTGGATCGCTATGTCGAATCATCGGAACCATCCCATGCTTCGCAGGTATAGTTTCTGGCATTCTAAAACGTGTCCGAACATAGACCATCGCTGCTGCGTTGGCCTCACAGATAGCGGATCTGTGTTGCACATTTTGTACAGTGCTGTATTTGATATTAGACTGCGTGGCCAGCGATAATTTGCAATGGCTTTATATATGGCAGATTTATAGCACGTAGCACGCTTAGCAGATTTATAGCACGTAGCACGCTTAGCAGATCTTGACATTCATGCGGATATTATAGCCACGAGTCCACTGCTTCAAATAGTAGTGGAAGGGGCATATATCTTCTGCTATACAGCGAGTTCCAATGTCGATAATGTTGTGGATAAAGTTGTAGAGGAGGGAACGCAAGATTATGTTCTTTCCTCGCTTCTCAGTGCCCCGAGGGGTGGGAAAAGGTGGGATCCTACCGTCATCATTCACTTCTGTGGAGCCGGACAGGTATACATGAGTTAGCACTGTTGTGGCTTCATTCACGAAGGGGCTGGCAGCACTGAGCCGTTCTGCGGTTGTGCGAAGTTGTGTATTAGTGCAACCTTTTCAGAAAAGTCAACATCATCTGCATACCCCATCTCTAGTGGCATACCTGTCATTTAGATCAGAAGATTTGGTCTTGTAGAGGGCTCGCAAACAGCCACGGCGAGGTAGCAAGTGAAACGCACTGGCGATAAACCATCAACTTGTGGTGATCTTATTGATGTATCAATCTGTGCAGAAAGCATTGATTTGACGAGAAACATTTAACCTTCTATTTGCCAATAAGAGTCTCATCAGGCGGGGGTCGTCCTCATCACAACCAGCTCACTGAAGAAATTAAAGGGCATGTGGTTTATTGATGGTTTCAATTACTGCACGTGACTTGCCGATTCCCATCTTGTAGAAGTCTCAATGCTTTGATAAAGACTGCTGATTTCAACTTTGTCAGCGCAGCTACGTCCTCTCTTAAAACCAGTAAACTTGGCAATATTATCTCTGATACGAGACAACGTCATATTTGATAGCATTCTTTGGATGCTGTTCAAAAGCATTATTGGTCTCGGGTTAGAAAGATATCTTGGTGGGTTCTAAACCTTTGGGTGTTGATGACGTCTGCGATTTGTGCTGAGGTGGTAGTAATTGAATTTTAAGGTGTTCATTGTTAGTGCCGTCAGGTTCGCATGCACATCTATTCGTTAGAGATGTTAACACCTTTTTAACTTCTCAATTTGTTATTGACTTTTGCAGGGGATGTGGCTGGCCTTCGAACGTAGGTAGATATTCGTTTCCTGTATCGTGAACTGATCTTTGAACCATTCCGTGATTTTTCTTCCTTTCCCTTGTCAGAGATGATGACGTGCCCATTAAAGTTATGTACAGCAGATGGGTGATGTGGAGTGTTATTTATATTTGTTTGCTCTGAACATTTTTAACAATAATTAGTGGACGTGCTATCGTTTACCAGACCATCTTCTCAGTTGATGCCATGTCCTTTCAATCGTGTACATATTTAACGCAAGATTTTATTACGATTCTGTCTTAGATAAATTTGGTGTTCATTTTGACTACTTTAATAAATACTTCGTCCCAGTGTCTTCTACTGTTCCGACAACTTTGTAACAAGTGGATCATTAACATAGAATCTCTTTTGGGCAGTATTCCTGGATACACATATGTTTATACCAGCTGATTTCTCCAGTCGTTGTATGACTTTACACAGGACTTCATTTGGTTTAATGTTGAGGTCAACTATAGCCATCTGCTTTTCTATGCGATACCTGGATGGCTGTGTCGTTAGTTAGTTTTGAGAGATTTTGGTTGAGCTTGGATATTTGTTTTTCCTTCAGTGCTCGACCCCTTCAATGATGAATTGGGTACAACTATCAATATTCCAGCCAGATGGCAACACTTTCTATGTGGTGATGTCAATTCCAAATACAGGAAACTAAGCAAAACAGACAAACAACCAGGCTTTGATTCGAGCACTGGTTCCTATTGAATGGACTAGCACCACAGTAATATAGATGTATTAGCTGCCTTGATCTGCACGTATGGCTGATATGCAACTCACACAACGCTTAAGCACCAGTGCTGTCATAGAAAAATTGACAGGGCACATAACCGACAAGTAAAACTAAAACCACAAAAGCAATCTTTAATCAGATTAACCGCTTATTCTTCAAAGTGAATGCAAAGACGCTACTCCGAGACTCGCGATCATAAGGTGGTGCATGCCTTAATTCTGACCACACACCAGTGATTACTCAATTGCGGATTGATCAAATGTATCTCATCTACATGTGACCTTCAAAACAAAAATCCAAGGTCAACCATTATCTCTCAAAGCTTGCGAGCGATATGTCTGTAGATATAATCTAAATATGCAGAATGTCATGACATATATTTTTTACAGTTCAATGTAGTGTCTGAATCCCCCTCCCCCCCCCCCCCCCCCACAACAGATTGTGGAACATGCTGAGACAAAATCAAAATTCAGAAAGTTTAGCTTCTGCCAACTCGCTAAGTGAGATGGATCACTGGGAAATATGTGTGTACGCAGGCTTAATTATTCAGCTGTTTTGTTCATGCGCAACGTTAGGTGACGGCAGCAAACTTGTCCGACAACTCCTGGAAAGAAACTTTCACATTGTAGTAACACCCATGTAAATGACAAGCAGTATGCAGAAATGTGTCCTCATGCACGTATTAAACATAAGATTGACATGTGAGCATATGCATAATGTGTGCTTAAAATATTTTTATGGTAATATTCTAATACACTTGTATCACTATTTTAACTGGACGCGGAACAGTCAAGTGCCGACTCTGGGTGATAACGTGCATAAGCGCCCCCGTCACTTGTTATTATGTCATCAGGCCGGCTTGGCGAGATAAGCAAGCTAATAACTCAATGTATTCTACACTTATTGCCGGTTTGAATATCCCTCCGTGCCACAGGTAATATACATTTACAGCCATACCTGTCTTATATAAAATAGTTGTATATGTATACACATTGTGTGACCTAGCAGGTACCTGAAATTAAGTGAACGGGCGAGTTCATTAAGCAGCTGGATTACCATACCATCGTATTGAACCCCATCCTTGCCCTGGACTCCATGCACAGATGGCGGCCACTGTATATGTATTAGGACAATAAATATAAGAAGGTTATTTATCCTAATCCAATAAATAGGGCTCATAAAGAAGAGATATATTATAATATTGAATGTAACCTTGTAGCTATTAAACATGGTATGTATTGGTATGCTGATATCAACTTATGGTGAGTCGAATGTATGTCATTCTAGTGTTCATAGTGCATGACTAACCACAACTCTTGCCGCATGTCTTTGACAACATTGAAAATTTACCAGCCACTAATAGATGTAACATTGTCTACCATATGGGACTAAATGAACATAAACCTGCCTGGTGTATAAGCGAACATGCATAAGACAAATTCATTGACTTGAACAAATACCATGTACCACCAGTTTTACCCACAACGTGAAAGAAAATATCTCTACACTTTGATATTCGGCCAACGTATGTGCTAATAGCAATGTTTCAGAGCCAGTATGCAGTTGCTAAATCTACAAGAATACGTATTCCTATATTATAACGAATGTGTCCTAACTTGTACTCTGGTATGCAGGGTTTAACGAGTTGGTCATCGAATAAGAATTTTCGGAACTCTAGCCGTATTACCAATCCTCAAATTTAAATCTCACCAGTTTTAGCTCGTTGTATTAGACCTTTATTCCTAACTGGAAAACAAGGCCGTGAGCCATCAATTTGTTGCGGAATAAGGACCACTGTCTCATTGTTCAGGGGTTCTAAGCATCTTTAACTCGTTCACCGACAGATCACTGAAAACGTATATTCTGTACAATATAATACGTATTCTGCTCAATATTTAACAGTGATCTCGTATGATTGCCTTGAAAATAAGATATGGGGAATTCAACGGTGAAAGGGTTAAGAACCTTTTTAATACTGATGCGCGAAGAAGTTATCTGTGTGCTCTTATTGGCAAAGGTTAATATTACCAGCCAATACCACAATTTCACACTAAGTATAGAGCTGCAAGATCTAGTAAAATCATTTTCAAGATATTCACTAAAATATCCCATACGCCTTTAAGAGCTAATTATATCTGCTCTGTTTGATTGAAGCGTAAAATATAAGCAACGCCTATAGAAACATCTTGGAACAAATGCATGGCTCTACCTCTTAAATCGCTCATGATATGATACATATGAATGATCAGTGTGTAATCAGTAAAATGTGTATGCCCTTTAACTGTTAATACGTACTTACTATATTTGTACTTATGTTGAACGCCCTGCCATTGAAACCAAAGCGAGTCTTTGGAAATATATCTGCATATTGGGCGTGAGTGATATAGAGCTGATAGTTGGGGGTACCACTTCCCATCCGCTGAGCACATTGAAGTTCGGATATTATATGTGGCCGATCCTCTGGGTAACAGCAAGCAAATCCTGGGAAAGGTAAGCAAGGCGATCGTTTTCCATAACTTTATAAACGAATTGGGGTTTTCCGATATTATGGTACCGTCAACGGCATTACATAAGCACACTTATTTGAATTAGAGTTGATACCAATGCACATTCGCGCGGGAGAGAATCCGAGGAATAATATTGAGTGTTTGCTTTTAAAAGTAGTTTTCAACATAAAGCTGTTCGTTCAGTCTAATTATATTCAACAGTATTTTCTGTTTATTAGAAATAAAATAAGTTGACATCAGCGTTAAATTACGCGTTCCTTTTTATTTATTAACACATGTCATACGATATAATAACTCTTGCCATTTTCATTTTAGATATCAGATTTCCGACTTGAATTAGTTAATTCTATTTCATTAATATTTATTTTTTATCTTTGTCCTGCCGCTGAAATACAGCACATTGAACTCATCCATCCCAGTGTTCTCTAGAAGAGTATACATACGTCATTAACTGTCGCGTTTAATGGACTTTTCCGGTTTATCCATCCATAATATGAAGTCAAAATCAATTACAGCATGGATGACTCGATTTAGTCCGTCTTAAACGCTTAATAGTCCGACACGTTGCACGAAGTGTATGGCGTTGATAGTTAATAAACACTCCATAGGCACTACTATCGCCCAGCCAAATTAGTTTCAAAATATTCAATAGCTTACCTATAAAGTTTTCTGGAAATTGATCAGAGGTCGATTGATCCCAGCACGAGCGAGCTGTAGGTGGAGCATAGCTAGAGATGGGCGGGGCATAGCTAAACCTAGAAAGGTCCATTAAGTAACATTTCCTGCGGAAAACGCATTCAGGAAGTAAGAGAGGAACTGATTTCTGTTAATTGAAAGGTACTAAGAGGCTACTTAGTCTTAAACTATCAAACACACTTTTTATTAAATTGCCAATTCAGGCTCTCTAACCTTTTCCGGTTTCGTGACGGAGCTACGTCATTTGATTGCGACTTCGGCTAGCAGATGACGTATGTTGATTATTGCATCATATACTTGAGTCACAGATAGGATACCTCTATCGGGCCAGTCCTAGACGAAACCACTGCACGAGAATATATGGTAAATAAAACAGCAATTTACTGGGAATCAATCAAACGCTCGTGCTTTGCCACCATCCCGCCAATCGTACATTTATAAATAGTTTATGACTGAGCCAATTCCTCACAATATTCAGCATATCATCTACATATTACCTGGTGGCAAATGGGTCTATCGTGGTTGATATTTGTCATAGTTACTATGACAGCCACGGTGTCCCGACTTTGGCCCGTGTTTATTAAGGGCAGGAGCCGGCTATCTAATGCCAGAACAATCCACCGTGAATACGTGTACAGGGCAGTATCGCCGTTATGATACTTGTCAAAGTCACTGGCCTAAAGAAAGAATTATGTTGGTCAACCATTAAAGTACAGTAAAACTACCATTACTAACAATACCAATGTCATACCGCCTCCTATCTCCCTTTCCTCCTTCTCCTCCCACTTCCCCTCCGCCTCGTTCTTCTCCCTCATCCACCTCATCATCCTTCTCCTTCACCTGTTGCTGCTGCTGCTGCTGCTGCTGCTGCTGCTGCTGCTGCTGCTGCTGCTGCTATTGTTGTTGTAGTTGTTGTTTTTGTTGTTGTTGTTGTTGTTGGTGTTGTTTGTGTTATTTGGTTGTTGTTGTTGTTGTTGCTGCTTCTGCTACTGCTCCTGCTACCCCTGCTACCACTACTGCTACTGCTACTGCTACTACTACTACTACTACTACTACTACTACTACTACTACTACTACTACTACTACTACTACTATGATCTTCTCCAGGATGTATACATCTGCAGCGTTTTACGATATGGGTAAATGTAACACCTTTACATGTATTTCCGACATCACATTAAGTACATGCCGCAGTGTGTTTACTGAAAACAAATATGCGATTGCTTTTAGGTATATGGACATTGGGGCTGATTACCATCTAAGTTCTTTGGATGCATAACTTACAAACAGGTTATTCATCATGCTATACAGAAGTATAAATAAAATAGTTGATCTTGGTAGCCATCTTGCCATATTGATATTTTGTGGGACACTCTTTGGCTTCCAAATGCTGTTCTGGAGCGGAGTACAGTGCTGGTAGATAGATACATATATTTTTTGATTTATAATCTACTGGGTTGGACATGTTTAACGGACAGCGTGTAACCTAGCTCACTATTACTTCCACCACTTCCCCACTACTAAGACCTTAGACACCCATATTTTCATCGCTTTTAACCAGTATACATGGTAGCATATAACAAGTCAGTATGTATCGGGTGGAAAGAATTTAACCTAGCTATCAACTGATGCCAGTACTAGAGGAGGCCATTTCTATCCGACCAAACTAGATGACACTGTTAAACCGGTCACACCTTTTTACGTCGAATTGGGTACCTCATATCTAAGATATGAATTATTATTATTATTATTATTATTTTATTTTTTATTTTTTATTTACCCTGGTATGGTTCGGTGATACGTACGACTGATTTCAAGTTTAGCGCTGCAAGAAGAACCTGAATTCCTTTTCTTGTAATCGCATTCGTTCTTTTCAAAATCGTGTCCGTACTTTGTATTTCGATTAGCCGAGCGACCATTCCGCATATTTTAGAATTGTAGGAGTCAGCGTTTTATCCAGTTGGCGTTCGGGTTGCGATGGCTGTAAATGCTTTCCGGGAATAAGCATATCGTAGGGGTTCTGTACATTGCCGTGTACTGAAATAGAATATATTGTGTGAACTGCTTTGAAGAATAAAAGCAACGATAAGATATCAGACACCATAAGTATTAGCCTATTCTACGCTATTGAGCACGAATAATGTTTTTGCATTTGAGATTTGCAGGGACAATATTAAAACATGGTTTATTATCTTATGTAGCCTAATAGTGGTGAAACTGCAATTACTCGTGCTGTGTTACTTCGTATTAGTTTGTTTGTGCATAGAATACATAATGTAAATTTGCTATATTTTTATTTCCTTCTTATGCTAGTATATTGTTAATACTAATTAATTTTGGTATTATATTACATCGTCGATTTCCATGAATTATGTCAGGATGGGCCATAAGAAATTCAGAAATTAAGGCCTGCTGAACCAGGTATAACCTATTACAGCAACAGTTACCAGTCAAATGATTTCAAAAATTCTCAAACAGAGTTTGAATTATGTTGTAAATTCATCTCAGACGTACAATTCCTATACTTTTGAGATGTACTTTTTGATACGTCATGTTCATTGTGACGTCATCTAAATTGTCCTGTATTGATTATGATATCATATAATTGAGTGACAGATCTGATCCATCATTGCACCACCATGTATGCGTGGATAATGAATCGTCATAATCTTGAGAACAGATTAGTAATCAACTTGGCTGCAGTCAGGAACTTTCTTTCTCATTGATTGATGCTGCGTTTGTTCTGAATCAGTCACAGGGAATCTACGAATTCAAAATCAAATAAGTAATCCTTACTTCAGTGGTATGAGTGTGCGCATATGACTTTAGAACATTGCTTTGTTGTTAGGGTGTTCAACATGTTTCAACAAATCTTTGAAGGCATTCGCCATTTTAGCAAAATAGAGTTATGTACGTATACTTTATCAGATGGAACTCAACTAAATTTGATATCTATGATTGCAGAGTGTGAAAGTACATTAGGTTTCCACTATTTTGGTCGTTTTTGGAAAATAAATAAAATCTGAAAATCTTGGAAATTCTTGCAATGTGATAAAAACGAAAGCGCGAATGTGTAATCTCTGACGGCTCACCTTCTCCATATATAGGAGATTGACGAGGGGTATGGCAAATGGATTTGAGCACCACCTAGATTATGGTGCAATGCCAAATATGTGTTTATTCTATATAGTTAGTCAGTCTCACCGTATGCAATAACCGTAATGTAACTGTTCATATAATTGCGATTCTATTGGAGTAGATGTATAATCACGCTAACTTCACCACAACCGTCATAATGTAAAAATTGGAGTATAGAGTTGTCATCAATATGTGTATACTAGAGGGTCAGGCTGCACAGCACATTCCTGTGTGTCTCTGTGCGATCTACTCAGACAGTGGCCATTGCGATACCACAGTCAGACGTGAGGTACTTGAAACTAAACGCAAAGCAGGATATTAGAAGACCACCACACCCACCCACCCACCCATCCACCAATGCCCCATTAATCCCAACCCTACCACCTCAAACTCCCCCACAAACCCCATCCCATCACTCCTCAACGTACCCCCTCCCCACCACTACCCCCACCTCACCGCATTTCCCACCGCGCCCCCCCACACACCCACACACCCCACCCCACACCCTCACCCACCATAAAATAATGCCTCGAACAGAGGTATATCCACAAAACATTGACAAAGTGTACAAAGTGGTGATGAACAATAGTGCATGGGCTGGAGAAGGAAAATTGGTTAACATATGGAGCAATTGATGGAGTTACACCAACATTTACACATGTCAAATTCTCTCATCAGAAATGAATATGACAAATGTTACTATCAGCATGGCATTTCTTTCTCAGTGTAGTGCAAATTTTGACAACATTCCCTCAATATGACTAACCTGTGATGAGAGATAGATCTACCTCTACGATCGTGAATCCAAACAAGTGTCCATGGAGAAGAAATATGCAGGATACCCAGGACAAATACATTAAAAACAAACAAGAAGTACATTCCTACACCTTTCTGGGGCAGCGGATGGATCATTCATATCGATTACATGCCCCGTGGAGCCACCAACACAAGATACTAAGATGCTGACGTACAAAGGACACTGATGTAAAACAATCAAGCAGTACGTCGTGGTAAATTGACACACGGTCACCGAGGAGTGCTCCTCCACCAGGACACTGCACCAGTACATACATCCAAAGTTGCATTAGATGCTATACAAGAGTGTGGATATTTACTCATACATTATCCCACGAATCCCCCCAACCCGGCACACAGTGGTTACTTTTCTATTCGGTTATTTTAAAGGTTCCTCTGCGGTAAGCGATCTGAGTATGACAATCATATAACCGCCGATGTGGATCGTGATGAGAAGCTGAGACAAAACCTTCTACCAAAGGGCATCTAGGACCTCCAGACCAGTTAGAGCAAGTGGATTGCCAAGTGTACTGGCATAGACTATGTTGAGAAATATGTAAATAAAAAATACTTATCTGTTTTTGTTCTATGTTGTGCTCAAGACCTTCTTATCCTCACTCGTAGGTCCTATATTAGGATCAATACCCTGACGTTACACATCCTCAAGAAAGGTTATTATCCACACGTTTTAAAGGACGTCGGAGATATTGTAATCACCTCCGTCCACCTGCCCGTCTGCCCGTCTGTCCATCTGTCTGTCTGTCCTTTGGTCCGTCAGCCCATCCATCCATCACGCTATCTCCTCCCAAACTATTGGGTGGAATTAAATAATTTGGTATGTGGGTTACTCATTTGATTCCACTTTGCAAGACGATATTTAGATTTGGTTCCGATTTGGTTCTAAAGGTCAAATCAGTTGCAATAGAACTCCTCTGAAATCGTTAGACGGAACTCAACTAAATTGATATCTATGATTGCGGAGTGCAAGAGCCCATTTAAATTTGGCTCGACCCACAGGGGGTGGGGGAGGGGTAAAAAGGTAACATTTTAGCCTGACCAAATTGATTGTAATGCATCTCCTTGTGTGGTGTGTCAAAAGTTCAACGCGGTGAACGTGGGGATTTGCGATGATGCTTCATCGACCAATCAATCTAGTAAATATTTTAAGCGCAATGAATGCTGGGCTCACCCCCACCACAACAAAAGAAATAGTGACAATAAAATTTGTGTACACTAGATATGTTCTTTTATTAGGCAGAATCGATGTAATTGGTTCATGCACAAGTTCTTTTGGACTGTGACGTGGCCGCGGGTGTAGGGTTGGGTGGGCGTGTGTGGACAGGCTGGCAAGGTGGAAAATTACCCACTCCAAGAATGCTTTGTCATCCTACTTGCACACGGGCCCACGCACGCATGCACGCATGCACGCATGCACGCATGCACGCATGCACGCATGCACGCATGCACGCATGCACGCATGCACGCACGCACGCACGCACGCAAGCACGCAAGCACGGACGCACGAACGCACGCACGCACGCACGCACGCACGCACGCACGCACGCACGCACGCACGCACGCACGCACGCACGCACACTGAAAGATGTGCATGAAGATAGTAAGGATGTCGTTTATCACTCAGAATGAAGGAAATCTCTTCTCAGAGCATCTACTTTTCACATATTCCCAGGGGAGAACCCTCGGACCACCCGACTTTTGGGAAGGCGCTACATCCTTCACCAAACTTGCACCAACAATTGCTAACGTTGATGAACGAGTGGATATGCTATCATAGACGTATCTAGGCGTATACAAATATAAAATTCCTCACAAAATATTTGGGAATATATCTTGCTGACATATAGATTGTTTAAATTGAGTCCACTGTCTTTCAGGAGCAGCTGCACAAAACTGGATTATTTTGCAGGTAACTGTATGCAATGTATGCCGATCTATAGTTGCGTCCTTAAATGGTTGAGATGTCCTCTAAGAAAAACTAATTAAAATTGGGTGTATGGCTGAGTGGGGTACAGCACCAACAGACTAACAGCTATCCCTATTGGTCCCATACTTAAGAACATTTTAAGGGGCATAGCTCATGCTTTTCATCTGATCAGTTGGATTTTTGTAATGCAGATCTGTCATTCAGATATTGATTTTATCATAACTATGCCACGCGGACTAGTTCCCATCTGTGC
Source organism: Chaetoderma sp. LZ-2023a (assembly GCA_034401795.1). Taxonomy (NCBI): domain Eukaryota; kingdom Metazoa; phylum Mollusca; class Caudofoveata; order Chaetodermatida; family Chaetodermatidae; genus Chaetoderma; species Chaetoderma sp. LZ-2023a. The sequence goes on from CM067367.1 coordinate 64,278,268, forward strand.
TATCCCAAACGCGAGCCTTGCACGACGCACCTGCTTTGTAATGACCCCTTCAAGACATAGGCTATTCACAAATCATCCATCACATATTGCAACAATTTACGCCACCGAGCTAATAACAACCGCAGACTTATCTTCTGACTTTCTCTCTCTTCCTTTCGGACTAAACGGTTTCTCGGAATTACTTGGTCATTTTCATTCAACGAACAAATTATGGAGTGATATTGTGAGAACTATCGATTCCTGTTCAGCAGAATGTATCGGATATGATGTGGACGAATAACGTACCTATTAAAACCTTCTCATGGCGTGCTGCGACTGTAACTGGTACGACTCCGGGAAAAAAGGTGACGTCATACACCAGTCGAGAGACAACAGCAATATTAATACGCAGATCATTTAAATAGTTAGTGTATTGCAATTTGAGGCATTATGTCAAGGTTTCACCGAACAGGCTGATCTAAGGCCACACAGTTCCATCACAGTGTGTTCAGTGATGGCACACCTGCGCTAACCCGGTAACCCTTCAAATTCCAATGTCTTTATTTCAGGACGCTTATATGTCTACCGCAAAGCTATTAAAATAGCGCAGTGGCCACATCTTAAAAGGGGCCTAAAATGGGAGTAACCCCTACCTATGTTAGAACAAAAGACAACATATTTTTTCTTGAAGTATTATGTATTATTCATGAGAAAATGATGGTTGTGTCAAAATAAAATGTGTTTTTCCCATATTATCATGGCTTTTTTCAGATGTACTCCTAAATGCATAATAATCAGCTTTCGACGAGTTGTATTTAGGCATCACATACACAAAGCGGCACAAAAATAGTATTTGTTGTCATAGGATAACGCACATGGTGTCATTTGAATGAAGATCTATTCCTCTTTTACATCTATTCAAAATTATTTTATATGCATTATATGTATATTCACTAACAAATAAAGAGCGATATAGAGTATGTGTGTATTTCTGCCGTAATGGTTTTGTCAAACCTGCCTATTAAGCAGACAAATTATAGAACAACAAAAATAGTTACTAAAGATAAATGGTTGTTTGTTACACGTTAGTGTGCGATAACAATGGATTTTGAGATTACAAAACAGTAGTTATTTAAGACGTGGGCTCTACCACCACCTGTTTTAAGGAACCACAACAGTATGGCCCCAAAATGCCATAATGCTGCTAAACCCACAGCAGCAACATTGTGGTGTTGTATTAAGTAATTACTTTGGCAATTATTACAAGTTAGCCTTCTATGACATTAGCTTTTGTGGTCGCTAACTGTTAGTTATTTAAAACAAGTGGACTTACTACCACATGCCTTAAGGAACCACCATGTATTGTATCCATGATAGCACATGCCCGCTATGGACACGTGTTAGTGTATACCACTATTAATTTGTTGTTTGCAGCAAATGATATTCTATTACTACAAGCATCACTGGAGTCATTTGAAAGAACATTGATTCCGCTGTAATGGTGCACGCAAATGCTCGCCGATTTAATATAACAGTAGGAATTTTATCAACATATTCTGTCAATTTCCTAACTAGTAAACATTCACTGAAACAAAACATGCATACAAATTAAAATAAACCCTAAAATAAGCTTACTGCTTTTAAATATCCACTACCTGGTCTACAGATGCAATCTCAGTATTGTGTCATGTGTTTTTGAGGATGATGTAATCGCGTAATTTTAACTCTAGTGAGGCAGTGAATTGATGCTGATGCCATTTTTATGATTTGAGCAAAGGATAGTCTGTGACCGATAATAATGCCATCAACGGGTCTGATACAAACACAGGACTTAATTTATAGTTGTAAATCCAAATCATCCTATATTCCTCTTTTCGTGATAACCGGGTAGCAGCAAATTTCAGCCAAAACATTAAAAAAGTTAAAATCTTTCAGTTTTTCGTTTGAAAATTGGTAGATGTGGTATTGAAAATGAACATACGTTTTTTGAAATGTGTATCGTATGTGGTAACTAGGGCCTGTTTGAATTGCCATTGCAGGTAGAGAAAAATCATCTGGATCTGAACTCTACATAAGCGCCCCATCCCAGTTCCACGCTTCGGGAGAAATACATTTTTGTTATGGTAACGGGCCTGCTACGCTACTCAGGACAGTAACTGGCAGATGTTGTTGAGCGCACACACTTTATTGATTTGTATAATTTCCTTACGAATTATCAGTATTTTTATCATGGGTCAAAACGGTATTAGTGAAAATGCATGTTTTTCACTGCACTGACAACAAAATGCATAAAATAATCACGTGTACTGCGCCAATCTTTTTAAAATGTAAACGTGTGGTGTACAAAGACTGTATCTATTTAATGACACATGATTTGTTGACATCGCCTAATCGACGCCCGTGTGAGAACGTCAAAAGTACGCACCCTCGAAAACACCTTACTGGACGATATATGGCATTAATTATTTATACATAACAAATTAATACCGATATATAGTATCTGTGTATGTCTGCCATAACTAATGAAACCGGCCTATAACAGACACTTTATCTAACAACAAAATGTCGCTTATTATAAGTTAGTCTGCTATTATAAATGTTGTTTGATGTCACAAAAACTGAGTTATATAAGAAAGGTATTACTTATCTCACCCTGTCTTAATGAACCACACCATTATGAAAGCAAAGCAAAATGGCCGCAATAGACAGATTTATCAGCGTTCAATTACTAGAATCATCACTATCATCACTATCATCACTATCATCACTAACAATGAAACTACTCTCTGCATTTGGACAGTCTAGAAGATCGCAAGAATAAACTTCTGTACATGGCTAGCCAGATGATACACAATGACATGTCTTACCGAGTGTAGAGCCTACAGTTATCATCAGTACAATATAAATAGGTGAGGTCACGAACTTTTTTCGGCGCTGCATCCTTCTGATAGAGTACCAGTTCGAGCGTATTGCCACTGTTCAGGACTCACCTGCTGCCGTCTGGTTGCCAAAGTAAAGGCTTTGCCACATAAGCATTACTCTACATCGCAACCTGATAATGTGTACGCCGAACATATTGTCTGAAGGCATCATCTGTCGGTGAGAAGAGAAATACTGTCTTGTTACTTGCACATGCTAAAGCATAACGCAGTGGATCTTTCCATTTTTAGCTATGCCCCGCCCATCACTAGCTAAGCTCCACCCACACCTCGCCGTGTTTGGATTGATCGATCCCCGAATGCCCTAGCTATCAATTTCCTGAAAACTATACAGGGAAGCTGTTGAATATTTTGTAACTAATTAGACTGGGTGCTGTTGCTGCCATAGGCAGCAACAGCGCCCAGTCAAATTAGTTTCAAAATATTCAACTAAATATTTATTAAATAGTAAAAGCAAACAATGTGTACAACAGCCCATAGACCGTCATCAAATATGCGTTCGTGACGTACTTATCGACGTCATTCATGACGTCATTCATTATGATGTCACTGTACACACCACGCAGTTCATTATGACGTCATATGATGGGTGGGTACTCTGGAAAGGTGAATTGATCCAGTGAATCATATGACTTGCGCTTAAATCCATATACAAATAGGGCATACACTAAAGTGGTTGGAAATATATCTGCTATATCACTTGCCTGACCTAACTCTTGTAATTGTAATAGATTATTGACATTCTGCTTGAGCTTTGTGTATGATGTATGGTTCCCTATCTTAAACACAGATGATGTTGAGTCGCAGCCACTTAATGCATGCACTATTGGCAAACAAAATGGCGCATTTTTCCTAGTCTGGGCAGTTATACTGTTGACTGGAATGAATCGCTGGCGATTAGTAACTTTGCCAGCGTCTCCCGCATCCACGTGTACAGTCCTCCTGTTGAACATGTCTTTACTGAAATAGTATATTAACACGACTAGGACGTCTGTGTCATCGCATCATACTATAATCATCGAATACGTCTTCGCTAGCGCGAGTGCATGCAATAGTATCCTCATGGCTGCCTCATCGCGCGTACTGAATAGATCAGGACTCTCTGTGAGACCACCGTGCCGGACAACTTTGACAATGTGTCCATCTTCATACACGCCAGCAAGAATACTTGATTGATCTTCCTCAACAACATGTGGGCCATTGAGCATTATGTCATTGCAAAGGAACTCTGCCAGCGCGGCTTTGTTTCTGGTGTTTCGGAGGGATATTCTGTAAGTTGGTACATGGCAACTTCCTTGGATGATATTCCATGGTGCCGTATCGCCATCTGTGCGTCGTTCTCGGTCCATCTGCTTCATTGTGTGTGCATATCTATCGAATACTATTGTCACAGATTCAATGTCAAGGTCACCTGTCATCAACATTCTGATTCTCTGCAACACCTTACATTCAAGATTATGAAAGCTGTTGAAATGAGCTTCATAGAGTGCCTGAAGAAGTGTCATTCCATCTACCACGTAGGGGGTGTCATCTGTGTCAATATGGGGCAATACATAGACTTCACTGCAGTGAGCTTCTAGCACCTTAGCTAAGTCAGCTTTGCTTGTCTTCCTCACGGTTCCATCATTATTGAAGAAAGCTTATGATACATCGGCTAATTCATGGGTTAACACTTATTCTAGGCTGCCATCTCGCTGCTTTGATACAGCCAACAGTCGTCGGAAAAGTATTTTGGAATCAATCATGGTCATTTCCTGACTTGAGAGGCTTGCACATACTGGCAAAGGTTGTGTTTTTTAACGATGGTCTAGTTCCCAGTAACTGATTGCTATGTCCTCGAGAAGTCGTTTTTCAACAAATATCGTATTAAGCTTCATGGCATCTAAGAATTGTCCCATTCCTTTAGCTACTTCTTGTGAGGCAAGCTGTCCTATTGGGTTGTCTAGCAGCTCATTTGGAACGGTGTCAAGATCAAATGGGTTTTGTGAGTTTGATCTATATTCCATGATCCAGATTATATTCTTTTCGTCTCTTGCCATCCGTGTCACTCCATGTTCACTGTGTCTTTGAATAGGTGTTTGATCTTGGTCAGACAAAAGCCTGAATTCCTATGTTTACTCCGCAGTGATGCATCTAGTCATCAGCCAGCGTATAGGAGCACCTTTACGCAATGTGAATCCGATGACACCGCCTTTCTTTTTCCCTTCATGGTGTATGGTATGATCGAGAGCCTGGTCGCTAGCTACTGCGTTAAACTGTTGTGCAGATCTGCGTATAGAAAAACCACCATCAAGCAGGTACTGATATGACGACAAGTGTTTCTCTTGTATTGCTTTCATATCAGCCAGATAACTGGTAAACATTTTGTATACTTATTTCTATCGACAGCTCTACACCAGAGTAGGTCTTCACAGACGGCATCGAGAGGAGCACAAAAATGCCATCACGCTCGGCCCGTAACAGTCTCAGCAACGTGTCAACTCCCTGCATGAATGTGTCCCAGTAAGGAAAGGTCGACGATTGTGCCGCCAACTTGTATTAAATTCAGTTTGAAATGTCTATAATCTGTCATGAACAAGCTTGTCTAAAGCATCTATATCAATTTGCAATGAATATTGTTGCTCTTGCCATGCCAGCAGTGCTTTAGCATACAGTCGAAATAGAGCCTCTAAAACTAGTTTCATACCCCTAATTCGACGTGAGAACTACTTACCTTGCAACATTAGTCGAGCCATTGCTGGAGCATATATATCAGACTCGCTCAACATTGGGAGAAGAGCTCCATCTGTATAAAGCTGCATGCCACAACGTTCCACATGATCTCCTGTGCTTTACAGTAGATGGCATAATCTGTAGTCACAAGAATATGCTGCTGCTAAAACCTTTCTGCAATTTGGACTATCCTAAGTAAGATTGTATAGATTGTACTAAGGCCAGTTGGTGGGGCACGAATGAAAGGCAAATAATATATGGTGGCTACTGACAGTTCTCGTTTAGATAGAAATGCATTGTATGCAGACCATGATAAACCACTTTAATCATCTTCTTTGCAACTACGGATCACTTTCCATGCCAGGTCTGTTGCATCTGCTGATGTGTATGCTGCATTAGCTCTGCCAGGTGTACTCACTGATGAGTCTATGATAGGTGGTGGCTCTGGTCTCTTAGGTGGTGTATTGTACATATCAAAAAGAAGCAATAAGAGCGTTCACGCCATTACCTACTGCTGCTGCCCCCCCAACCCCCACCCCACCCCCCACACCCCCGGCACCACTACCACCACTACTACTACTACCACTACTACTACTACTACTACTACTACTACTACTACTACTACTACTACTGCTACTACTGCTACTGCTACTGCTACTACTACTACTACTACTACTACTACTACTACTACTACTACTACTACTACTACTACTACTAGTACTACTACTACTACTACTACTACTACTACTACTACTACTACTACTACTACTACTACTACTACTACTACTTGTTTTATGTAAACAATTTTATGTTGAAAACTGTTGAAAACGTTTTAATTAATTTAACTGACAGCTGTTGCAGCCTAATGCATCAACATCCTCCAACCACATCACTTTGTAAGCATTCACCATATTACCTACATGATTGATTTGAAATTGAGATATTCTGATCTAATGATTGAAAAGGCTAAGCATGGTTTTATCTCATAATAATGGAGTTTTACCTGTGAAGAGCATCAGACTATGAAACGAAACTATTAGGACCAGCGAGTAATTTCTCCGTCTGTCGAGGAACTTGATGAACTTCTGCTGAACATCCCGTCTGTAATACAGAACAGCACCCATGGCATATGCAGTTGACCTTCCATCCAATGTAGCTTCAGTTTGGACGAAATTGTCAATGGACGCATCAACAATAGGTGTTAGGTCTGGTGACTTTATACTATTTAGTCCTTGTGGTATGTATACCCTATCAACCTGGCCAGCCTGATCAGCAGCCACCGATGTAATGAAGCATCTAACTTCGTCATATAAAAGACAATGCCAGAGAGAAAAGAGAACATCAATCAACTGTTTGCTTCCAAAGTCATGACGCATCTGTTGTGCCAAACCCAATGTTATAGAGTACGTACCTTCTGACACTGTGGTATTATATCGTGGCATATTGCAATCACTTTAAGATTGGTCTTAGGCACATCTTCGTCGCTACAGTTTGTGGCATTCAAATAAGACTTACTGCTCAGACACCACTGCACAAAGTCATACATTATATTGAGAACATATTCTGCACAACCGTCAATATCTAATTGTTCAGCTGAAACCCGCACACTTGACGATTCCTGGATGTCTGCCATATGCTTCCTCATGATACCAGCAGCAGTATCAACAACATTAAAGCGGTGTACAGTGTTTCATTTTTCACGTTGATTATGTACTAGAAAATTGAATTATTTTTCGTAAAAGTTGGGTAAAACAATAAAAAAAAAATGGTCAGTAAACTATGAGGTATTGATTGCCAGATATGGGGAACAACAGGACGGTCATTTTGAGTCCAGTTGCATATATGCGTGTCCTTAAATAAACAAAATATGTCATTTTGGATATTTATCAGTAGTATCTACATAGCGATAACGGGTACCGTGAAACCATCACCAGAACACATTAAAGAACATAAAATATTGTAACACAACCATCCATTTCATAAATGCCATATATCAGAGACATGAAACTAATAGGTTGCGATTTGTTCTAAGATGGGTAGAGGTATCCGGCCAAAAAGCATCCCTGGTCGCTGCACTAAAATATGTTTAAAGCAAGTTGACTGAAACCTGTTGCTGCAACAGTCTTCCAGCCAAATTAATTTCAAAATAGTCAACATAATATTTCTTACATCACCAAGAATCTGTCTTTTCTTGTCTCTAAGCGATAGAGAGTTAAACGATTATTAAATTTTCAAAAAACCCTCTAGCGTTGGTCAACAAAAACTGATGACGCCATAAGCACACACTTATGACGTAACAAAGGAAAAATGATACAAGTCCAGGACGATTGCATGTGTATGACGTAATTAGTTACATTACACGTAATGGTAAAGGTAGAAGCTCATAGTTACGCAGCTTACGCTTCGAGCACACAACACAAATATTCAGTTGTCCATTATTGAAGTGCGTACAGCTAATTGTATAACGTGAATATTATGTTTCACCGAACAACGAAAATACATAATTATTCATCGCATAAATATATGTTTAATACGAAGCTTTTGTTACATTATTATTATTTCTGATGTGAGAATGATCAGCTCGCGACCTGATACGAGACGGAACAAGCTGACCGCAGTGAATGTATTCAAGGTTCAGCTTGGATAATTTGTGTCTTTCTTATTTACACAGCTTTAACTAATTAGATACTGAGTATCATTCGGTTATAGAAGAAATTAAAATTAGCAATTGCGGTGTAGTTTGAGATAATCTACACATACTGCCAACCAGCAACTAAAATATTTATTTATCGTTAGATAACTGGTTGCCATGGTACTCGTCAGGCTAGAGATACTATCCTCAGCAAAGGATCAGTGTACGTTGTTAACGTTATTTATACAATCGCGGGATCAATGTTAGTTAAGTCCTGCCATTTCTAGCTAATGGACTAGAAAGGTAATCTGGAAAATGACGTCTGCGACATTTAAAACTTACCACTCTGATGTCAATATTCTATGTTTTACAGTGTCAATAGCAAGGAAACTGGTTTACTATTTCCAGCAATTTTGGTGGACGATATTGTTGTATACGACAGCACTATCTTCCACCAAATTTGTTCGCAAACTGCACTCCAGTTCCTCTTTTACTTTAATTTGAAAATTAAAGATTTTGACATCCGAGTGGTAACAGTTAAATGTTACAAGCGGTAATCCATGCCAGCCTTTATTAGTGTAGCCTGATCACGGGAAGCATGTCACAGCGTTCCTCTACAGGCTAGTTCCGGCCAACGAGGCTTAATGATAGAATCTCGACAAATGGTATACGGTTTTATGTACGATGACGTCACTTGGACGTACACATGCGCTAGATGCTATTGCACTAAGCACTGGACCTGCTATAGATTGGGAAATATCAAATTTATCAGCATCTTGCTATGCGCGTATGCTACATGGTGAGGCGCTGGGATGACTATCCTTTAACCGTAATCATTTTAAAAACGCAACGGTCGGATAATGTCAGGTCAGCCTTTAAGCCGTGGAATACCGGAACAATGCTGCAACTTTCGGATTCGGCCCATCTTCTTGTCTTCAAGAATACCGTCAGATGTATAATACGACAAGGAATCACGTAGACATCCTGGATGGTTGACAAATATTTTTTCAAATTTATAGAACTGGGCCATCTGGCCACCAGCTAGTGGTTGGCGCGTCTTTATAGAGAGCTTGTGATCTCATTCGCGCAGAGAAAAGCGGTCGATCACGTGACCACACTCCGAATCTCTGAATGGGACCTGAAATCAGGGACTCGATGGACGCCAACCAAACCAATTACTTCTTCAGTCGACAAGGAGGTGTCTGCTTGGTGTAGTGGCTAGCACTCAGTACTACTTATCTGGAGAAACTGCTTTGTGCCTGAGCTGTGCCCTACCTCACCATCCTTGGAAACATGGGAAATCTCATTTCCTTGCCTCTCTCCACGCAGAAGCATAAATTGGTCCCTAATCAAACAATAACTTCTTCAGTCGGCAAGGAGAGCAGACCCGCGTACTGGGTACAAGCATGGAACAGCCCTGCACCAGGTCGCCAACACTGCATCATACCCGCTCTAATCAGCCCGACAACATCAATTGGAACTTGGTCCAGCAGCGTCATTTGCATACCTTCGGATTCAACTTAGCTTATGTTTCCCTTTTAACCCCGCTGCTGATAAATATGTCTAGAACACTAAATTATGGGTCTTTACCACCTGATACTTGAACAGAGGCTGCTGAGCTTGGCTCCGCTGCCTGGTCTCTGCATGAACAAGAGACAGTGTGACGTAACCAGAATTATCTAGATATCTCCCAAAAGAATGGGTCAAGAAGAACATTCTGTGGAAGGCTAGCTGTGACCATCTGCGACTCAAGTAACACCATATAACCCCCCACCCACCCCACCCCCACCCCACCCCTACCCCACCCTCCACACCTCCACCCACACACCCGGCCAGCTAAACCAGGGAACATATTCGTTCAGCTACTGCCGTGAACTTCAGTGACTGATATCGAACTGCCAGGGTATGTCGCTGCTTAACTAACTGCATCTCAATGATTCACACCTGTGATATAGTGTGTGCTTTAAACTGTGTAACTAATTGTATCCACTATCTGTGATTAATTTTTACCGCTTGACCTGCTGCTAAATGCTACTGCTGATTTCCAGGCACTGTGATATTTTTCAGTTGGATTTTGGATTGTAATACCCGTACTATCATTTTTATATCTACATATCTGCATGGTCTTTTCATTTTTGCTATACATTTGTCAGCTGCTGGGATCCTGCCATTTTTGAAACGGCTATTGCACCCACTAACATTATTTTACCTAAAGCTTTGTATCCTCTTGGAGCAGTGTTTGTCTTTGACAACCTGTTTAGTGCGGGTGTGGGGGTCGAGTGATCCCACCACGGGAAATGCAATGTGGATCTTTCATAGAGATGGATGCGGTATAGATAAAACTGGATTCATTCATTGAACTCGATATCAGTATGAACACGATTGCAATATAGCATGCTAGGTTATTATTCTAAATCTGTTGCACTAATTCGATTTTAAAATCTTAATCCATGGTCCATAGCCGTATGCTAGCATCAGTAGCAGTCATGTGTTTCAATACATAGTCTACTCAAAACCACTTTTCTAATTTCCATTAGCCGGGCTAGCGCCACGTGGAACTGTGATGCCTGATTGCAGAGACACTACATCTGGTAAAAACAAATGCTGGACGTAGTTGCAATACGGTTTCTTCAGTAGTCTTCACTGTGTCTTCTCTTCGCGAGCACCCTGATTTCATTTAGGTTATTCTATCTTTAGTGTCCAATTCTTTCTGAGTGGACGTATCATTTACCATTTGAAGGACATGACCAAACATTGACCATTGCGTTTGAGCTATCAGCGCAGAGGGTGGGACTATGTTGCGCCGTCTATAAAGTGCAGACTTTGAAATTAGGCCGTGTTCTCAGGGGCTAGTCTTAATGGGTCGCCAGTGTTTGCGATGACAAACATCGAACTTGGTCAGGAGGGTCATTGGTGTTGCCCAGCTGCAACGGTTGTGGAGCATTCTGGAGACACATGTAGCAGCGTATAGGTGTATTTCGACATTCGTGGCAATTTTTGTTCCTCGAATCCACAGCCTCCAAAAATAATGGAAAGCAATGTTTCCTGTCACACAATGATTTACAATATCGGTTTAACAGGCATAGTCGCGAGCACGTGATTATGTTCATCCTCCATGTGTCCCTGTCCTGGGGGTGGGGGGTGGGATGGGTGGTGTGTGGGTGGATGCTGCCTTCAACATTCCGTTCGTTTGTGCATTATAAGTATACATGTGTGAACTCGTTTTGGCTTCAGTCATATTGCGTCTGTGGCTTTGGGTTGTGTTGCAGCTATTGTTTCATTAGGGGGACCCTTTTCTTTATCGATGAAATCCACATAATCTGCATACTCCATAGCTATGGTCTGGCTTTGTCAAATATTTTTCAACATATTTTATATCTATAGTGAGATAACAGGTGAAGATAATTAAAACACAGTTCCCCAGACTGCACGGTGTGCAGCTTGCCATGACCACTTACCAGTCCTCCTTGCTCTCACAGTATATGCGATTTTATCGTCAATCATTGGTATGCGATTATGTTCATCCTCCATTTCTCCCTTGCTGTGGGTGGAGGGGGGGGGGGTACTGCATTCAACATTCCGTGCTGTTGTGCCTTATAAGTATACATGTGTGAACTCTGCTTTTGCTTCAGCATGTTGAGTCTGTGGCGTTGAGTTGGGTTGCAGCTATTGGAAGCAGTTCATTAAGGGGACCCTTTTCTTTAGCGATGAAATCCATATCGTCTGCATACTCCATAGCTATGGTCTGGCTTTATCGAATAGTTTCGAACAGATTGTATATCTAAAGTGAGGTAACAGGTGAAGAGAGCTAAAATACAATTCCATAGACTGCACTGTTTGCAACTTGGCGTGATCACTTATCAGCACCCCTTGCTAGCACATTATATCTGGTTCTATCATCAATCATCGGTATGTGGAAGAAAATAAAACTGAACAGTTTGTACCGAAGTGGACCCTTTATTAATCCACTTAATTAGCAGACGTACGGAATGTAAACTGCCTAGAAAGCCACGTGGGTTGATATTCCGACCATCGTGTTGCTTACCGCATAAGGAAACGAAATAGGCTACGCGAATAGCACGCTTGTCAATTTGAGTTCAAAGCGCGATTACGATGTGTCATTAAATTGGATATGAGTCTTAATGTTTTCTTAAAACCTCGTATTGGACAACATGGGACAGAAAGAGCAATTTTATATATAGGAGTATATCAGCTTTGCAACACCTGTAAATTCCACGTTCTGCACCATGTCAAACCAGACAGTTTTATAAAGCATTACAACATAGGTGTATTATAATGTGATCCTTTTGTATTAATAGGTGATTGTCATAGGCGATGAGTTTTGGCCATAGGGGATGAATTTACGAATCAATTCCAACAACAGTCCACCAAGAACCGAAGTTGTTCTGTAAAAACCATTGGACTCAATAACTCGTTCATAGAAAGTTGATACTGTATCTTCTTTCAGGCCAATATCAACCGTGTATAAGCTGCGGGATCGCTGGCAAATTGAATGAATGAATTGACGAACAAACGAACGAACGAATGAATTAATTGCTTCTTACTATTATGTTATTGTTTCTTTCTAGGTTTTTATCAGTATAGATCTACGTTTTAAAGAGATCATTGAAACCGAACAAAGTACGCGAAATCTGGTAACACTTGGGTCAAACTGTAAGGGCAGCAAGTCAGGACATCCCTTACAACAACCACCGATTTTGTTGGCTTTTGATCCCGTGACAATACTTGTGAGCGTTGAAACTTGCTGTAGCCATACAGTAAATCTATCATATCCAGTAAGTTGTGTTATACGGCCCTATAGTCACCGACAAGCAGCATTGGGGAACGAAGCATAATCGTGTCGCCATGGTGCGTATGCGTGTGATTGCGCGTGCATGTGTGCGTCCGTGTATGCGTGCATGAGTGCATGCGTATGTGTGTGTGTGTGTCCTATGGGTTTTAGACTCGGTCCGTTGTGCTGATCATTGTTTCCCCGTCATTGCTGAAGTTGTTCCCTGGCAATCACATTACATTCTAACGTAACAATATATCTCCAGTGATGTACCATTTGCGGTAAATTCCTATGCAGTAGGGTTTTATTTCATGTTCTGTAAGATAAATAAAAGTCCCATCATAGAAGACTTCGGAAGTATGTAACCGTGTACAGGACCACCTTGTTTAACCACTAACGTAGTAGCATACCACGATATACTAGTGGCTGGGAATCGAGGAATCCGGTTTAGTTATTCCCCGCCCATTCCTAACTAAGCTCCATCCACGCTGTGTGTGTGTTGAAATGGATCGAACCCTGAACTCCCTGAACATCAATTTCTGGAAAACAATGCAGGTAAGCTGTTGAATATTTTGAAACTGATTTGACTGAGTGCCGTTGCTGCATATGGCAGACACAGTGACATACCAGTCAAATATGTTTCAAGATATTCAGCAGAATGTTTAGTAAATAGTACAGGTATACAATTCGTGCAACTTCACAGACTATTACGTGTTTATGATTGTGACGTTCGGATACCTGTGGTATAATAGATTATAACGCCATATACTTGACTGGCATACTGGACTCTGCTACTGCCTACAAAATGCACATGTTGTAAATTTTCGGGACCCTCTGACGTCGGTCGGTCCGTCTTCACAATGTCGGTCACAAGAAAAGATACTTTATTCATATTGATTCTCAACTGATGCTACGATGGATCGGTCGCTACTGGAGGTAAACTGGTTTGTGTAGCTGCGACCATGCTTGCCTCTAGTGGTGAACGAAGATGATAGTCGACTAGTCGAAGGTCGTGAGGCCGGGCGACCATGGCCACCTGTGGCTAACACCACCATATCATCCCGACTATCGGTGTAGCCGGTGTGTCTGTATTACTAATTACTTAAATTTGGGTATATTTTAGCATGCACAGTCGTAAACCGGCTTCCAGCTGAACATATGCTGGATTAACAATAAGAAATCGTTATCCACAATATAAATATAGTGACGTATTGGCCATCTGTGCTTATACCTAACATATATACATATATCTGAACGGTAGCCCTGTAAAGGACGAGTCCCTAGTGTGGCTAATTAATTTAATATAAACAAATGCGCCATGTGGGCCAATAAAATGATTTTGCAAGAGGAAAGTACCTCACGTGGACCTCCATCACAGTAAGCAGAGGATAAGTTAGGGTTGAAGCAGCACTCCGATCTAGATCAGTGCATACGTGTGCTAAGAGATATAGGTATATACTTATTTTGGTGAGGGATGCAAGCTGTACTACGTAGAGGGGCACCGGTTTCAACGGAATCCGACATCGTCGTCTCTTAAGCTAGTCACTGGTTTAGATGACACGACATTATTTTAGTGGTCCTTCCTGAGGAGCTAGGCCAACCGTTAATTGTTAAGTCCAGACACATAGGAGTTTATGCCTCAAATGGCTTATGCCTACCTAGCTTTAGAAGAGGTTGCCTTCCTGGTGGATGAGCCTGCATGGCCATCTTGGCATGTACCCATTGGACTACTACCTCAGGCCAACGCCTAGTACATGTTGTCGGACGATTAGTCCAGATCCGATCAGCAGCTCCTAACCATGTGTCGGCGCAACCACAAGTAACAAGACATGTACAGATAAAACACAAAAGCATTGAGCAAGCAACGTATCTAGTAACGGCGAAGGATGAAGAAGCAGATAGCAGATATTGGCAACAATTCTGGAAGGCATGGAGAGCTGATTGGCTTCTCCCAGTCACAATGGAGTTAGTCTGCGAACCACGTTTTCAGCCCACGCCAAGCATGATGAGAGCGAACCATTTGAAATTCGCTCCCTGGGGCTAACGATTAGCAGCATTTCGGGTTATGTAATTGCCCTGAGGTTCGACTTCTAGGACGTACCTACTATAATTAACATTAGTGCAGTGAATCCTTCTTTGGCTTAAAGACTAGCTAAAGGGTACTGGTGAAGGTACAAGGGAAACATCTCCATTTTGATTTTCAAAATCTAGGAACCTCTGCGATTTCCTGGGTCGGAGCTAACCAAACTGGTGGAGGGGACTACCATACAATTAGGTGACTAGATGCTGGATAGTCGTAGAAAGAGACAGCTGCTCTAGGAATTGAGAAAGCCATACAGTTGGTGGCCAATTACAGAAACACTGGTCTGCTTATGTAACGGGGCATCAGTACCGGAACAGAGGCTTTACAATAAAGAGCACTCCATTATCGAGAAGTCGTCCCTATCTACTCTATCCTAACAAAATATCTGAGCTTAATACTAGATAGGATTAGTCGCCATATCTCGAGCCGTTTTGGAGAGTGTTGTAACTAGTGAAGCTGCTTAGTATACGGTTACGCATCTGCACGTTTGAATATTTGAATCAATTTATTGTTTTTGTTAAATAACATTTATACAGTAATATTCTCAGTGTTGCCAAACTTTTTTGGTTCAGTATATATACTGAACCAAAAAGGTTTAGCAACACTGAGAATATTACTGTATAAATAGTTATTAAACAAAAACAATAAATATACCAAATTGATTCAAATATATTATTTAATTGATAGGTCAATTTCCAATTTGAACAACAGTCTCTTGTTACTGTAATGCTAGCATCGCGCCTTTAACACGGCATCATTCAACGGAAGGGTCCAATTTAAATAATGGCACTGATCTGTCAATACCGGTTGTGACCTCCGTGCGCATTAACCACCGCCGTACATCGCTTTCTCATGCTTCGAATTAAGCACCTGATGTCATGAAGAGGAATCGCATCCCATTCCTGGAGCAGTGCAGCTTCCAGCTCCCGCTCGTTGTGAAGATGTGGATGGTGCTCATGCAACGGAACGTTGTTAGCCTCAAGGAAATCACTGGTGACCCTAGCTGAATCAGGACGGGTGTTTTCTTGCCTGAACATAAAGTCTGCATGATGCTGCATAAAAGGGATGACAACAGGGGTAACAACTTCTTCACAGTAAATTTTGAGCCGTTACATTTCCGGGAATCACAATATGATCTGTTTTTCCATTTTCACGGATTCCAGCCCACACCATGACACTGCTGCCACCGAATCTGTCGTGCTGAATGATGTTGGCTGCATCATACCGTTCTCCTAAACGTCGCCAAACCCATTGACTACCATCCGCCACATCCACACAAAACCATCACTGAACAAAACGTGGCTCCATTGTTGAGCACGCCATCGCTGATGAGTTCTTGCCCATGCAAAGCAATTCTGGATGTGATGCTCTGTAAGCGCAACAGCAGCAAGTGGACGACGGGCATGCAGTCCAGCATCATGGAGTCTGTTTCGCACAGTTTATGGATTCACTGTAGTGCCGGTAGCAGTGTGCAAATTACGGGACAGCCGCGGCGCAGTCTCAAACCTGTGACGTCGCAATGACGTCACTAAGTAGCGGTCTTCTCGTGGTGTTGTTGCTCTCGGTCTGCCAGCTCGTGGTCGGTCATTAACATGTCCAGTTTCCTGCCCACGCTGTCGTCTCTTAAGCTAGTCACTGGTGTAGTCGACACCACGTTATATTAATAGTCGGTCCTGAGTAGCTAGGGCAGCCTTTAATTGTTAAGTACATTTATATAAGAGTGCATGCCACACATGGCTTGTGCCTACTTAATTTTGGTGGCGGTTGCCTTCCTGGTGGATGAGCCAGGATAGTCATCTCAATATGTACCCATTGGACGACTCCCTCAGGCTGATGGCACGTACATGTTGCCGTGCGACGAGTCGAGTGCCGATGAGTAACTCCGAACCACGTGTCAGAACAACCACGAGTAACAAGACATGGACAGATAACACAGAAAATCATTGAGCAAGCAATGTATCGAGTTACGGCGAAGGCTGAAGAAGCAGGTAGCAGCTATTGGCGACCTTCCTGGAAGATGTGGGGAGCTGGTTGGCTTCTCCCAGTCACCATGGAGTTAGTCTGTGAACCGCGTTTTCAGCTCACACCAAGCATGGCGAGAGTGAACCATATGAGATTCGATCCCTGGCGCTAACATTTAGCTGCATTTAGGGTTATGTACTTGTACTGCGGTCCACTGCTAGGACGTACATACTATAATTAACATTAGCGCAGTGAATCCTGCATTGGCTTAAAGACTAGCTACGGATACAGGTTACGGTACAGGCGAAGTGTGTGTGAAGCATCGCTGTTTTGATTCTCACCATCGAGAAACCTCTGTGATATCCCGGATCAGTGGTAACCAAACCAGCGGAGGGGACTACCAGACAATTAGTTGGCCAGAGGCCGGAGAGTCATAGAAAGCGACACCTGCTCTAGGAATTTAGAAGGCCCCATAGTTGATGGCCAATTACGGAAACGTCAGTCTGCTTATGTAATGGAGCAGCAGTACCGGAACAGCAGCTTTGCAATACACATCACTCCATTATTCAAGCAGTCGTCCCTATCTACTATATCCTAACAAAATACTAGTTAGGATTAGTCACAGTATCTTTAGCTATATTGACAAGGGACGACTTACTCTAGTGAAAAAGTGTTGCCGTGTTTTAAGAGAGTAAGTGTTGTAATTAGTGAAGCTGTTTAGTATACAGCTAAGCATAAGCGTCTGCACCTAACGAAAAAGTATTAATGAAAAAGTAGTAATATCTAAAAAAAAAACTGCGCCTACTTGTAATCAGCGCTACAAATAAATAAGATAACTATATTACACTAAAAATGAGCACCCATTAGTCATCAGCACAATGTTCGTTCGTACAGCATACACAGTCTAGTTGGCGTCTGTTAGTCATCAGCGCATGTTGGCGAAGTTGGCCCATGTTAGTCATGTTGGTGTCTGTTGGCGAGGTTCTCTGGAATCGATGCGGTATTCGAAGTTATTGGCGCTTCATAGTCACTGGCAACAAATTAATAATACAAGTCATAGCTGTTCAATTTGCGGCTAGCTCGTAGCACACGAAACGTGGTAGTTGAAGAAGATGCCTTCATTTGCTGAATAGGCTTGGTGATAGTTTTACGGCACAAGGAGATTTGCATCGCTTATCTCAGTGGCGACACTGACGGCACTGTTCGCATACAGAAACGATAATTCAAAACATAATGATGCACGAGATACGTGCTATTTCTAATTTCCACTGGTTAGCGTGGTACGGTAGGTTCGGCGAGACATCAGTACATGCCAATTGTTTCACATACTAGTTTCGGATGTTACTGGATGAAAACAGCGACTCGGCTCACAGATCCCCGAAGTTGGTAAATGGGATACTCTCTTTCAAGTAGGCACGGATAGTGTTCCTTGCTCTGGACGACCTATGGTCCGACTGAGGAATATCGTCGGGGCAAGTCCTTTTATACTGTATGGTCACCAATCAGCGTCACTACAGCAGAGCTCAACCAATCATCGCGCACTTCATAGCCTATGACGATCACGTGTTCATGACGTCACGCTACCAACGCATGCGCGATTGCGATCTAAATCAACTTTGGAGAATTATTCAGACCAATTTCCTTTTATTGATATCTCAGCCAATACTGAACCGATTTCAAATCTGTAAAGGGATTCGTGTTTCCCAACGGATCCTTGTCTCTATTCACATCAAGGTTGAAGGAAAGGGTTCCATCTTAAGGATTTCCTAAATTACTGATAGTCGTACCATAGAAATACCATTTCTCTTACCCTCAGCATAGCATGAGTTAGCTATCTCTTACTGGCGGGTATGAGCGCTAGGCGTTCCTACGGACTCTATTATTTTGAGCTCTCAATACAGTGGCTACACGCACCAACCTATGGAACCAACGGGGGAGTGGCTTGGAGCAACTCAGACCGGACAGTTTCGTACCCGGCTAACGCGAGTCTGTTCGTACCCGACTGAGCGATCCGCGCTACACCATGGCCCTTGCACGGGTTTGGACAAGTCTGTCGCCGATTTACACAAACGGACTTGTGGCTTGGGAAACTATGGGGATTGCACACACGTTGTTTACGTCTAGGTCCAACCACAATTAATTTTGAGGGTAGGGTGTTCGTCTACCGTCGTTAATTCTAAACTTTAATGATGTCTTGCGTCAATCACGAAACCTACTAACACTGCTTTGCGTTAATCACATAATTTACTAGTACTACATCCTAACTCGATATATGACGCCTATAAACATTACTCATAGCTGCTGCTCTGCGCTACCTCTGTAACCTACTCACATCGCCTTGCGTCAATTATAAAATCTACCCTATGCTATATTCTGACCTCAATGCATGATCCCTATAAGTATTAACCATGGCTGCTACTCTGCGCTATGCCTGACTTGTCTGTCTACATCGCTATATTCCATAATTGTTAACTCGTGTTTACGAATTGTCTACATCGTTACAGATTATCACGCGCAGGCTATATAGGCTGCTCATATTATTCTACCGCCGAATACGCCTATTTGATTATGACTGTTTCAGCAGCGTTCGCTTCTTAACAATACACACATATACATAACTACATACTTACCGTTATTCGTTTTAATGTTCATGGACGGAGTAATGTTGTTACCTTAAAGATGCCACTACATCATATATGACAAGGTATTGGTCACCTCGAGATTCCGGTCCACAAAAGCATCAATACGGTAGGCCATACATGAACGCGTCAGAGTCGGTTGATCAGACAAACTCATAAAAATCCACAATATGAAGTTATTAAATACATTCTGACGGCCATTTTCCATTGCGATATTAAATCACACGATGCTTAATATTTAAATAATCCTTCAATATCTTCTTTTTGTATAGAACATATGGCAAGGGCTGGGGAAAGGAAGTTGACTTTTATTATAATGGACTTGATAAAGTCGACAGTGGTTTGCTGACTATAAAGCCTCGTTGTAGTGATTATGGCTGTCCATCTGGGCATACGGAACTCAAAGCAGAAGAAGAACTAGCTGGTAAATGTGTTTAAGCTACTAGTAACTTCATTAGCCAATGAAAGATTTCACTTTTAACTACGTCCATGATCACAAAATGATATAGGTGATGAATATCACTATATTTTGATCCGTAAACTCTTAGAGGAAAAAAGCATATAACTAATCCAAAAAGACTACCATACTCCAGCAAACTACGATAAATCCCACAGATTATATTCAACAGTAAAACATAGATTATTAACGAATCTTGTAACTGTATTAAAGCTATAACAAGAGAGTTTCCCAGACGCTGTTAACAACAACAACAGCATCATCATCATCATCATCATCATCATCATCATCATCATCATCATCATCATCAGCAGCAGCAGCAGCAGCAACAACAACAATATAATCAGCAAGGGTATAATAAGCAACAGCAACAACAACAGCGACGACGACGACGACGACGACGACATAATCAACAACATCATAATCACCAAACACAACAGCAACAATAACAACAAGAACAATAACAACAACAACAACAACAACAACAACAACAACAATAGCAGCAGCAGCAGCAGCAGCAGCAACAAGGACGACATGGATAACAATAATAATGGCATTATCAACGCGGACGACGTGAACAACAACAGCAACTACTACTACTACTACTACTACTACTACTACTACTACTACTACTACTACGACGACGACGACGACGACGACGACGATACATAAAGGCATGACCTGGCGATGGCAATGGCGGAGCCAATAACAATGGCAACATTTGAAACATCTTCATAAATCAGAAATATGTAACAGTCCATGTCAGTGCAGACTGTGGTGGCCCTCTACGATACGTACGTGGTTACAATACAGCTCAGACAGTAGCATATTTCTTAATCAAAATCAAATGTACTGTTGAATATTTTTAATATTATTGTACTGGAAGACATTCCCAGCTAACAATACTACGTTGGTCCAATGTTTTAATATTGGCCCAACTGTGGCTCTCACGGTTGGCCCAACATCATTCTGCTCGTTGGTATAACATTGGGCCAACATATTTTACAAATATTAATGAACTATTGGAAAACATTGATCTTTATAGCAAATTGGCAAATTAAAAGACATATTTAATGAAATGTGACACAGCCGTTTGCCACGTACTACACTTCAATCTTAGTCAAAAAGGCCCAACAACTTTAAACCAACATAACACTGTTATGTAAAGATTGGCCCAACGCATGTGTATAGCATTTGAACAGTTTGCAGATAATATGGGTTTCATATAATTGCACAAACCGACCCATTACATATGCATCGTTTGTGCGTGAAACGACCTATAATTTCAGCAACCGCTGTTAATTATAAGGTTATATAGCATTCGTCTGGAATATTCTAAAATCATCAAAAAAATGTCCATCCCCTCGAAGGAGATGAGGTCAGTGAACAAATCGACGCTATGCATGCATTACTAGATAGTATGTAATAGATGAAGACGATCTGTCGATTAAGTATATGCCGTTATAATCAATTGCCTCACATCTAGGCTGATGTCACAATCACAATGAGTAATGAATGCCGTGATTAGATCCGTCATGAACATTGAATGGACTATAAAGACCATTCGCCAGGTGTACGAATTGTATGTCTTTGCGATTTAATACACATTTTGTTGAATTTTTTGTAATATTTCGATCTTCCTGACGGAGCTACGTTATTTTGATTGTGGCATCAGCTAACATGTGACGTGTGTGATTATGACGTCAGATACTTGAGGGATAGATCGCATTCTTCTCTTGGTTCAGATGCATATTACATGGCCAGCGTGAACCAGACCGGCTGTACCATAGACGTGGCCCCACTATGCATGCAACAGTGTAAAAGACTATGAACATTACTGACAAAAATTAATTCTTACATGACATATACAATCATCAAGCGTTGTGGATAATGGAGTCATTTAGTGTATGATGATCATGATGATGACGACGATGATGTTGTTATGACAACCGTAAATCACGTGGATAATAAGGACAGATTTGTCGCACAACCGAGATATATATATTTTCCAATTGGGCTGCCGTGAAGACAAAAGTACCTATTTTGGACAGATATTTCTTAAAGATGCTGCTGAAAGTGGTTGTTGTTGAGACCTTAAATTTGGCACACGTGTTCGATAAGATCGATCCAGTAGTGCCAAAATTTTTAAAATTGCCACAAAAGTGTCCATTCTGCTAACAATGTTGAAAATTGTCACGTTTACTTTTCAGCCTTTGGTCCCAAAATGGGCACACTTCTAACGAACCCATGGACAAAGGTCTACTCACATTTCGAGAAGATCCCACCACTTGAACCAGAGTTATTGCAAACATGCTTTACGTGTCCATTTTGAAAACAATGTTGCTGAAAGCTGTTGCTGTTTCAGTCGAAGATCCGTCCAGTAGACTCAAAATTATTTTTAATGGCAACACCAACAAGGACAACAACAACAACAACAACAACAACAACAACAACAACACACTTTTATTTAGAAATAACTAGAACTGGTCCCTTATTGTGTCGCCATAATTATTACATATTGCTTATAATAAATTGGGTACAGCTAATCTCCAGAATAGATGCTATTCTCTTATTTATGCTTGTTCTTCAGGAAACTCTCAGATAATGTTTCTTCCCTTGTATCGTTTGATTAGAATTTCAATGACAAAGCTAGAAACCGACATAACTATTCCGAAAGCCAGAAGATAGAATATACTCTGGACGTCAATCAAATATACATTCCCTACATTACTTTTCTTTACTGCACACATGTTAGTTTTAGGCCACCATATTTTCTTCCATGTCTCAATCAGACCAGCTTCCTGGATGCGCATGACCCTACGATAATAATAATAATAATAATAATAATAATAATAATAATAATAATAATAATAATAACTAGAACACACTTACTGAAGTAACTGTAAATCTGCGATGACTGGGCATTAAGGATTATTATAAGCCCTCTGCTCATACGAGCATTGAACATGTCTGATGCTGATCTGATAAAAGTTGCTGTCGCAGTTCAAAAATCCATAGTTGAAATTCCTAGTTGTACACAGGGTGTGGAAAAGCTGATTTCTTGAAAACCGATACCGTTGGTCCTAAAGTAAAAAATAATGTGTCCTGATTTGCTGTAGTGAAATTTTCACCAAAATCAAAGAAAAGGCCATTAAATGGCAAATAAATGTGACATTAATGAATTAAAGGTAAAGGGAGGCAATTCATGCCAAAAAACTGACAATTTGAGATTTTGGCATGAATTATCTCCATTTAACTATTGAAGTTGATCGAGTCAATAATTTCTCCTTTATTTGACATGTGGTGGCATTTTCCTTGATTTTGGGTCGGATGTGTGACTACGGATTCTGGAAGGATGTTAAGTTTAAACATGATCTGCAGAAACTTTAAGTGGGGTGGGGGGGGGGGGGTGGGCTGGCCGCTATCAGAATATCACTCTCATACATTTCCTATGGGGCATTTTGGGCACTGATAAGCGTATTCCTCCGAAATTATTCACTCGATCCAAAAGAAAAACAAAAGCACCCCAGGCCCATGTGCCCCAGGTTTGGAGGCTAGAAATCGCAAATAGTACTCAATGGACCAGGAGTATATGTAGGTGTCAGATGTGGGTTAACAGATACAAGAAGTATGTTAAGTTTCCCCATGATCTGCAAGAAACTATAGGACGAGTTGCTGTCCGAATAGCACTCCATTTCCAATTGGACTTTTTGGACAAGAAAACGTGGAATTCTCGGGAACCATACACGAGATCCAATGTATGTAGATGATCTATACATGCCTTGTGGGTATTAGAAATGTACCAAGTTTAGATTTGATATTCCCAAAACTGGGTAATTTATCATCAAATCAATTTCCAATACATTCCATATTGACATATTTGTCTACGATACAAACATCTCAATAGCTCATGAACCGTTTGGGATATCTGAGTTCTGTAAATGGTGTCTCAGAGGCAATTGCGCCACGGATCAGACGATCTAAATGGTGAAACACCCCGACCCTAATTCCGTCATCTATCAGCATATCAAGGAAATAGTATTTAGTGTGCAGATTTGCAATAATAGAAATGTTAATAATGTTCACTAACGATGTTATTTTAGTAAGCAATAGTAGCCTCTGGTATCTAGGGATGTTAAAAATGTCAACCGTCTGACAGGGACAGAAGTAAGAATTCTCATAACGGTAAATAATTCTTTTTATGCAGCATTTTCTCAAAAACTGGTCACTGAACCGAAAGGATTTTATGGGTCAACTTGGGGATCAACAGATTCTAGAAATATGTTAGGTTTCAAGAGGATCCGGGAAAAAATCCTAGGAGCAGTCGCTGACTGACTATTGCTCACATTCATTCCCTATGGGGCATGTTGGGAACGGAAATGCATCTTTTTGAAAGGTTAACATGTTCGACAATGATTGCATTGTAGTAATCAACAGTAGTATACTGTATCCACGTATATGCTAAATATCAAGCATTTGACCAACTTAGAAATATGAATTATCTTGATTCCCAAAAATTGGCTGTATGCGGATTTTCTCAAAAATTGGTCGCCAGACCCAAAACTTATTTTGGACTAACATGTGTGTCAAAAGATGCTAGACGTTTTTCCAGTTTCACGATGATAGTGTCAAAACTCTATGAGCAGTCAGTATCCGAATATTGCTCTCATACATTTCCTATGGGGAAATGGTGGGCACGGAAATGCAGAGTTCTGAGTGGTTAACATATTCGCTAACGATTTTCTTTCAGTAATCAAGAGTAGTATAACACATCTACGTATATGCCAAGTTTCAACCATCTCACAGCCCTAGAAATATGAAGTATTTTGATTCCAAAAAATTTGGCTTATGCCGGATTTTCTACAAATCTGGTCACTGTACCCAAAAAGTATTTTCCATGGACAGGAGTGTACATGCTAGAAGTCCATGAAGTTTCAAGATGATTGAGGAAAAACTCTAGGGGTAGTCGCTGTCCGAATATTGCGCCCATACATTTCCTATGGGACTTTTTGCCCGCGCAGATTCGGATATCTCGGAAACCATACACCCGATCTCGAGAAGAAAAGTAAGAGCAAACTAGATACCATGGGTCCTACAAGTTGACCAAGTTTGGAATTGATCAGATCCATTGTGTAGTAGGAGATAGGTTTCGAAACGCATTGAGAATAATAATAATAATAATAAGAAGAATAAAGATCCTGAGAATAAACAATAATCTGCGATAGATCGTAGATTAATAATTAGTAGTATTATTTATAAGAGAAAATGACTACTCACGCAAAATTTCATTTGATGATGATGATGTGCAGAGTAGCAATAACTTGGCTCATAGAGAAGTGTTGAATCTGAGAGAATTGAAATTCTGGATTTGACCCAGTTATCAGAATTCGACCAAAGTTGGTAGTTGATCTAAGAGTGTTATTATCTCGTTTCCAACGAACACTACGACTAGAATCTGGCAGTAATAAAATAGGCTGATGGCGACATGACGTGTATGTGGTGCTATTATTGTGAAGAAACAATTAAATGACGTATACAATTAGAATCTAGTGCATTGATTGTGACAGCTAGATTTACTAATGTATGTAAATAACTTGATTGTCGGATTGTGATCGTCTATTATAGCCGGCGTACAACAAGGACTGTGCTAATGTTTCAGATAGGGGCAATGCTGTAGATGTAGCAGCAGTAGCAGTAGCAGTAGCAGACGTTCCTTTCAGATTTGTATCAGTGTCAGCTATAACACCAACACACGCGTAATAGCTAGGCAACCATAAAAATGCAGGATAATGGGCACAAATTAAGGCAAAATAACTTCATCTTACACTATGCAATTTAATGTTAAATAACAGAAGCAAACGAGAATTAATTAATTGTGCAATCAGATGATAGTTGACATTTTAAACCATTGCATCCTGCCAGTCAACCGCCCCAGCATCTGGCGAGAAGTATGTCTTCATCGTTGCTCTTGCTTCTTTGGCTGCCACTGTCGGTCTACCAGCTCGTGTACGTGGTTCCAAAGGGATCAGCTGGTCAATAGTGTCCCTCTGCACCGTCAGCTACTAATACGGTGTCCATGTTTGCTGTTGTCGAAGGTCTAATAAAATTGTGCAAAGTACATGCAGCCATAATGATGACCTTTACAATTGCCGGCTCTATTGCTATAGTTTTAAAGAAAATCGATTTGATAAAATTCCAAATGCATTTTCAACTATGCGCCTCGCCCTGGAAATGCGATAGTTGTAGATCCGTTGATCATGGGTTAAATCACGATCTGGATATGGTTTGAGGCGGTAAGAACGGAGATGGAATGCGTCATCTGCAACAATGAAAAATGGCATCTTAATTGTCGTATTTGGAAGATTCTTGGGATCTGGAATGCCCATTGTGTTGTTTTCTAGTTTCTCATGTAGTTTGCTTTGCGAGAAAACTCCACCATCAGCAACACGTCCATTCGACCGAGCATCTACAAACACAAAGTTATAGGCATGGTCAACTAAAGCTAGCAAGACTATGCTGAAACCGTTCTTATAATTGTAATACGACGAGCCGCTGTTTGTCGGTGATTTGATCACAACATGCTTCCCGTCCAAAACGCCCACACAATGCGGAAGATTCCACCGTGATTGAAATCCATCTGCGATTTGCATCCATTCCTGCTCAGATTCAGGCACCTATCAGTACATAAATATACAAAAATAGCATTAGAAATTCACTACGTAAAACCCCATCTATCTATCTATCTATCTATCTATCTATCTATCTATCTATCTATCTATCTATCTATCTATCTATCTATCTATCTATCTATCTATCTATCTATCTATCTATCTATCTATCTATCTATCTATCTATCTATCTATCTATCTATCTATCTATCTATCTATCCATCCATCCATCCATCCACCCACCCTCTATGATCCTTCCCTCCCTACCCTCCATCTCTTCGTTCATTCGTCCATCATCTATCAATCAATCACATTTTCAGGACAAAGAAGATGATGCATCGAGTTGTATTGTGGAAGCTGGAGAGAAAGAAGAAAGCCCTCCTCCTTCCATAGACGTATTAGATGGCGAATCCGACAAGGACGTAGAGCTACACGATGTACCGCGATCTGTCGATGGTCCCTCCATTTTTAGACGTAAAGGCGCGAAGGCTACGAAACAAATGGAGTTCGATGAAGGGAGAAAATCGATTATGTCAACTATGACCCAAATGATGGAACAGGACAGGGTTAAAAGCCAGCGTGAGAGTGAAAAGGAGAAAGAGCAACGGCAACAAAGTTATGCAGAAAAAGCGAGAGAGAATGATCAAGAAGGAGTGTATGGTAGGCACGTGGCATCATGTTTACGAAATGTGACAAATACACGTATAAAACTAATAGTCCAAAATAAGATAAACAACGTGTTATGTTATTTGAAGCTCAAATGGAAGATTTAAATACTACACAATTTGGACTACAACAACCGCAGCAGCAGCAGCAGCAACAACAACAACAACAACAACAACAACAACAGCGGCCCCAACAAACGCCACCACCACCACCACCACTACAACAACAACAACAACAACAGCAACAACAACAACAACATTGTCAATGAAATTTTTCTAGTTATTAGATGTATGAAGAATATAATTCTGTTAATTAAATCTTATTTTTGTGACAATCAAACAACAACAATAACAACAGCAACGTTGGTAGTGAAATAAACAATTATGAGATGCATGAAGATATTGTTAATTTAATCTTAATTTGTGGTTAAGTTATGTATATATACATTAATTTGTGGTCACTTGAATTAAAATATTTTATAACAAACTATAAATTGTATGTTTTACCTTCAAGAATTCAGTACGCAGAGTGTCATACACTGCCTTACAAGTGTCAGGTATTATATACCCAATTGTCCTCTCTCCTACTCGAAACTGGTATTGGAGGCTTCTATAGGATTCGCCTACGGATGATACAGAAGGTGCATGCTGTAGATCATTCATTATTACCCTCAACCCATAGTAGGTGGATGGTGAGGGTATGGTATTTGGGCCCGTCTGTCTGTTTGTTTGTCTGTTTTTTTAATGTTTGTTTGTCTGTGAGTCTGTCCGCAGCTGTTTCTCGAAAAGGACTGAACCGATTCGGCTAAATTTGCACACAAGAGAGGTAGTTGCCGTGCAAGAGGAAAGACGAGTTTGGGTCATGATGCTGATCGGAATCACGGATACGGATCTGGATCAAAATCCGGATCTATGGATATCTTTCTAACTACCGACCTGATTGGCTCAAATGTTTTGCAAAAGACATATTGTTGCCGTAAAAGATGATTTGCACAGTTTTGGCCATGATCCGAAACCGGATCCGGATTTTGATCAACAACAACAACAACAACAACAACAACAACAACAACGTTGGTAGTGAAATAAACAAATAATATTACGAGATGCCGAAATATTCTAGACAGGGTACAAACAGGCAGAACAACATCTATACAGAAACACAGCAAGACAGACTGATGCATGAACGGAATGTAAATCTGTGTGTAATTTTTAGATGTCGTTATTGTGCGCATATATATGTAATGGCGTGAAGGCCTACACATAGATAAACTTAAAAGATTACCTGTAGCCAGAAACCTTAGCGTAATCGCAAGACGTTCACCAGCGCTGATACATGGTCTGTAATTAGTGTTCTGTATTTCTATGCGATGTCGAACTCTGTCAAGTAGGACGGTAAAGATGCCATAGTCTAAGTGCAAGTAATTTGAATAGGATGCTTCATCTCCAAGCTTGAAAGAAAATATGAAAATATGAATTTATATATACATAGTTTTGATTTCCTAATATCAATATTGTCGATATTGTAGCAGTACGAACGTTGACAAATGGCATGGTTGAGTGTATCCTATTACCAACCTATGTCGATGTTCTTAGCTGACATTTCATGCATTCAGTAAAATTACCACTGGCAATCCATGCTAAGCATATATAATATAATTACTTTGATCAACATGTTTCATGAACGTGTTGTTGAATAGTTCACTGAAATATCTAGGTTCCGGGATGACTGCCAGACAGACTAGCTGTCTGGCTGGCCGTGTGCGGTGTTCATTGAGTGATGTATCGTATTGTAGCATATGTGATAATGATTAAAAATGAAGCTGGAATTGAAAAAATGTGCAGGTAAGCATACGCAAAAAAGGTACTTACACGTAACTCTTCCAATAGATCGCTGTATATCCCCTGAATGGGTCTTCTTTGAATCCAGTCACGAACCCACACACGGCGTCTTGGTTGTGGTACTTCTTCAGATGATAGTAGGATATATATAGCAAGCAGATATTTCGACGTCTCGAACGATTGAATGTGGACATTTTGAAACATGTGTGCTGGGAGACTTGATATACACACGGTTCATGAAACACTTATTTCATGCTTAATTAGGGTGCATGAGCTTTTCAGACGTCGTGCTGATGTGCGGGTTAAAGCAATGCAATCCAAAGGCGATACAAATTCTAATTAGTTGGCGGCAATAGCAATCGTAGCCCGTGATGTCGCTGGCGCGTCGCCATCGCGTCGCCATCGCGTCGCTATCGCTTGTTATCGCCTTGGTGCGCGGCGCCCTTTACTCTATGCGATTGGTCGGAAGCATCCATCATCAGGCGAAAACGAAAATACTGCCGACGGAGAAACGAATCTTCAGGACAATTTCCAGAGCAGACGCGATCCCAACTTCGGCGAGTTGGCGATGGTTGGCACAGAATGTTCATAGTACAGAGTTCCTCTGACTCACGTACGACCGGACATTTCATACGGATCGTCACACCCTCGGAGAATGGTGGAATACTTTCAGGTGCTATCATACCGATACGGACATTATCGCAAGGCCTCAGTTCAGCACATTAACAACACACTGTACAAAACGATTAAATGAACTTCAATCTTCTAGGAACATCTGAACATGGCGATTCCCCGGATTATCGTTCAAAGACTAACATTGCGCCCATACCCTCGGCATCACCACCGTGGCTTGAGGACTAGCATGT
This sequence comes from Chaetoderma sp. LZ-2023a, assembly GCA_034401795.1. Classification (NCBI taxonomy): domain Eukaryota; kingdom Metazoa; phylum Mollusca; class Caudofoveata; order Chaetodermatida; family Chaetodermatidae; genus Chaetoderma; species Chaetoderma sp. LZ-2023a. Next base: position 64,308,501 of record CM067367.1, read on the forward strand.
TAGTCCACTTGCTGATTGTTCAGGAATGGCAAAGTTCATTTTGCCTGTTGTAAATTAACTGCTCACTGAACTGTTACATGTCCGAGTGCTGATACAGCTTAAGTAGACATATCTTGCTTGCGTTCAGTCTTGATGAGCTCGAGCCAATAGGCCAGTCAAGATATATTTATGGCGAAGATGATCTTGTGAAACGTAACATTGCAATACTAGAATCCTTCTCGCCATCGAGCCTGTGCTTTCAGTAGCAAAATCTTACTCGATTACTGACATGCACTTTTCGAATCATCTATGCTCTCTGTCCTGAGGACGTTCGGTTCATATCATTAAGAATATTCGGAAATATTCTTCAAGAAGTAATCAATAATTTTGGGCTAGACAGCTCGTGCATCGCGGCCTTTAATTTGTAAAGTAGTCAAGTTATAAGGTTGGATAGTTGAACTCCATATGTAAATTTTTTGATTCTTACATTACATTCTTCGTATAAACGTTAAATGATTGTGATCCCTATACACGTCAATTGGGAATTTTGATGACCACAAATATATGTTGAAATGTTGTAATGATACAACCAATACTAACAAACAGCATGAGCATGACCTTGTTGATCCGATTGCATTAACACTGCTCCTACACCAAGATCATTAGCATCAATAACTAATTCCATTGTTTTGTTGAAAGTCTGCGCTGCCAGGACAGGGTTAGAATGTAGGACTGCTCGAATTTTGTCAAATGTGTCTTTACATTCAAATGTCCAATTAAAGGGTACGTTCTTCTTTAGTAAATTAATCTGTGGTGACGCTATTGCAGAACAATTTTTACGAAGTTTCTTGTAAATGCCAGTCATACCAAGAAAGTGCATTAATTCCTTCTTTGTTGTTGTTGGTGTAGGATAACTGTGGGTAGCTTCCACTTTGGCTGTTTCGGACGAACTTGACCTTGACCTACTTCATGACATAAATACGTTACTGTAGCTTTTACAATTTCACTCTTTCATTCGGGAGAAAAATTCTCGAATTGTTTTGACGTGTTCGTCCCAATCGGCTGAATAGATTATGACGTCATCGATATAAGAATCACAATTCCTTATTGGACCGACAATGGTATTCATTTTTTAAACCAAATGGCAAACGGGTGTATGCGTAGAAAGCATTATTTGTTCGCGCGAGCTATCAACGCACCTGCCAGTGCCCGTTTAAAAGGTCAAACTTTGTTACGTATCGGGCATTTCCTATTTTATCAATTCAGTCATCTATGCATGGAATTCCGTAAGCATGAGAAGGTGTGACGTCATTGATCTGACCGAAGTCAGTATAAAATCAATGGCTGCCCTCTTGTTTCGGCAAAAAACGCACGGCCTACTCCAAGAACTACTGCTAGCTTGTATTATACCAGTTTCGCACGTATAAGCTACTTCATCGTCCATAAGTTGACTTTTGACCGGATTCTCCAGATAAGAAGGTGTTTTAATAGGTCTTGAATTACCAACATCAATATCATGACTAATAACTGTGGTACATCCTGGTGCATCATTAAATAAACATAAATACCCTTGTACTCACGTAATGATGTCTTGCTTCTGTTGATCTTCTAGATCAAACAGATTTTCTGGTAAATTGACTACCCCATTGGTGTTGTCCATCTTAGGTGTACAGATTTTTGGCGATGTTGTTGAGAGGTCAATCGTATTATCTACTTTAAATACTTTAGAATTTACCTATGCGATGGATACATCTTTATATGGCATAACGTTACTTCTGCCGACATATTCCCGAAATACATTTATGTGACAGCATCGTGTAGCTTTTCTTTTAACAGGTGTATTAATCCAATAGTTTTACTCTCTGTCACGACTTGCGATGACGTACGGTCCTTCACATTTGCCCTGTAATAGTCTACTTCTGGCTGTTGTTAATGTTAATACTTTGTCACCAACGACGAAATGTCTTTCACAAGACATGCTGTCATACCATAATTTCTGATCTTACTGGCTTGACTTCATATTTTCTTTTGCAAATTGTCTAGTATTGTATAGGCGTGTGCGCAAATCGGTTACGTAATCTAATAAGTTATGATCGCTTTTGAGGGTCAATAACTGTTCTTTCAACAATGTTAATGGGATGCGGATAGTATGGCCAACAACGAGATCATGAGGTGAAAAAGCGAATGATTCATTTACGGGGTCTCGCATGTAATACATGAATAGACTAATTCCCCTGTCCCTGTGGCGCATTCTTTCAAGATACTACTTTTCCAGCATTGATTTTAAGGTCTGGTGCATTTGTTCTAATGCACCTTGAGATGTATGGTGGTATGCAGTAGATGGCATGTGTTTAATACCTAGTTCTTCACAAGCTTGGGCAAACATGTTAGATGTAAAGTTTGGACCTTGGTCAACGTGGATCTCCCGTGGTAAGTCGAAAAGTGTAACGAATCTAAGTAATTGCATTACCACGGATTTCGTTGTAACATTTCTTAAAGGTATAGCCTCAGGAAATCTTGTAGACAAACACGTGATTGTAAGTAAAGACTGATTTTGTGATTTCGTCTTATTTAAAGGACCGACAACGTCAAATATTACTTTTTTCAAATGGCTGATTAGATGCCGGAATCAGCGATACTGGCGCTTTACAGATTGGTCGATTTGGTTTTCCCACTAATTGACAAGTATGGCATGATTTGCACATATTTCACCACATCTCCATGAATCGTTGGCCGATAGAAGTGTCTCGTGACGATGGTCGTAATCTTTATTCTTCCAAAGTGACATCCACATTTGGGACCAGTGTGGGCTTTCTCAAGTAATTTATAACAGTACTCAAGTGGCAATACTATTTGTTCGCCTATTGGCGACTCATCGTCTGTTCTTGTGCTACGTGTGGTATACTTTCGTCTAAGGATACCGTCCTGCCACCAGTAACAGATCCGGTAATTAAGGCGATCCTCTTCATCGCGTATAAGGGGACTTACATGTCATAACTCTTTACCCTTCGCTTGGAGACGAGCTAGCTCCCCAGAACTGAACTCCAGTTCGGGGTCGTCAACAAGCGGGACGCACTTATAAGTGTGTTTAGGTGCTTGTGTGTCTTTACCCAGTCCATTATGACGTCATCTGTTCCTTGACTTCGACTCTGTAGACGTGTCACAACACATAGAGTGTCACTGAAATCCACCTCGTTCTGAACAGAATCTGCTATTGCGATATCAGACACAACAGGCTGTACACCGTGTGTAGCGTTTCTACATGTTGCCGGGTACATGACACTATACTTTTATGATGATTTTATCTTTGTATCAAGATAGACGCAAATCTTAGCAAGATCATTGCCTAATATTAGAGGTATGCCTTTTATATACCCCAAATGTAACATTATGTTTTGATTTACCCGTCCGTAACTTTATGTTGTTTTAGATACTCCAAAAATATGCCACGGACTAGGACGCGTGTCCCAGTATATGATTCAATCGAGAACGGAAGGACACAACCTAAAATAAGAGATTGGTTGGCTTCTGTATCTCGTAGTATTGTAACAGGTATAGGTGCGATGCTATTTTTATCTACCAGTAAGCTCATATAGCCTGTTGAACAATACAGGATATAATTATGGTCAACATCGGGATAGTCTATCCCGTTAGCTAAGATACATAGATGATTTGGCCTTAGATTTAATAAACGTGTCTTTTGGTTGTGTACAGGTGGTAGCATAATGCCCCAACCCACCACACTTGTGGCATAATACTCCAGCACGAGAACGATCATGGCCGTCACTAAAATTACTTCTATCATTCTGTGATGATGAATTCTCGCGATGATTGCTATTTTTATTCGCTGATGTGTGCTTCGATGGCTGAGGCTTTTTTGAGTCACCATTTTGTTTATTTCTAAACTTATTTGTCTGATTCTTATCCTCAGACATCGACTTCCTAGGAGCCTTATGTAAGCCATGTGACGTATTCCTGAGTGTCTGTTTCTCACTCAAGTAATCTTCAACAATTTCTGCTTCCCCATCAATTGTTTTAATGTTACGAAATATTTAATCGACTGGATGTTTCATCATCCAGAAGGCTCTTATATTGCTCCAGGAGTGTTAATTCTTGAAATTTCTTAGAAGTGTCTACCGACTCCGCCTCTAACCATTTTGCTAAAACTCTGCATAGGTGTTTAGCCTGTTCGCATGGTCTATAGTTGAATACTAAATTAGTACTCGTAAATTTGAGTTGATAATTCTCAGCCATAAATGAATACGCGTTCAAGATGGCTGATTTCAAAGCATCAAAATCATCTTTATCTAGACGAGGAACAGAAGCGATGGCAGATTAGGCTTTGCCGGACAAAGATGTCCTTAAGAGACATGCCCATATTCGTCGAGGCCAAGAAAATTCCCTTGTTACTGTATCAAAAGCAGACAAAGATGCATCATGATTTGTTTCATTGAATGGTGGTAAAAGCCTTGCCTCCAGGAAAAGATCACGGTAACGCTGGTTATTATTTGGACGTTGACCATTACTTGCGTTTAGCTGCATTTGAACGTTATCCATTTCAACCCGCTTACTGTCATTTTCAAGACGTTTTGATTCCAACTCGAGACGAGCAGTTTCTAACTTTAAACGTAAGGCCTCCAATTCACCCTCAGTCTGACCAGCTGGGATTTTAAAATTGTTAGGTTGGCCAGGCTTAATACCGTCGGCATTAGGTGCGCGAGATGGAGAATCAGGTTGTGGGGATACATGACGAATTGCTACCAACCCCTTCTGATTCAAATATACCTAATTATTCCAATTCAGTTAGAATGAATTGAATTAAGTCAGCTTTGGCTAATGTGGTTGGGGGATTCAGTTCAAAACGATGGCAAAGCGCCTTGAGAATATTAACCTGAGCTATTTCTATAGACACCCTGGTCGGTGTTTGAGCGAAACCATCGACAATCGTTTCCATAATTGATTGTAATGGTTCAAGAGAGATAAGTCTGTAAAGGAAAAGTAAACGATCCACTAGTGGATTATCTCCCTTGTTTAGAATGTGCTGGCCCCAAAAGGATATTAATGTGAAGGCAATAGGAAGCAAATGTGTATGGCCATATCTAATTAATTATTCAATATGGAATTCTGTAATTCAATGTGGCAAGCTCAGAGAGATGCTAAGAGAATACATACGTCATTGATAAATGACGGCGTAAGTCTAATGAAATACATGCATTAATTAAAAAATGAATAAACAAACAAATGTAATAATAATAATAATAATAACTAGATCTGTTCCATGAACAGATATACGGCTTCCAAGAATACCTGCACTTGAACTAGACATTCTTTTCTTGTACTTCATGTACAATCTAGTTATCTGGGGAAACTTCTTTAGATAATATTTCTTGTCTTTCTGATCAATCGCCTAGGTGGTTTTGGAGAAGATACACAAAACTGGTCACAAAATCAGCTAGATGATTGGTCATTCAGCAGTAAACAGGTTAATCAGGGATTTCTTTGGACACTAAATCTGGTAACATGGAACCAGTTTGACTGTTCTATACCTGGTGCTTCGGGAGAAGTAACTAGCAGGACAAGAGGTATTAGAAGATAGCAATATCTCGCATTTTTAAGTTACCCAAGGAACCGGCTGCTGCAGGACCCGGTCTGCGCAGGACTAGCTATTCCGTGAAGAAACAATATCCAAGCCATGTACATATATAGAATTAGATTGCCCATTTGACTCCTGCTCACTGCCCGCAGATTGACTCAAGAACAAAATAATGTGTTGTGCTGTAGTCTACTAACTACAAGCTTCAAAATGATGTGACATGACCACATTTGATCAAATTTATTTTCTGCCCACCATTTCCCCCACCCCTTCAGCTGATATCAAAATTCCAATGTGTCATGCACATCTCTGGCCATATGTTGAATCATACATTTCTATGTGAAATGCTCTAGGAGGAGTTGTGTTGCAATTGATTGGTGCCCACTTTTTACCCTGCCCCATACCCTCAGTTTGACCCAAGATCAAAATAATATTTTGTACTGTAGTCTACTCATCATTGGCTTCAAAATGATATATGACATGACCACCTTTGGAAAGATTTTATTTTTTACTCCACATTTCCCATCACTGAGGTCATACCAAAATTCCACAAGAGCAATCAGAAGATAGCAAATAGCTTACCTGTATTGTATATTAATTGTACATCACAGGATATGATGGACCACCAGATAGTCACATTTTGAAATTTGACAATCAACATGTGAATTCAAAACACCGTTGGTACCACCCATTGGGAAAGCATAGCTTGGAGACTGAACCATAAAGCTTATCTGCCCAGGAGTAACGTGAAGTCATTTAGTGACAACTGGCAAATGGTCCAAACATAAGCAAAGTTCATAGTCTGAAAAAGAAGAAACATTAAAAAAACAATCATCATAATACATATTTAGATGTCAAATGCTCTAGGGGTTGAATGACAATTGATTTGTGCCCACCTTTGACCCCGCCCTATACCCTCCATTTGACGCAAGATCAAAATAATTCCTTGTATTGTTGTCTACTCATCGTTGGCTTGAACATGATATGTGACATGACCACCTTTGGATAAATTAAATTTTTTACCCACAGTCCCCACACCCTGGGGTTCATGATAAAATCTAAAAAGTGTCATGCAAATCACTGGCCAGATGTGCAATCATCTCCAAAGTTTCAAGTTTCTATCTGAAGTGGTCTAGGAGAGTTGCATTACAATTGATTGGTGCCCACTTTCGAAATTTTGACGCCGCCTCCCACCCTCAGTTTGACCCAAGATCAAAATAATTCCTTGTACTGTAGACTACTTACCATTGGCTTGAAAATGATATGCAACATGACCTTTGGAAAAATTTAAATTTTGACACACATTTCCCACCCCAGGGCCCTGCCCCTGGGGTCATGCCAAAATTCCAAAAGTGCCATGCAAATCCCTGTCGATATGTGCAATGATACCAAAAGTTTCAAGCTTCTATGTGAAATGGTCTAGGAGTTGTGTAACAATCGATTGGTGCACACTTTTGATCCCAACTACCCTCAGTTAGATCCAGGATCGAAATAATTCCTTGTACTGTAGTCTACTTATCATTGGCTTCAAAATGAGATGTGACATGACCATGTTTGGATAAATTAAATTTTTGACCCACAGTCCCCACCCCCTGCAGTCATGACAACATTTCAAAAGTGCCATGCACATTCCTCGCAATATATGTAATCATACCGAAAGTTTAAAGGCCTCTGTGAAATGGTCTAGGATGAGTTGCTTTACAATCGATTGGTGCCCACTTGTGTCCCGGCCCCCTACCCTAAGTTGGACCCAAGATAAAAATAATTCCTTGTGTTGTAGTCTATTCACCATTGGCTTGACAATGATATGTGACATGACCACCTTTGCATAAATTAAAATTTTTACCCACAGTCCCCACCCCCTCGGCGTCATGACATCCATGGCCATATGTGTAATCATACCAGAAGTTTCAAGTTTCTGCGTGAAATGGGCTAGGAGGAGTTGCGATGGTAGCTCTTTTAAATAGACTGTTAAGATTGCCTTTCTGTTGCAATTTTTAAATCTGTACAAGAAATTTAAATTTTCTCATGGAAAATATCCATTTCTAGACCAAGAGAAGACTATTTTGAAAATTTACCACTGGAGTGACTGGCTCGGTTATCGAGCTAATCATTTCAGTTGTAAATTTTCATAAATAGTCTTCTCTTAGTTTGCAAATTGACATTTCGCAAGACCATTTCAGATGCACTGAAGACGGGGTAAAGGGTGAAATCTAAAGTTGTCACCAACTGATGTAGCCAATTGAGACAGGAACTACTTTTACTGTCACGCTTCCAGTATTGAAACACACCAAGCATTTGTCAACTCAAGAAAACTGAATAGATAAGATTCGGAAACTGGTTGGAGGGCTTGGGTAGGGATATATGACGGCTGTGGCCACAGTTTCCAGTCAAATTTCTTTCAATACATTCATCAACTTACGCAATACTTCTAGTATTACCAGGAAAATAAGATTTTACCACTTTAGGGTTCAAAGTGTTAAAAGTTAAATCACTAATCCGCTCTATTAAGAGAAGAGTATAATAGCGCATTTAAGCGTGCAAGATCACTCAAGCCTGTTTATAATGGGCACTGTATGGTCCATCAAAAAGTGGTTGTTAAAGACAGATAGTCAGTTAATACAACTTATTCGCTATACTATGCAGAGTTTTTGGACCAAAAGATGGTGGTTGCTTACGGCTTCTCGTCATACCACCACCCCTTTTAAAGAATAACCATCTTTTGGCGCCCGAGCACGTGTTCGTCTTTGGGTAATAAATATCTTCCTGGTTATAAGCCTGAATTTCCATCTGATGGAGCTTTATCATGAAAGCTATATAAAATCCTCATTACTAGATTGACCTTTTTTCCGCTGATGCCTAAATATTTAAGATATTATTGTGTGCTCTGACATCTATGTTGTTGAATTTTTTGTAATGTGTTTGACTGAAAGTTGTTCCTCCCGCAGCAATGACCTTCAGTCAAATTATTTTTAAAGAAACAACTCAGTCTACCAAACCATGTTGCTAAATAAACTTGGACATTCGGCTGCAAGGAACAGGAGTGTGAAATCTAAAGTTGTCACCATAAATCTGCTCGACGGCGGAAACTGTAACAGATCTAACCTGTCTATTAAGGAACACCTCTGAAATTAGACCTTTGCTATATATGATGTAGTAATTTCGGAAGTTCATATCTCGGCCCTTTATTGACAGATCTTCTTCTTCTTTTCGTTCTCTGATCATACCGCCAGTCCTAAGTGACTATCAACATGATCATAAGCATTAAGTGCGTGGATCCATGGTTTATTAGTTTGCGCCGTGCGGCCTGGAACCTCCATCTTCAGCACTCGAGGTTTCTGTCAGGGTTACCTCACCCTTACTTCCTTTAGTTTCCTCTTACTACACGCAGAGGATACGGAAGGTGTATTCTAAGCCCCACCTACAGGGCAAGTGGACAGATTTTCTTCTAGTTTTCAAACACTCGTTCATCTATGCCCACGCTGATATGACAAAGGTCATAGCATTCCGGGATCCATGGCTCAAAAGAAGCCGATAGAAGAGGAATAGTAATTATAATAATAATAAAAGAGAATAATCAGAACAATTTCTAGAAGGATTCCAAGTAAAAGTTAGCATTCTGTAGTATAAAGGTTAATACCAATCTATGATTTTAGCAGTAGAAGGGTTAATAGGCAGGAACAACTTTCAGTCAAATTGTTTTGAAAAATAGTCAGCATGTATCCTTAGCATCTACAATAAGTGCAAGTTTTATATAGGCATTCATAAGTTCATGGGTTAATCGGTTCCATGGTCAACTGCTGTTAATTGACAATTAAATCCTTATCACATTAATCTGTTTGCCTGCTCTCTGATGAAATTCCGTTTCTATAACTGCTTTAGGTAATATTTCTTGTCTCTCGGATCAGTCACCTAGGTGGCTTAGGAGAATATCTATATACAGACACAAAACTGGTCACAAAAATCATGTAGATGATTGGGCATTCAGCAGTAAATAGGTAAATCAGGGATTGACCATACAGCCATAAACAGATCTAGAAGTGCATGACAATTTTTTATCTTTCCAATATGCTCAATGGAAACTGGAAATTAGTACAAAATCAATCAAGGGCTAACATTCTGCAGTACACAGGTAAATACAACAACTATAATATTTCACCAGTAGAAGGGTTAATAGGCAGGAACAACTTCCAGTCAGATTGTTAAAATAGTCTGTGGGTATCCTTAGCCTCTACAATAAGCGATAGGTTTATATTGGCATTCATAGGTTGATGGGTTAATTGGCCCCCATGGTCAACATGTATTAAATGACAATTAAATCCCTATCACATTAATATGTTTGCCTAGAGCATTTACAGTAGCAAATCCAGTTCATTACTCATAATAGCTATTGAGCCACCTTTAGTTAGCTTGAGTTGCATTCGTGAGTGGCCATGATTGGAACTCTTAAATATATCATCCTCATATGTTTCGAACATAGGCCTATTAAAGATAACATTTTAATCACAATTTCTATCATTTATGTTATAGGTCACGGTCGTATTTTTCGCTAAAAAGTGAGGTAAACCTTAATTGTTTAGCTGAATTACTCTGGCCAGATTGATCGCCATTGTTATCAAGATAGTTCTGATAGGTCTCCCATAACTTATCCAATGGTGTGCTGTGCATATAAATCATGGAAGTTAGTTTGCTAATGTTATGATTTCCCTGTTTTGGGAAGATAATAGTAGGTTAATTAATTACATTAAAATGTTTATAAAGGTGGTCTGTTACGACCTGTCATACCTGTGGTTTAAGATGCCACAGGTTTCACAATAACCACAAATAGCAATGTTTTTAGAAGCATCACCAATAAGACTCAAGTGGTCCACCTTAGATAGGCATTCTAATGCAGTAGGCTAATTAAGTGCGTAGATGTATGGTCCTATACTGTAATAGCAATGGGTTTGAGAACCACCACTCAAGCGGTTCACTTACAGAGCTGGTCATAGAACGTAATTGAGTGCTAATCACTGAGAACCACCGTCATCATACATCAGCATCTCTGTTTTAACGAAAATGGTTACTGTCTCTAAGAGCAGTGTTTTTGAGAATCGTCATCAATAAAATTCATGTGTGCACTTCCATAATATTCAATATTTTCCTGTATTTTTTTTTCACAAGTATCACATTCAACTGCACTATGCAAGCGTATTAATAATTAAAAAAGTAATAGAAATAGCAACGCAAAACTCGAGTGTTTTAGTATTTCATAATCTATGAACATAGCGTGCTTGGAACCTGAAACTTGTATAAATTAGCGGAAATTAAGGAAAGGATCACTATGTTCCAGCATTAATAATGTTTCAACGGCCACTAGCAACAGCTTTCTGTTGCATGGGTGGAATCGTATTAATAATTCTGGAACTAGTAACAATTGTAACACATATCTCAGATGTCTTAGTATGTGTAAACCTCTGAATACGACCCTTGCAACAGAAACCTCTTGCTACTGGTCGTTGCAAAGTTATTAAGGCTGAAACATAGTGATTTATCGCAATATTCCCAGAATTTATGCAAGTTTCGCCTTCAAATGTCGCTATGCGTTATGTAACTGTATTGATTTTTCATCAACTAGCAGCAATAGCAGCACGCAACAGATATCGTTTAGTATTGCATATTTTTATAACATGACCGTTGCAACAAAAACAGATGTATTAGGGCTGGAACATAATGATATATTCTATATCATCACATAGTTGATCTATCTCCCCCGTCCCTTCAACTACCTGCCCCCTTCACCTCCCCCCTCTCCCCTCCACCTCCCTCCCACTCGTTTCAACCGTATATATGCATGGTGGTTATCAATAAAACTCAAGTGGTCTACCTTAGATAGGTAGTCCTATGCATTAGGCTAAATAATCGCTTAGATGGGTGGTCCTATACAGGAATAGCAATGCGTTTTTAGAGTCACAACTCAAGTGGTCCCCTTAGATAGGTGGTCATATGCAGGTCATATAAAGGTCAAGTGGCCGCTAATACTTAAAAACCACCATCAACATACATCAGCATCTATTTTTTAGTGAACGCCGTTACTGCCTTCAATAACAATGTTTTCATTGACTAAACTTGCCCAATAAAGGTGTAAATGTCAGCATATAATATAGTACTTTTTCCACTACATTTGTAATAGCTATCCACATACAAAGCACGCGCGCACAGCAATTGTGTGTTCAGGGGGTGGGGTGGGGGTCCGAGGAGGGGTTGTGACATCTGTGTGGACACAATGCAAATAATTTGTCCGCCATACAATGCATAATAAATAGCATTGTATTCACTCAAAGGCCAATTGCCTATTGTGTAATAAATCTATCTATCTAGCTAACTCTTTAACACTTAAGCTGGCCAAAACGGCTTCTGCGGTAGTCTTGGAAAATGTCCGTTTGCATACCAAGAGAAGACTATTTTTGAAACATTATCCTCTCTCTCTCTCTCTCTCTCTCTCTCTCTCCACCCTCTCTCCCCTCCGTCTCCCTCTCCTCCGCTTCTCCCTTCCCTCAATCACTCCCTCGCTCCCGCCATCCTCTCCCGCCCGCCCTCAATGCCACCCCCTCTCTGTATTATAGTATAATGTGATCCTGTTGTATGATGGACACCAGATGGAATGGTACCGAGTGCAAAATGCATGCAGCAACATCAGCTAATACGTTAATATATGTGTATGATCTCGCAACGTTAAAATGAACAGCCTTGCGTATTTAAAATGTCATGATATTTGCCCCACCCTTTAAACAGCACAGATTGGACCTCTAAAATAATGCCGGTGTTTTGGGGTAAGTTTTTGCAACATAATTCAGCAACGGAATGATCATAGGTACATAATTAATTACTATCATTGACTATATAAATTCCAATCTGCGGCGCAATTGGGACAAAATCGTACCATCGGCTTTGAGCTCTCTCACTAATATAGATTGTCCAAGCATGGCGGAATATCAGCCTCAGCGCTTATGCTACAACCCGGCCAAATTGGGCATGGCGCTGAATAGACATAGAACAAGGACAATTATTTAAAACTTAATTTAGGCCACTCCTCTTGCACGGGACGTGACCTAGCTCTCAAACAAGGAAAAGTTGGAGACATCGCCCAATCTATAAAACTAACATCGCAATTACTTTGTGATTTGTTACCCGGTTTAGGCTAATCCTGGTTTAAACATCCTTGTTAAATTCCGGCCAATGTGACTGAATTGATAGCAACAATTTAGCAACTCATTCCAGCAACATAATTGTCAAAACAAACTCCATAATGGCTATTTTATTTTGACGCAGAATAGAGTGCTTTCAATACATGTAACACAATAGCATTACTTACGGGGGTGGGTGGGTGGTGAGCGAATGGGCGGCGAAGCAACAACTAGTTATATACGCTGATAGAAATGTAAACAAACTCGGACAATCATCACATTAAATATTTCAGTTCCCTACAGATAACTACTCATGACTGAATGTTGCTGTTACCCTAAATAGCAACAGGTTTCAACAAACATAATATGATAATGCCAAGCAGGCTACAAGATTTCTCACAAAAATCCAGTCTTGTTTCAATACATACACGCAGTGATGGATCACTGCATAATTTCACTAGTTTCTTCAGCCCTGCTAGAAGGAAACGGGTTAATTTTGCATTTGGAGTTTTATTGATATCACTCCGATTATCTATTTAACCCTGCTCAATGCATCCTAACGATCTGGAAATGCCCTGCCTCATTATTTAAAAACAATTTGACTGAACGTAATTGTTTCCTTAGGTAGCAACAACGTTCAGTCAACGTGCTTTCAAAACATTAAGTTGGTTCTCCGCACAACTATCTTCAGAAATAAATGCGCTTTTAAATCGATCATTGGATAAATAATTATGTTGAGATCAGTGCGAAATTGAAATGTTAGCCTTTTTATGGAGGGTAATTATCACCTCCCCCACCCCACTGTAGTTTGTGAGCCGCAACCCCTATCATTGGTCTCGTTCATTCTTTTCATGACACTAAAGCATTTCATGATTGTTTGTCCAAATGAATAAACAGTGTAACAGTCTATTTCATTCTATTTTCAGAACAGTTATCAAAGAAACCTAAAACAATTTGGCTGACTTTAAAAAAAAAATTTGGCTGCATGTTGTTGATACCCTAGTCAACAATAATTTTCAGTATATTTCTGTTCGGAATCGACATTATAATCCTGTCAATAACGATCTAATTAGGAGCTTAAGAATGTGTCAGTAAAGGTGGGTTAATACAGGGCAGTTGAAAAAGAGAAATGATTTTGGAGACCAAGGACTTTGGAGGCCATGAACTTTAAAATAATGATGTTACTGTACATAGATTGATCTTAATGCACTGCATATGCAGCAATAGACATCAGTGATATTTAACTCAGATAAGCCCTCTGACACAGTTCATCAAAGACTTCCTGGTGTGTGCTTTCTTTCAAAGTGCTATCACAGGAAGAGAGGGACATAAAATTATTCAAGTCCTGTGTTCTACAAATAACTTAAGGTACTCTATAATGTAATCTCGTTCCAAATGAATCTTTACAATAACGAATATGTCCCGTAGCCTGATGGGACCAGTTAGCGAGCGTTGTTGCTTATTTATTACAGGCATAAACACATAGAGGTATCAATTTCTAGCAATGCCCCTCCGATTTCTAACTATGCTAGACAGGATTATAATGTCCATCAAGTGTACAAATTGTAAGCCCTATGTCCTTAACATTTAACCCTTTAATGACTAAATCTTGTCAAAAAACTAAACATTTTCTTGTTGAATGTCTTATTGCAGGCCAAGAAAATTGTATTTTGAAATTTTGCAACTGGAATGACTGGCTCGCTTACCGAGCCAGTCATTCCAGTGGTAAATTTTCAGAAATAGTTTTCACTTGGCCTACTAATCGACATTCCTCAAGACCCCTGCAGAGGCCGGTTTGGCCGGCTTCATCATAAGAGGGTTAAGCCCCTATGTTTTTAACATTATGTTGTATATTTTGAAACTATTTCACTGGGCGTTGTTGCAGCAACAACACACAGTCAAATTAGTTTCAAAATATTCAACATGTTACATGAAATTCAGGGATCAATGTGTACAAATTGTATACAAATGTTCTCTGGTGAAATTCACTTTTTAGTAACTGCTCTAGATAATAATACTTGTCATTCGGATCAATCACTTAGGTGGCTTTGGAGAAGATTTATATACAGACACAAAACTGGTCACAAAATTCAGCTAGATGATTGGCCATTCAGCAGTAAATAGGTTAATCAGGGATTGGCCATTCAGCAGTAAAAAATATACGAAGTGTGTGACAATTTACCTTTCCAATATTTCTTAATGGATACTGGAAAATTAGTACAAAATCAATGAAATAAAAGTTAACATTGCAGTGTAAGGGTTAATGCAAAATCTAATATTTCACCAGTAGAAGGTTTAATAGGCAGGAACAATTTCCTGTCAAATTGTTTTGAAAAATATTCATCAGCTATCCTTAGCATCTACATTAGGTGCAAGTTTTATATTGACATTAATACATTCATGGGTTAATCGGGCAGATGGTCAACTGGTATTAAATGGCAATTAAATCCCCATTATATTAATCTGTTTGCCTAGAGCATTTACAGTAGCAAATGCCATTTATTACCCAAGAGATATAAAATGAAAATCAAATGTCACATTAATCATTTTTATTAGAGCCTATAGCAAACTGTCTTCTACTACATAATAAAGAGGAAAATTAAAATCTAAATAGTTCCGCCATTTACAGATGGGTCTCGTTCATTTTAAAACACACCATGCAGATGGTCAACTAACATATGTATAGCAATTTTCTCCATCCAAATCCATCAAATAAAAAAGTTCAAAATGCTCGAATTTGATTGGTCCATGGTGGCGATACTGTTTTACCAATCAAGTTTTTGCGAACAAATTTTACTTGCCGCCATAGACTAATTATATTCCACAAATCTTAGCCAGATCGCTTCAGAAGTTCCAGAGGAGAAGATTATTTTGTCATTTATTACGTCATCAATATGGCCACCAATGCCCCGAGCCAGTCAGGCTCTGTTTAGCTATTTTGATTCAGGGGGTGATCTCAACCATATATTCTGAGTTTTGATTCAATTTGCTTGCCGGTTTCGGAGTTTTGGTTCAATTTACTTGCTGGAAATGGCTGGCGGCGGAATAATAATAATAATAATAATATTAATAATAATAATAATAACTAGATCTGTTCAATGAACAGATATACGTCTTCCAAGAATACCTGCACTCGAACTAGACATTCTTTTCTTGTACTTCATGTACAATCTAGTTATCTGGTGAAATTCCGTTTTACTTCTTTAGATAATATTTCTTGTCTTTCTGATCAATCGCCTAGGTGGTTTTGGAGAAGATCTATATACACAAAACTGGTCACAAAATCAGCTAGATGATTGGTCATTCAGCAGTAAACAGGTTAATCAGGGATTTCTTTGGACACTAAATCTGATAACATGGAACCAGTTTGACTGTTCTATACCTGGTGCTACGGGAGAAGTAACTAGCAGGACAAGAGGTATTAGAAGATAACAATATCCCGCATTTTTAAGTTACCCAAGGAACCGGCTGCGGCAGGACCCGGTCTGCGCAGGACTACCTATTCTGTGAAGAAACAATATCCAAGCCATGTACATATATAGAATTAGATTGCCCATTTGACTCCTGCTCACTGCCCGCAGATTGACTCAAGAACAAAATAATGTGTTGTACTGTAGTCTACTAACTACAAGCTTCAAAATGATATGTGACATGACCACATTTGATCAAATTTATTTTCTACCCATCATTTCCCCCACCCCTTCGGCTGATATCAAAATTCCAATGTGTCATGCACATCTCTGGCCATATGTTGAATCATAGATTTCTACGTGAAATGGTCTAGGAGGAGTTGTGTTACAATTGGTTGGTGCCCACTTTTGACCCTGCCCCATACCCTCGTTTGACCCAAGATCAAAATAATTCCGTGTACTGTAGTCTACTCATCATTGGCTTCAAAATGATGTGTGGCATGACCACCTTTGGAAAATGTTTATTTTTTACTCCACATTTTCCATCACTTGGTGTCATACCAAAATTCCACAAGACCTATCAGAAGATAGCAAATAGCTGACCTGTACTGTATTTTAATTGTACATCACAGGATATGATGGACCACCGGATAGTCACATTTTGAAATTTGACAATCAACATGTGAATTCGAAACACCGGTGGTACTACCCATTGGGCAAGCATAGCTTGGAGACTGAACCATAAAGCTTATCTGCCCAGGAGTAACGTGAAGTCATTTAATGACAACTGGCAAATGGTCCAAACATAATTAAAGTTCATAGTCTGAAAAAAGAAGAAACATTTAAAAAAACAATCAGTATAATACATATTTAGATGTCAAATGCTCTAGGAGTTGCATGACAATCGATTTGTGCCTACTTTTGACCCCGCCCTATACCCTCAGTTTGACGCAAGATCAAAATAATTCCTTGTATTGTTGTCTACTCACCGTTGGCTTGAAAATGATATGTGACATGATCACATTTGGATAAATTAAATTTGTTACCCCAGTCCCCAATTGTCCAAACAAACTCCATAATGGCTATTTTACTTTGACGCAAAATAGAGTGGCTTCATTACATGTGACAAAATAGCATTACATACGGGGGTGGGTGGTGAGTGAATGGGCGGCGAAGCAACAACTCGTTATATACGCTGAGAGAAATGTAAACAAACTCGGACAATCATCATGTTAAATATTTCAGTTCCCTACAGATAAATACTCATGACTGAAAGTTACTGCTACCCTAAATAGCAACAGGTTTCAACAAACAATACGATAATTGTCAAGCAGGCTACAAGATTTCTCACAAAAATCCAGTGTTGTTTCACTACATACAAGCAGTTGTGGCATAATTTCACTAGTTTCTTCAGCCCTGCTAGAAGGAAACGGGTTAATTTTGCATTTGGACGTTTATTGATATCACTTCTCCGACTATCTATTTAACCCTGCTCAATGCTCAATTCATCACCAGTAACTGGAAAAATGCCCTAGCTGGTTACTTAAAAACAATTTGACTGAACGTAATTGTTTCCTTAGGTAGCAACAGCATTCAGTCAACGTTCTTTCAAAACATTAAGTTGGTTCTCCAGCACAACTATCTTCAGAAATAAAAGCGCTTTTAAATCGATCATTAGATAAATAATTGTGTTGAGATCAGTGAGAAATTGAAATGCTAGCCTTTTCTATGCAGGGTAATTATCACCCCACCCACTGATGGGACCAGTTAGCGAGCGTTGTTGTTTATTTATTACAGTCATAAAAACATAGAGGTATTCATTGCCAGCAATGCCCTCCGATTTCTAGCTATGCTACACAGGGTTATAATGTCCATCAATTGTACAAATTGTAAGCCCTATGTCCTTATCATTTAACCCTTTAATGACTAAATCTTGTCAAAAAAACTAAACATTTTCTTGTTGAATGTCTTATTGCAGGCCCAAAAAATTGTATTTTGAAATTTTGCCACTGTACTGACTGGCTCGCTTACCGAGCCAGTCATTCCAGTGGTAAATTTTCAGAAAAAGTTTTCACTTGGCCTACTAATCGACATTCCTCAAGACCCCTGCAGAGGCCAGTTTGACTGGCTTCATCATAAGAGGGTTAAGGCCCTATGTTTTTAACATTATGTTGAATATTTTGAAACTATTTCACAAGGCGTTGTTGCAGCAGCAACACACAGTCAAATTAGTTTCAAAATATTTTTGAACGTTTAAAGGTCTCTGTGAAATGGTCTAGGACGAGTGGCGTTACAATCGATTGGTGCCCACTTTTGTCCCCGCCCCCTACCCTAAGTTGGACCCAAGATAAAAATAATTCCTTGTATTGTAGTCTATTTATCATTGGCTTGACAACGATATGTGACATGACCACCTTTGCATAAATTAAATTTTTTACCCACAGTCCCCACCCCCTTGGCGTCATGACAAAATTTCAAAAGTGCCATGCACATCCATGGACATATGTGTAATCATACCAGAAGTTTCAAGTTTCTGCGTGAAATGGGCTAGGAGGAGTTGCGATGGTAGCTCTTTTAAATAGACTGTTAAGATTGCCTTTCTGTTGCAATTTTTTAATTTGTTCAAGAATTCTCATGGAAAATATTTATTTCTAGACCATGAGAAGACTATTTTGAAAATTTACCACTGGAGTGACTGGCTCGGTTATCGAGCTAATAATTCCAGTTGTAAATTTTCATAAATAGTCTTCTCTTAGTTTGCAAATGGACATTTCGCAAGACCATTTCAGATGCACTGAAGAAGGGGTAAAGGGTGAAATCTAAAGTTGTCACCAACTGATTTAGCTAATTGAGACAGGAACTACTTTTACTGTCACGCTTCTAGTATTGAAACACACCACGCATTTGTCAACTCAAGAAAACTGAATGGATAAGATTCTGAAACTGGTTGGCGGGCTTGGGTAGGGATATATGACGGCTGTGGCCACAGTTTCCAGTAAAATTTCTTTCAATACATTCATCAACTTACGCAATACTAGTAGTATTATCAGGAAAATAAGATTTTAGCACTTTAGGGTTCAAAGTGTTAAAAGCTAAATCACTAATCCGCTCTATTAAGAGAAGAGTATAATAGCGCATTTAAGCGTGCAAGATCACTCAAGCCTGTTTATAATGGGCACTGTATGGTCCATCAAAAAGTGGTTGTTAAAGACAGATAGTCAGTTAATACAACTTATTCGCTACACTATGCAGCGTTCTTGGACCAAAAGATGGTGGTTGCTTAGGGCTTCTCGTCATACCACCACCCCTTTTAAAGAATAACCATCTTTTGGTGCCAGAGCACGTGTTCGTCTTTGGGTAATAAATATCTTTCTGGCTACAAGCCTGAATTTCCATCTGATGGAGCTTTATCATGAAAGCTATATAAAATCATCATTACTAGATTGACCTTTTTCCGCTAATGCCTAAATATTTAAGATATTATTGTGTGCTCTGACATCTATGTTGTTGAATTTTTTGTAATGTGTTTGACTGAAAGTTGTTCCTCCCGCAGCAATGACCTTCAGTCAAATTATTTTTAAAGCAACAACTCAGTCTACCAAACCATGTTGCTAAATACACTTGGACATTCGGCTACAAGGAACAGGAGTGTGAAATCTAAAGTTGTCACCATAAATCTGCTCGACGGCGGAAACTGTAACAGATCTAACCTGTCTATTAAGGAACACCTCTGAAATTAGACCGTTGCTATATATGATGTAGTAATTTCGGAAGTTCATATCTCGGCCGTTTATGGACAGATTATCTTCTAGTTTTCAAACACTCGTTCATCTATGCCCACGCTGATATGACAAAGGTCATAGCATTCCGGGATCCATGGCTCAAAAGAAGCCGATAGAAGAGGAATAGTAATAATAATAATAATAATGATAAAAGAGAATAATCAGAACAATTTTTAGAAGGATTCCAAGTAAAAGTTAGCATTCTGCAGTATAAAGGTTAATACCAATCTATTATTTTACTAGTTGAAGGGTTAATAGGCAGGAACAACTTTCAGTCAAATTGTTTTGAAAAATAGTCAGCATGTATCCTTAGCATCTACAATAAGTGCAAGTTTTATATTGGCATTACTAAGTTCATGGGCTAATCAGCCAGGTTGTCAATTGGTATTAAATGGCAATTAAATCCCTATTATATTAATATGTTTACCTAGAGCACTTACAGTAGCAAATGCCATTTGTTACCCCCATGGTAACCAGATATAAAACGACAATAAAATGTCACATTAATCCTCTTTATTAGAGCCTCTAGCAAACTGTCTTCTACTACATAATAAAGAGGAAAATTAAAATCTAAATATTTCTGCACTTTACAACTAGATCTCGTTCATTTTCAAACACACTCTGCAGACGGTCAACTAGCATATGTATAGCAATTTTTCCCATCAAAATCCATCAAATAAAAGTTCAAAATGGCCCCGAACTTGATTGGTCCACGGTGCCGAGACTGTTTGACCAATCAAGTTTTTGCGAACAAATTTCACTTGCCGCCATTGACTTATTATATTCCCCAAATCTTAGCCAGCTCGCTTCAGAAGTTCCAGAGGAGAAGATTATTTTGTCATTTATGACGTCAGCAAGATGGCCGCCAAATCCATGAGTGCATCATGTTCTCTTTGATTAATTTCGATCCTAGTTGGCATCTAGACCATAGCTGCCGAGTCTTGTATTGATTGACCTGCTGGTTTCGGAGTTTTGGTTCAATCTACTTGCTGGAAATGGCTGGCGGCGGAATAATAATAATAATAATAATAATAATAATAATAAGAACTAGATCTGTTCCATGAACAGATATACGGCTTCCAAGAATACCTGCACTTGAACTAGACATTCTTTTCTTGTACTTCATGTACAATCTAGTTATCTGGTGAAATTCCGTTTTTCTAGAACTTCTTTAGATAACATTTCTTGTCTTTCTGATCAATCGCCTAGGTGGTTTTGGAGACGATCTATATACACAAAACTGGTCACAAAATCAGCTAGATGATTGGTCATTCAGCAGTAAACAGGTTAATCAGGGATTTCTTTGGACACTAAATCTGGTAACATGGAACCAGTTTGACTGTTCTATACCTGGTGCTTCGGGAGAAGTAACTAGCAGGACAAGAGGTATTAGAAGATAGCAATATCTCACATTTTTAAGTTACCCAAGGAACCGGCTGCTGCAGGACCCGGTCTGCGCAGGACTAACTATTCCATGAAGAAACAATATCCAAGCCATGTACATATATAGAATTAGATTGCCCATTTGACTCCTGCTTACTGCCCGCAAATTGACTCAAGAACAAAATAATGTGTTGTACTGTAGTCTACTAACTACAAGCTTCAAAATGATGTGACATGACCACATTTGATCAAATTTATTTTCTGCCCACCATTTCCCCCACCCCTTCAGCTGATATCAAAATTCCAATGTGTCATGCACATCTCTGGCCATATGTTGAATCATACATTTCTATGTGAAATGGTCTAGGAGGAGTTGTGTTGCAATTGATTGGTGTCCAATTTTGACCCTGCCCCCTGCCCTCAGTTTGACCCAAGATCAAAATAATTCCTTGTACTGTAGTCTACTCATCATTGGCTTCAAAATGATGTGACATGACCACCTTTGGAAATTTTTTATTTTTTACTCCACATTTCCCATCCCTGGGGTTATACCAAAATTCCACAAGAGCTATCAGAAGATAGCAAATAGCTTACCTGTACAGTATATTAATTGTACATCACAGCATATGATGGACCACCGGATAGTCACATTTTGAAATTTGACAATCAACATGTGAATTCAAAACACCTGTGGTACTACCCATTGGGCAACCATAGCTTGGAGACTGAACAATAAAGCTTATCTGCCCAGGAATAACGTCAAGTCATTTAATGACAACTGGCCAATGGTCCAAACATAAGCAAAGTTCGTAGTCTGAAAAATGAAGAAACATTTAGAAAAACAATCAGCATAATACATATTTAGATGTCAAATACTCTAGGAGTTGCATGACAATCGATTGTGCCCACTTTTGACCCCGCCCTCTACCCTCAGTTTGACGCAAGATCAAAATAATTCCGTGTATTGTTGCCTACTCATCGTTGGCTTGAAAATGATATGTGACATGACCACCTTTGGATAAATTAAATTGTTTACCCACAGTCCCCACACCCTGGGGTTCATGATAAAATTTAAAAAGTGTCATGCAAATCAGTGGCCAGATGTGCAATCATCTCCAAAGTTTCAAGTTTCTATCTGAAGTGGTCTAGGAGGAGTTGCATTACAATTGATTGGTGCCCACTTTTGAAAATTTGACCCCGCCCCCACCCTCAGTTTGACTCAAGATCGAAAAAATTCCTTGTACTGTAGACTACATACCATTGGCTTGAAAATGATATGCAACATAACCTTTGGAAAAATTTAAATTTTGACACACATTTCCCACTCCCAGGACCCTGCCCCTGGGGTCATGCCAAAATTCCAAAAGTGTCATGCAAATCCCTGTCCATATGTGCAATGATCCCAAAAGTTTCTAGCTTCTATGTGAAATGGTCTAGGGGGAGTTGTGTAACAATCGATTGGTGCCCACATTTGATCCCCACTACCCTCAGTTAGACCCAAGATCGAAATAATTCCTTGTACTGTAGTCTACTCATCATTGGCTTCAAAATGATATGTGACATGACCATGTTTAGATAAATTAAATTTTTGACCCACAGTCACCACCCCCTGCAGTCACGACAAAATTTCAAAAGTGCCATGCACCTTCATCGCAATATGTGTAATCATACCGAAAGTTTAAAGGTCTCTGTGAAATGGTCTAGGACGAGTTGCGTTACAATCGATTGGTGCCCAATTTTGTCCTCGCCCCCTACCCTAAGTTGGACCCAAGATAAAAATAATTCCTTGTATTGTAGTCTATTCATCATTGGCTTGA
Source organism: Chaetoderma sp. LZ-2023a (assembly GCA_034401795.1). Classification (NCBI taxonomy): domain Eukaryota; kingdom Metazoa; phylum Mollusca; class Caudofoveata; order Chaetodermatida; family Chaetodermatidae; genus Chaetoderma; species Chaetoderma sp. LZ-2023a. Next base: position 64,331,631 of record CM067367.1, read on the forward strand.
CAATGATATGTGACATGACCACCTTTGCATAAATTACATTTTTTACCCACAGTCCCCACCCCCTTGGCGTCATGACAAACTTTCAAATGCACATCCATGGCCATATGTGTAATCATACCAGAAGTTTCAAGTTTCTGCGTGAAATGGGCTAGGAGGACTTGCGATGGTAGCTCTTTTAAATAGACTGTTAAGATTGCCTTTCTGTTGCAATTTTTTAATTTGTTCAAGAAAATTTAAATTTTCTCATGGAATATATCCATTTCTAGACCAAGAGAAGACTATTTTGAAAATTTACCACTGGGGTGACCGGCTCAGTTATCGAGCTAATCATTCCAGTTTTAAATTTTCATAAATGGTCTTCTCTTAGTTTGCAAATGGACATTTCGCAAGACCATTTCAGATGCACTGAAGATGGGGTAAAGGGTGAAATCTAAAGTTGTCACCAACTGATGTAGCTAATTGAGACGGGAACTACTTTTACTGTCACGCTTCCAGTATTGAAACACACCACGCATTTGTCAACTCAAGAAAACTGAATAGATAAGATTCTGAACCTGGTTGGAGGGCTTGTGTAGGGATATATGACGGCTGTGGCCACAGTTTTCAGTCAAATTTCTTTCAATACATTCATCAACTTACGCAATACTTCTAGTATTATCAGGAAAATAAGATTTTAGCACTTTAGGGTTCAAAGTGTTAAAAGCTAAATCACTAATCTGCTCTATTAAGAGAAGAGTATAATAGCGCATTTAAGCGTGCAAGATCACTCAAGCCTGTTTATAATGGGCACTGTATGGGCCATCAAAAAGTGGTTGTTAAAGACAGATTGTCAGTTAATACAACTTATTCGCTATACTATGCAGCGTTTCTGGACCAAAAGATGGTGGTTGCTTACGGCTTCACGTCATACCACCACCCCTTTTAAAGAATAACCATATTTTGGCGCCAGAGCAAATGTTCATCTTTGGGTAATAAATATCTTCCTGGTTATAAGCCTGAATTTCCAGCTGATGGAGCTTTATCATGAAAGCTATATAAAATCATCATTACTAGATTGACCTTTTTTCCGCTGATGCCTAAATATTTAAGATATTATTGTGTGCTCTGACATCTATGTTGTTTTTTTTTTGTAATGTGTTTGACTGAATGTTGTTCCTCCCGCAGCAATGACCTTCAGTCAAATTATTTCTAAAGAAACAACTCAGTCTACCAAATCATGTTGCTAAATAAACTTGTACATTCGGCTACAAGGAACAGGAGTGTGAAATCTAAAGTTGTTACCATAAATCTGCTCAACGGTGGAAACTGTAACAGATCTAACCTGTCTATTAAGGAACACCTCTGAAATTAGAACCTTGCTATATATGATATAGTAATTAATATGTCATGCACATCTCTGGCCATATGTGGAATCATACATTTCTATGTGAAATGGTCTAGGAGGAGTTGTGTTACAATTGATTCGTGCCCAGTTTTGACCCTGCCCCCTACCCTCAGTTTTACCCAAGATCAAAATAATTCCTTCTACTGTAGTCTACTCATCATCGGCTTCACAATGATATGTGACATGACCACCTTTGGAAAATTTTTATTTTTTACTCCACATTTCCCATCACTGTGGTCATACCAAATTTCTCCTCCCCCTCCCTCTGACTCGTTTCAACCGTATATATGCGTGGCTGTTATCAATAAAACTCAAGTGGTCTACCTTAGATAGATAATCCCATGCATTAGGCTAAATAATCGCTTAGATGGGTGGTCCTGTGCAGGAATAGTAATGTGTTCTTAGAATCACAACTCAAGTGGTCCACTTAGATAGGGGGGTCATATGCAGTAATTGCGCCGCTAATAGTCAAGAACCAATCACCAATAGCTGGGGTTTTTTAAACAACCCGTAATAAAGGTCAAGTGGTCCTATACGGCAATTGACCGCTAATGCTTAAAAACCACCATCAACAAACATCGGCATCTATGTTCTAGTGAACGCTGTTGCTGCCTTCAATAACAATGTTTTCATTGAATAAACTTGGTCAATAAAGGAGTAAATGTCAGCATATATTATAGTACTTTTTCCACCACATTTGTAATAGTTATCCACATACAAAGCATGCGCGCACTGCAAGTGTGTGTTTAGGGGGTGGGGGTGTCGGAGGAGGCGGTTGCGACATCTGTGTGGACACAATGCAAATAATTTGTCCGCCATGCAATGCATAATAAATAGCATTGTATTCACTCAAAGGTCAATTGCCTATTGTGTAATAACTCTATCTATCTAGCTAACTCTTTAACGCTTACGCTGCCCAAAACGTCTTCTTTGGTAGTCTTGGAAAATGTCCGTATGCATATCGAAAGAAGACTATTTTTGAAACATTATCCTCTCTGTCCCTCCACCCTCACTCCCCTCCGTCTCCTGCTCCTATCCTTCTCCCTTCCCTCAATCCCTCCCTCGCTCCTGCCATCCTCTCCCGCCTTCCCTCAATGCCGTCCTCTCTCTCTCTCTGTATTATATTATAATGTGATCCTATTGTATGATGACACAAGGTGGAATGGTACCGAGTGCAAAATGCATGCACCAACATCAGCTAATACATTGATATATGTGTATGATCTTGCAACGTCAAAATGAACAGCCTTGCGTATTTAAAATGTCATGACATTTGATTGCAGATTTCAAAAATACCCAATTTGTCCCACCCTTTAAACAGCGTGGCCAATGCTTCTGAATTCCCGGTTGCTAAGATGCTGCTGCTGTGCCTGAGAGCAACAACATTCCGCAAGATCATCATCAAAAAGAAAAATTGGAACACTATAATTTAAAGAACAGCCACAAAATGTGTAGGGGACAATCGAAATTGGCGGGTTAATTTTATGTGCACCTTACGTTAGCCAGAATTGCGGTACAGGCGCACACTTCTTTATTAACGGCAGTGTACAAGTAGTTTGCAATACAGACCCTTTCATGATCAAGAGCCAAAAACAACCCAAATTGACTAGCTTCAATAATGAACAAACTACCAAATTGGACCTCTAAAAATAATGCCGGTGTTTTGTTTTTGCAACATAATCCAGCAACGGAATGATCATAGGTACACAATTAAATACTATCATTGACTATATAAATTCCAATCTACGGCGCAATTTGGACAAAATCATACCATCGGCTTTGAGTCCTCTCACTAATACAGATTGTCCTAGCGTGGAGGAATATTAGCCTCAGCGCTTAGGCTACAACCTGGCCAAATTGGGAATGGCGCTGAATAGACATAGAACACGGGCAATTATTTAAAACTTAATTTAGGCTACACCTCTTGCACGGGGCGTGACCTAGCTCTCAAACACTGAAAAGTTGGAGATATCGCCCTATCTATAAAACTAATAAAGCTAAACCTGGTTTAATCATCCTTATTGAATTCCGGCCAATGCGACTGAATTGATAGCAACAATTTAGCAACCCATTCCAGCAACATCATTGTCCAAACAAACTCCATAATGGCTATTTTACTTTGACGCAAAATAGAGTGGCTTCATTACATGCGACAAAATAGCATTATATACGGGCGTGGGTGGTGAGTGAATGGGTGGCGAAGCAATAACTCGTTATATACGCTGAGAGAGATGTAAACAAACTCGGACAATGATCATATTAAATATTTCAGTTCCCTACAGATAAATACTCATGACTGAAAGTTGCTGCTACCCTAAATAGCAACAGGTTTTAACAAACAATACGATAATTGTCAAGCAGGCTACAAGATTTCTCACAAAAATCCAGTCTTGTTTCACTACATACAAGCAGTTGTGGCATACTTTCACTAGTTTCTTCAGCCCTGCTAGAAGGAAACGGGTTAATTTTGCATTTGGACGTTTATTGATATCACTTCTCCGACTATCTATTTAACCCTGCTCAATACATCGATTATCTATTTAACCCTGCTCAATGCTCAATTCATCACCAGTTCCTGGAAAAATGCCCTGGCTGGTTACTTAAAAACAATTTGACTGAACGTAATTGTTTCCTTAGGTAGCAACAACATTCAGTCAACGTTCTTTCAAAACATTAAGTTGGTTCTCCGCACAACTATCTTCAGAAATAAAAGCGCTTTTAAATTGATCATTCGATAAATAATTGTGTTGAGATCAGTGCGAAATTGAAATGCTAGCCTTTTCTATGCAGGGTAATTATCACCCCCACCCGCTGATGGGACCAGTTAGCGAGCGTTGTTGTTTATTTATTACAGTCATAAAAACATAGAGGTATCCATTGCCAGCAATGCCCCTGCGATTTCTAGCTATGCTAGACAGGGTTATAATGTCCATCAATTGTATAAATTGTAAGCCCTATGTCCTTAACATTTAACCCTTTAATGACTAAATCTTGTCAAAAAAACAACATTTTCTTGTTGAATCTCTTATTGCAGGCCAAAAAATTTGTATTTTGAAATTTTGCCACTGTAATGACTGGCTCGCTTACCGAGCCAGTCATTCCAGTGGTAAATTTTCAGAAATAGTTTTCACTTGGCCTACTAATCGACATTCCTCAAGACCCCTGCAGCGGCCGGTTTGGCCGGCTTCATCATAAGAGGGTTAAGGCCCTATGTTTTTAACATTATGTTGACTATTTTGAAACTATTTCACTGGGCGTTGTTGCAGCAACAACACACAGTCAAATTAGTTTCAAAATATTTTTGAAAGATTAAAGGTCTGTGAAATGGTCTAGGACGAGTTGCGTTACAATCGATTGGTGCCCACTTTTGTCCCCGCCCCATACCCTAAGTTGGACCCAAGATAAAAATAATTCCTTGTATTGCAGTCTATTTAGCATTGGCTTGACAACGATATGTGACATGACCACCTTTGCATAAATTAAATTTTTACCCACAGTCCCCAACCGCTTGGCGTCATGACAAAATTTCAAAAGTGCCATGCACATCCATGGCCATATGTGTAATCATACCCGAAGTTTCATGTTTCTGCGTGAAATGGGCTAGGAGGAGTTGCGATGGTAGCTCTTTTAAATAGACTGTTAAGATTGCCTTTCTGTTGGAATTTTTTAATTTGTTCAAGAAAATTTAAATTTTCTCATGGAAAATATTTATTTCTATACCATGAGAAGACTATTTTGAAAATTTACCACTGGAGTGATTGGCTCGGTTATCGAGCTAATAATTCCAGTCGTAAATTTTCATAAATAGTCTTCTCTTAGTTTGCAAATGGACATTTCGCAAGACCATTTCAGATGCACTGAAGAAGGGGTAAAGGGTGAAATCTAAAGTTGTCCCCAACTGATTTAGCTAATTGAGACAGGAACTACTTTTACTGTCACGCTTCTAGTATTGAAACACACCACGCATTTGTCAACTCAAGAAAACTGAATGGATAAGATTCTGAAACTGGTTGGCGGGCTTGGGTAGGGATATATGACGGCTGTGGCCACAGTTTCCAGTACAATTTCTTTCAATACATTCATCGACTTACGCAATACTTCTAGTATTATCAGGAAAATAAGATTTTAGCACTTTAGGGTTCAAAGTGTTTAAAGCTAAATCACTAATCCGCTCTATTAGGAGAAGAGTATAATAGCGCATTTAAGCTGCAAGATAACTCAAGCCTGTTTATAATGGGCACTGTATGGTCCATCAAAAAGTGGTTGTTAAAGACAGATGGTCAGTTAATACAACTTATTCGCTATACTATGCAGCGTTCATGGACCAAAAGATGGTGGTTGCTAATGGCTTCTCGTCATACCACCACGCCTTTTAAAGAATAACCATCTTTTGGCGCCAGAGCACGTGCTCGTCTTTGGGTAATACATATCTTCCTGGTTATAAGCCTGAATTTCCCTCTGATGGAGCTTTATCATGAAAGCTATATAAAATCATCATTACTAGATTGACCTTTTTTCCGCTGATGCCTAAATATTTAAGATATTATTGTGTGCTCTGACATCTATGTTGTTGAATTTTTTGTAATGTGTTTGACTGAAAGTTGTTCCTCCCGCAGCAATGACCTTCAGTCAAATTATTTTTAAAGAAACAGCTCAGTCTACCAAACTATGTTGCTAAATAAACTTGGACATTCGGCTACAAGGAACAGGAGTGTGAAATCTAAAGTTGTCACCATAAATCTGCTCGACGGCGGAAACTGTAACAGATCTAACCTGTCTATTAATGAACACCTCTGAAATTAGACCTTTGCTATATATGATGTAGTAATTTCGGAAGTTCATATCTCGGCCGTTTATTTACAGATCTTCTTCTTTTCGTTCGCTGATCATACCGCCAGTCCTAAGTGACTATCGACATGATCATAAGCGTTAAGTGCGTGGATCCATGGTTTATTAGAGTGCGCCGTGCGGCCTGGAACCTCCGTCTTCAGCACTCGAGGTTTCTGTCAGGGTTATCTCACGCTTACCTCCTTTAGTCGCCTCTTAAGACACGCAGAGGATACGGAAGGTGTATTATACACCCCACCTACAGGGCAAGTGGACAGATTATCTTCTAGTTTTCAAACACTCGTTCATCTATGCCCACGCTGATATGACAAAGGTCATAGCATTCCGGGATCCATGGCTCAAAAGAACCCGATAGAAGAGGAATAGTAATTATAATAATAATTGAAGATAATAATCAGAACAATTTCTAGAAGGATTCCAAGTAAAAGTTAGCATTCTGCAGTATAAAGGTTAATACCAATCTATTATTTTACCAGTATAAGGGTTAATAGGCAAGAACAACTTTCAGTCAAATTGTTTTGAAAAATAGTCAGCATGTATCCTTAGCATCTACAATAAGTGCAAGTTTTATATTGGCATTCATAAGTTCATGGGTTAATCGGCACCATAGTCAACTGCTGTTAATTGACAATTAAATCCCTATCACATTAATCTGTTTTCCTGTTCTCTGATGAAATTCCGTTTCTATAACTGCTTTAGGTAATATTTCTTGTCTCTCGGATCAGTCACCTTGGTGGCTTAGGAGAATATCTATATACAGACACAAAACTGGTCACAAAAATCATGTAGATGATTGGGCATTCAGCAGTAAATAGGTAAATCATGGATTGACCATACAGCCATAAACAGATCTAGAAGTGCACGACAATTTTTTATCTTTCCAATATGCTCAATGGAAACTGGAAATTAGTACAAAATCAATCAAGGGCTAACATTCTGCAGTATACAGGTAAATACAACAACTATAATATTTCACCAGTAGAAGGGTTAATAGGCAGGAACAACTTCCAGTCAGATTGTTAAAATATTCTGTGGGTATATTTAGCATCTACAATAAACGATAGGTTTATATTGGCATTCATATGTTGATGGGTTAATTGGCCCCCATGGTCAACATGTATTAAATGACAATTAAATCTCTATCACATTAATATGTTTGCCTAGAGCATTTACAGTAGCAAATCCAGTTCATTACTCATAATAGCTATTGAGCCACCTTTAGTTAGCTTGAGTTGCATTCGTGAGTGGCCATGATTGGAACTCTTAAATATATCATCCTCGTATGTTTCGAACGTAGGCCTATTAAAGATAACATTTTAATCACAATTTCTATCATTTATGTTATAGGTCACGGTCGTATTTTTCGCTAAAAAGTGAGGTAAACCTTAATTGTTTAGCTGAATTACTCTGGCCAGATTGATCGCCCATGTTATCAAGATAGTTCTGATAGGTCTCCCATAACTTATTCAATGGTGTGCTGTGCATATAAATCATGGAAGTTAGTTTGCTAATGTTATGATTTCCCTGTTTTGGGCAAGATAATAGTAGGTTAATTAATTACATTAAAATGTTTCTAAAGGTGGTCTGTTACGACCTGTCATACCTGTCGTTTAAGATGCCACAGGTTTCACAATAACCACAAATAGCAATGTTTTTAGAAGCATCACCAATAAGACTCAAGTGGTCCACCTTAGATAGGCATTCTAATGCAGTAGGCTAATTAAGTGCGTAGATGTATGGTCCTATAATGTAATAGCAATGGGTTTGAGAACCACCACTCAAGCGGTTCACTTACAGAGCTGGTCATAGAACGTAATTGAGCGCTAATCACTGAGAACCACCGTCATCATACATCAGCATCTCTGTCTTAACGAAAATGGTTACTGTCTCTAAGAGCAGTGTTTTTGAGAATCGCCATCAATAAAATTCATGTGGTGCACTTCCATAATATTCAGTATTTTCCTGTATTTTTTTCTTACAAGTATCACATTCAACTGCACTATGCAAGCGTATTAATAATTAAATAATTAATAGAAATAGCAACGCAAAACTCGAGTGTTTTAGTATTTCATAATCTATGAATACCACCCATGCAACAGAAAGCTGTTGCTAGTGGCCGTTGAAACATTATTAATGCTGGAACATAGTGATCCTTTCCTTAATTTACGCTAATTTATACAAGTTTCAGGTTCCAAGCACGCTATGTAATCGTATTAATAATTCTGGGACTAGTAACAATTGGAACACATATCTCAGATATCTTAGTATGTGTAAACCTCTGAATACGACCCTTGCAACAGAAACCTCTTGTTACTGGTCGTTGCAAATTTATTAAGGCTGAAACATAGTGATTTATCCCAATATTCCCAGAATTTATGCAAGTTTCGCGTTCAAATGTCGCTATGCGTTATGTAACTGTATTAATTTTTCATCAACTAGCAGCAATAGCAACACGCAACAGATATCGTTTAGTATTTCATAACTTTATAACATGACCGTTGCAACAAAAACATGTTGCGGTTAACCATTGTAGACAGACGTATTAGGGCTGGAACATAATGATATATTCTATATCATCACATAGTTGATCTATCTCCCCCATCCCTTCAACTACCCGCCCCCTCCACCTCCCCCCCCCCCCCCCTGTCTCCCCTCCATCTCCCTCCCACTCGTTTCAACCGTATATAGGCATGGTGGTTATCAATACAACTCAAGTGGTCTACCTTAGATAGGTAGTCCTATGCATTAGGCTAAATAATCGCTTAGATGGGTGGTCCTATACAGGAATAGCAATGCGTTTTTAGAGTCACAACTCAAGTGGTCCCCTTAGATAGGTGGTCATATGCAATAATTTTGCTGCTAATAGTTAAGAACCAATCACCAATAGCTATGGGTTTTTTTAAACAACCCATAATAAAGGTCAAGTGGTCCTATACGGCAATTGACCGCTAATACTTAAAAACCACCAACCTACATCAGCATCTATTTTTAGTGAACGCCGTTACTACCCTCAATAACAATGTTTTCATTGACTAAACTTGCTCAATAAAGGTGTAAATGTCAGCATATAATATAGTACTTCTTCCACTACATTTGTAATAGCTATCCACATACAAGGCACGCGCGCACTGCAAGTGTGTGTTCAGGGGGTGGGGGTCGGGGTCGAAGGAGGGGGTTGTGACATCTGTGTGGACACAATGCAAATAATTTGTCCGCCATTCAATGCATAATAAATAGCATTGTATTCACTCAAAGGCCAATTGCCTATTGTGTAATAAATCTAGCTATCTAGCTAACTCTTTAACGCTTAAGCTGGCCAAAACGGCTTCTGCGGTAGTCTTGGAAAATGTCCGTTTGCATACCAAGAGAAGACTATTTTTGAAACATTATCCTCTCTCTCTCTCTCTCTCTCTCTCTCTCTCCACCCTCTCTCCCCTCCGTCTCCCTCTCCTCCGCTTCTCCCTTCCCTCAATCCCCCCCTTGCTCCCGCCATCCTCTCCCCCCCCCCGCCCTCAATGCCACCCCCTCTCTGTATTATAGTATAATGTGATCCTATTGTATGATGGACACCAGATGGAATGGTACCCACTGCAAAATGCATGCAGCAACATCAGCTAATACGTTAATATATGTGTATGATCTCGCAACGTTAAAATGTACAGCCTTGCGTATTTAAAATGTCATGATATTTGATTGCAGATTTAAAAAATACCCAATTTGCCCCACCCTTTAAACAGCACAGATTGGACCTCTAAAATAATGCCGGTGTTTTGGGGTAAGTTTTTGCAACATAATTCAGCAACGGAATGATCATAGGTACATAATTAATTACTATCATTGACTATATAAATTCCAATCTAGGGCGCAATTGGGACAAAATCGTACCGTCGGCTTTGAGTTCTCTCACTAATATAGATTGTCCAAGCGTGGCGGAATATCAGCCTCAGCGCTTATGCTACAACCCGGCCAAATTGGGCATGGCGCTGAATAGACATAGAACAAGGACAATTATTTAAAACTTAATTTAGGCCACACCTCTTGCACGGGACGTGACCTAGCTCTCAAACAATGAAAAGTTGGAGCTATCGCCCTATCTATAAAACTAACATCGCAATTACTTTGTGATTTGTTACCCGGTTTAGGCTAATCCTGGTTTAAACATCCTTATTGAATTCCGGCCAAGGTGACTGAATTGATAGCAACAATTTAGCAACTCATTCCAGCAACATAATTGTCAAAACAAACTCCATAATGGCTATTTTACTTTCAGGCAAAATAGAGTGGCTTCATTACATGTGACAAAATAGCATTACATACGGGGGTGGGTGGTGAGCGAATGGGCGGCGAAGCAACAACTAGTTATATACGCTGATAGAAATGTAAACAAACTCGGACAATCATCACATTAAATATTTCAGTTCCCTACAGATAAATACTCATGACTGAAAGTTGCTGCTACCCTAAATAGCAACAGGGTTCAACAAACATAATACGATAATTGCCAAGCAGGCTACAAGATTTCTCACAAAAATCCAGTCTTGTTTCAATACATACAAGCAGTGATGGATCACTGCATAATTTCACTAGTTTCTTCAGCCCTGCTAGAAGGAAACTGGTTAATTTTGCATTTGGAGTTTTATTGATATCACTCCGATTATCTATTTAACCCTGCTCAATGCATCCTAACGTTCTGGAAATGCCCTGGCTCGTTATTTAAAAACAATTTGACTGAACGTAATTGTTTCCTTAGGTAGCAACAACGTTCAGTCAACGTGCTTTCAAAACATTAAGTTGGTTCTCCGCACAACTATCTTCAGAAATAAATGCGCTTTTAAATCGATCATTGGATAAATAATTGTGTTGAGATCAGTGCGAAATTGAAATGTTAGCCTTTTTATGCAGGGTAATTATCAGCTCCCCCACCCCCACTGTGGTTTGTGAGCCGCAACCCCTATCATTGGTCTCATTCATTCTTTTCATGACAGTGTAACAGTCTATTTCATTCTATTTTCAGAACAGTTATCAAAGAAACCTAAAACGATTTGGCTGACTTTAAAAAAACAATTTGGCTGGATGTTGTTGATACCCTAGTCAACAATAATTTTCAGTATATTTCTGTTCGGAATCGCCATTATAATCCTGTCAATAACGATCTCATTAGGAGCTTAAGAATTTGTCAGTAAAGGTGGGTTAATACAGGTCAGTTGAGAAAAAGAAATGATTTTGGAGACCAAGGCTCATAATTTGCTATGAACTTAAAGATAATGATGTTACTGTCCATAGATTGATCTTAATGCACTGCATATGCAGCAATAGACATCCGTGATATTTAACTCAGATAAGCCCTCTGACACAGTTCTTCAAAGACTGCCTGGTGTGCGCTTTCTTTCAAAGTGCTATCACAGGAAGAGAGGGACATAAAATTATTCAAGTCCTGTGTTCTACAAATAACGTAAGGTACTCTATAATGTAATCTCGTTCCAAATGAATCTTTAAAATACTGAATATGTCCCGTAGCCTGATGGGACCAGTTATCGAGCGTTGTTGCTTATTTATTACAGGCATAAAAACATAGAGGTATCAATTTCTAGCAATGCCCCTCCGATTTCTAACTATGCTAGACAGGATTATAATGTCCATCAAGTGTACAAATTGTAAGCCCTATGTCCTTAACATTTAACCCTTTAATGACTAAATCTTGTCAAAAAACTAAACATTTTCTTGTTGAATGTCTTATTGCAGGCCAAGAAAATTGTATTTTGAAATTTTGCAACTGGGATGACTGGCTCGCTTACCGAGCCAGTCATTCCAGTGGTAAATTTTCAGAAATAGTTTTCACTTGGCCTACTAATCGACATTCCTCAAGATCCCTGCAGAGGCCGGTTTGGCCGGCTTCATCATAAGAGGGTTAAGGCCCTATGTTTTTAACATTATGTTGAATATTTTGAAACTATTTCACTTGGCGATGTTGCAGCCACAACACACAGTCAAATTAGTTTCAAAATATTCAACATGTTACATGAAATTCAGGGATCAATGTGTACAAATTTTATACAAATGTTCTCTGGTGAAATTCACTTTTTAGTAACTGCTCTAGATAATAATACTTGTCATTCTGATCAATCACTTAGGTGGCTTTGGAGAAGATTTATATACAGACACAAAACTGGTCACAAAATTCAGCTAGATGATTGGCCATTCAGCAGCAAATAGGTTAATCAGGGATTGGCCATTCAGCAGTAAAAAATATACGAAGTGTGTGACAATTTACCTTTCCAATATTTCTTAATGGATACTGGAAAATTAGTACAAAATCAATGAAATAAAAGTTAACATTGCAGTATACGGGTTAATACAAAATCTAATATTTCACCAGTAGAAGGTTTAATAGGCAGGAACAATTTCCTGTCAAATTGTTTTGAAAAATATTCATCAGCTATCCTTAGCATCTACATTAAGTGCAAGTTTTATATTGACATTAATACATTCATGGGTTAATCGGGCAGATGGTAAACTGGTATTAAATGGCAATTAAATCCCCATTATATTAATCTGTTTGCCTAGAGCATTTACAGTAGCAAATGCCATTTATTACCCCAGAGATATAAAATGAAAATCAAATGTCACATTAATCATTTTTATTAGAGCCTATAGCAAACTGTCTTCTACTACATGATAAAGAGGAAAATTAAAATCTAAATAGGTCCGCCCTTTACAGATGGGTCTCGTTCATTTTAAAACACACCATGCAGATGGTCAACTAACATATGTATAGAAATTTTCGCCATCCAAATCCATCAAATAAAAAAGTTCAAAATGCTCGAATTTGATTGGCCCATGGTGGCGATATTGTTTTACCAATCAAGTTTTTGCGAACAAATTTTACTTGCCGCCATAGACTAATTATATTCCCCAAATCTTAGCCAGATCGCTTCAGAAGTTCCAGAGGAGAAGATTATTTTGTCATTTATGACGTCATCAATATGGCCGCCAATGCCCCGAGCCAATCAGGCTCTGTTTAGCTATTTTGATTCAGGGGCTGATCTCAACCATATATTCTGAGTTTTGATTCAATTTGCTTGCCGGTTTCGGAGTTTTGGTTCAATTTACTTGCTGGAAATGGCTGGCGGCGGAATAATAATAATAATAATAATAATAATAATAATAATAATAATAATAATAAACGGAACAATCACTCTAGTCTTCCAGAGCTTCGCTCTTGGAAGCCTAATAAACAGAACAATCACTCTAGTCTTCCAGAGCTTCGCTCTTGGAAGCCTAATACTAATAATAATAATAATAATAAACGGAACACTCACTCTAGTCTTCCAGAGCTTCGCTCTTGGAAGCCTAATAAACAGAACAATCACTCTAGTCTTCCAGAGCTTCGCTCGTGGAAGCCTAATAATAATAATAATAAACAGAACAATCACTCTAGTCTTCCAGAGCTTCGCTCTTGGAAGTCTAATAATAATAATAAACAGAACAATTACTCTAGTCTTCCAGAGCTTCGCTCTTGGAAGCCTAATAATAATAAACAGAACAATTACTCTAGTCTTCCAGAGCTTCGCTCTTGGAAGCCTAATAATAATAAACAGAACAATTACTCTAGTCTTCCAGAGCTTCGCTCTTGGAAACCTAATAGTAAACGGAACAATCACTCTAGTCTTCCAGAGCTTCGCTCTTGGAAGCCTAATAATAATAATAATAATAATAATAATAATAATAATCATAATAATAATAAATGGAACAATCACTCTAGTCTTCCAGAGCTTCGCTCTTGGAAGCCTAATAATAATAATAAACAGAACAATTACTCTAGTCTTCCAGAGCTTCGCTCTTGGAAACCTAATAGTAAATGGAACAATCACTCTAGTCTTCCAGAGCTTCGCTCTTGGAAGCCTAATAATAATAATAATAATAATAATAATCATAATAATAATAAATGGAACAATCACTCTAGTCTTCCAGAGCTTCGCTCTTGGAAGCCTAATAATAATAAACAGAACAATTACTCTAGTCTTCCAGAGCTTCGCTCTTGGAAGCCTAATACTAATAATGATAATAATAATAATAATAAACAGAACAATTACTCTAGTCTTCCAGAGCTTCGCTCTTGGAAGCCTAATAATAATAAACAGAACAATTACTCTAGTCTTCCAGAGCTTCGCTCTTGGAAGCCTAATAATAATAATCAACACTAGATCTGTTCCATGAACAGATATACGGCTTCCAAGAATACCTGCACTTGAACTAGACATTCTTTTCTTGGACTTCATGTACAATCTAGTTATCTGGTGAAATTCCGTTTTTCTAGAACTTCTTTAGATAATATTTATTGTCTTTCTGATCAATCGCCTAGGTGGTTTTGGAGAAGATCTATATACACAAAACTGGTCACAAAATCAGCTAGATGATTGGTCATTCAGCAGTAAACAGGTTAATCAGGGATTTCTTTGGACACTAAATCTGGTAACATAGAACCAGTTTGACTGCTCTATACCTGGTGCTTCGGGAGAAGTAACTAGCAGGACAAGAGGTATTAGAAGATGGCAATATCTCGTATTTTTAAGTTAACCGAGGAACCGGCTGCTGCAGGGCCCGGTCTGCGCAGGACTAACTATTCTGTGAAGAAACAATAACCAAGCCTTGTACATATATAGAATTAGATTGCCCATTTGACTCCTGCTCACTGCCCGCAGATTGACTCAAGAACAAAATAATGTGTTGTACTGTAGTCTACTAACTACAAGCTTCAAAATGATCTGTGACATGACCACATTTGATAAAATTTCTTTTCTGCCCACCATTTCCCCCACCCCTTCGGCCGATATCAAAATTTCAATGTGTCATGCACATCTCTGGCCATATGTGGAATCATACATTTCTATGTGAAATTGTCTAGGAGGATTTGTGTTACAATTGATTGGTGCCCAATTTTGACCCTGTCCCCTACCCTCAGTTTGACCCAAGAGCAAAATAATTCCTTGTACTGTAGTCTACTCATCATTGGCTTCAAAATGATATGTGACATGACCACCGTAGGAAATTTTTTATTTTTTACCCCACATTTCCCATCACTGGGGTCATACCAAAGTTCCACAAGAGCTATCAGAAGATAGCAAATAGCTTACCTGTACTGTATATTAATTGTACATCACAGGATATGATGGACCACCGGATAGTCACATTTTGAAATTTGACAATCAACATGTGAATTCAAAACACCTGTGGTACTACCCATTGGGCAAGCATAGCTTGGAGACTGAACCATACAGCTTATCTGCCCAGGAGTAACGTCAAGTCATTTAATGACAACTGGCAAATGGTCCAAACATAAGCAAAGTTAATTGTCTGAAGAAAGAAGAAACTTTAAAAAAACCCAATCAGCGTAATACATATTCAGATGTCAAATGCTCTAGGAGTTGCATGCCAATCGATTTGTGCCCAATTTTGACGCCGCCCTCTACCCTCAGTTTGACGCAAGATCAAAATAATTCCTTGTATTGTTGTCTACTCATCGTTGGCTTGAAAATGATATGTGACATGACCACCTTTGGATAAATTAAACTTTTTACCCACAGTCCCCACACCCTGTGGTCATGACAACATTTCAAAAGTGCCATGCACATTTCTCGCAATATGTGTAATCATACCAAAAGTTTAAAGGTCTCTGTGAAATGGTCTAGGACGAGTTGCGTTAAAATCGATTGGTGCCCACTTTTGTCACCCCACCCTACCCTAAGTTGGAACCAAGATAAAAATAATTCCTTGTATTGTAGTCTATTCATCATTGGCTTGACAATGATATGTGACATGACCACCTTTGCATAAATTAGCTTTTTTACCTGCAGTCCCCACCCCCTTGGCGTCATGACAAAATTTCAAAAGTGCCATTTCTAGACCAAGAGAAGACTATTTTGAAAATTTACCACTGGAGTGACTGGCTCGGTTATCGAGCTAATCATTCCAGTTGTAAATTTTCATAAATAGTCTTCTCTTAGTTTGCAAATGGACATTTCGCAAGACCATTTCAGATGCACTGAAGAAGGGGTAAAGGGTGAAATCTAAAGTTGTCATCAACTGATGTAGCTAATTGAGACATGAACTACTTTTACTGTCAAGCTTCTAGTATTGAAACACACCACGCATTTGTCAACTCAAGAAAACTGAATAGATAAGATTCTGAAACTGGTTGGAGGGCTTGGGTAGGGATATATGACGGCTGTGGCCACAGTTTCCAGTCAAATTTCTTTCAATACATTCATCAACTTACGCAATACTTCTAGTATTATCAGGAAAATACGATTTTAGCACTTTAGGGTTCAAAGTGCTAAAAGCTAAATCACTGATCCCTCTATTAAGAGAAGAGTATAATAGCGCATTTAAGCTGCAAGAGCACTCAAGCCTGTTTATAATGGGCACTGTATGGTCCATCAAAAAGTGGTTGTTAAAGACAGATAGTCAGTTAATACAACTTATTCGCTATACTATGCAGCGTTTTTGGACCAAAAGATGGTGGTTGCTTACGGCTTCTCGTCATACCACCACCCCTTTTAAAGAATAACCATCTTTTGGCGCCAGAGCACGTGTTCGTCTTTGGGTAATAAATATCTTCCTGGTTATAAGCCTGAATTTCCATCTGAAGGAGCGTTATCATGAAAGCTATATAAAATCATCATTACTAGCTTGACCTTTTTCCCGCTAATGCCTAAATATTTAAGATATTATTGTGTGCTCTGACATCTATGTTGTTGAATTTTTTGTAATGTGTTTGACTGAAAGTTGTTCCTCCCACAGCAATGACCTTCAGTCAAATTATTTTTAAAGAAACAACTCAGTCTACCAAACTATGTTGCTAAATAAACTTGGACATTCGGCTACAAGGAACAGGAGTGTGAAATCTAAAGTTGTCACCATAAATCTGCTCGACTGCGGAAACTGTAACAGATCTAACCTGTCTATTAAGGAACAGCCCCGTAATTAGACCGTTGCTATATATGATATAGTAATTAATATGTCATGCACATCTCTGGCCATATGTGGAATCATACAATTCTATGTGATCCGGGATCCATGGCTCAAAAGAAGCCGATAGAAGAGGAATAGTAATAATAATAATAATAATAATAATAATAATAATGATAATAATAATAAAAGAGAATAATAAGAACAATTTCTCGAAGGATTCCAAGTAAAAGTTTGCATGCTGCAGTATAAAGGTTAATACCAATCTATTATTTTACCAGTAGAAGGGTTAATAGGCAAGAACAACTTTCAGTCAAATTGTTTTGAAAAATAGTCAGCATGTATCCTTAGCATCTACAATAAGTGCAAGTTTTATATTGGCATTCATAAGTTCATGGGTTAATCGGCTCCATGGTCATCTGCTGTTAATTGACAATTAAATCCCTATCACATTAATCTGTTTTCCTGTTCTCTGATGAAATTCCGTTTCTATACCTGCTTTAGATAATATTTCTTGTCTTTCGGATCAGTCACCTAGGTGACTTAGGAGAATATCTATATACAGACACAAAACTGGTCACAAAAATCATGTAGATGATTGGCCATTCAGCAGTAAATAGGTAAATCAGGGATTGACCATACAGCCATAAACAGATCTAGAAGTGCATAACAATTTTTTATCTTTCCAATATGCTCAATGGAAACTGGAAATTATTACAAAATCAATCAAGTAAGGGCTAACATTCTGCAGTATACGGGTAAATACAACAACTATAATATTTCACCAGTAGAAGGGTTAATAGGCAGGAACAACTTCCAGTCAGATTGTTAAAATATTATGTGGGTATCCTTAGAATCCACAATAAACGATAGGTTTATATTGGCATTCATAGATTGATGGGTTAATTGGCCGCCATGGTCAACATGTATTAAATGACAATTAAATCCCTATCACGTTAATAAGTTTGCCTAGAGCATTTACAGTAGCAAATCCAGTTCATTACTCCCACACACACACCCCCCATGGGAAACAGACATGGAATGACAATTAAATGTCACATTAAATCATTTTTATTAGACCCTCCACCAAATTGCTTGCTGTTACATAATAAAGAGGAAAATTAAGATCTAAATATCTTGGCTGTTAACTAATGGATGTGGTTTATATTCTCAGCCCCTTTGTGGATATTAAATCTGGTAACATGGAACTAGTTTGGTTGCTCTAGACTCAGTGGTTCAGGATAACCACCCAGCAGAAAAGTGGGTAAATAATCCAAGATGGCTGCCAAACCAATCATCGTCCGTTTTGAAACGTAACAAATTCGAAGTCAAGGTCCCAAATAACATAAGTATAGACATTTTTGCTATCAAAATCCATCAAATAAAAAAGTTCAAAATGGCCACCAAGATGCTCAAATATTATTGGTCCAGTGCGGCCATATTTGTTTAACCATGAACTTCTTACGAGCGATCTTCAATCGCCCATATGGACTAATGCTATTCTCCTGATCCAGTCATTCGACTGGCAAATTTTCAGAAATAGTCTTCACTTGGCCTACTAATCGACATTCCTCAAGACCCCTGCAGAGACCGGTTTGGCCGGCTTCATCATAAAAGGGTTAAGGCCCTATGTTATTAACATTATGTTGAATATTTTGAAACTATTTCACTGGGCGTTGGTGCAGCAACAACACAGTCAAATTAGTTTCAAAATATTCAACCTGTTACATGAAATTCAGGGATCAATGTGTACAAATTGTATACAAATGTTCTCTGGTGAAATTCACTTTTTAGTAACTGCTCTAGATAATATTTCTTGTCATTCGGATCAATCACTTAGGTGGCTTTGGAGAAGAATTATATACAGACACAAAACTGGTCAAAAAAATCAGCTAGATGATTGGCCATTCAACAGTAAACAGGTTAATCAGGGATTGGCCATTCAGCAGTAAAAATTCTAAGAAGTGTGTGACAATCTTATCTTTCCAATATTATTAATAGACACTGGAATTTTAAAACAAAATCAATGAAATAGAATTTAACATTCTGCAGTATAAGGGTTAATATAAATCTAATATTTCACCAATAGAAGGCTTAATAGGCAGGAACAATTTCCTGTCAAATTGTTTTGAAAATATTCAACAGCTATCCTTAGCATCTACATTAAGTACAAGTTTTATATTGGCATTACTGAGTTCATGGGCTAATCAGCCAGGTTGTCAATTGGTAGTAAATAGCAATTAAATCCCTATTATATTAATATGTTTACCTAGAGCACTTACAGTAGCAAATGACATTTGTTACACCCATGGTAACCAGATATAAAATGACAATTAAATGTCACATTAATCATTTTTATTAGAGCCTCTAGCAAATTGTCTTCTACTACATAATAAAGAGGAAAATTAAAATCTAAATATTTCTGCACTTTACAAATAGATCTCGTTTATTTTCACACGCACTCTGCAGACGGTCAACTAACATATGTATAGCAATATTCTCCATCAAAATCCATCAAATAAAAAAGTTCAAAATGGCTCCCAAATGCTCGAAATTGATTGGTCCACGGTACCGATACTGTTTGACCAATCAGGTTTTTGCGAATAAATTCCACTTACCGCCATTGACTGATTATGTTCTCCAAATTTTAGCCAGATCGCCTCAGAAGTTCCAGAGGAGAAGATGATTTTGTCATTTATGACGTCATCAAGATGGCCGCCTAATCCCTGAGTGCATCATGTTCTCTTTGATGAATTTTGATCCTAGTTCGCATCTAGACCATAGATGCCGAGTCTTGTATTGATTGACCTGCTGGTTTCGGAGTTTTGGTTCATCTACTTGCTGAAAATGGCTGGCGGTAGAATAATCATAATAATAATAATAATAATAAACAGAACAATTACTCTAGTCTTCCAGAGCTTCGCTCTTGGAAGCCTAATAATAACTAGATCTGTTCCATGAACAGATATACGGCTTCCAAGAATACCTGCACTCGAACTAGCGATTCCTTTCTTGTACTTCATGTACAATCTAGTTATCTGGTGAAATTCCGTTTTAATACATATTTAGATGTCAAATGCTCTAGGAGTTGAATGACAATTGATTTGTGCCTACTTTTGACCCCGCCCTATACCCTCAGTTTGACGCAAGATCAAAATAATTCCTTGTATTGTTGTCTCCTCATCGATGGCTTGAAGATGATATGTGACATGACCACCTTTGGAAAAATTAAATTTTTTACCCACAGTCCCCACACCCTGGGGTTCATGATATAATTTAAAAAGTGTCATGCAAATCACTGGCCAGATGTGCAATCATCTCCAAAGTCTCTAGTTTCTATCTGAAGAGGTCTAGGAGGAGTTGCATTACAATTGCTTGGTGCCCACTTTTGAAATTTTGACCCCGCCTCCCACCCTCAGTTTGACCCAAGATCAAAATAATTCCTTGTACTGTAGACTACTTACCATTGGCTTGAAAATGATATGCAACATGACCTTTGGGGTCATGCCAAAATTCCAAAAGTGTCATGCAAATCCCTGTCCATATGTGCAATGGTACCAAAAGTTTCAAGCTTCTATGTGAAATAGTCTAGGAGGAGTTGTGTAGCAATCGATTGAGCCCACTTTTGAGCCCCACTACCCTCCGTTAGACCCAAGATCGAAGTACTGTACTGTAGTCTACTCATCATTGGCTTCAAAATGATATGTGACATGACCATGTTTGGATAAATTAAATTTTTGACTCACAGTCCCCACCCCCTGCGGTCATGACAAAATTTCAAAAGTGCCATGCACATTCCTCGCAATATGTGTAATCATACCGAAGGTTTAAAGGTCTCTGTGAAATGGTCTAGGACGAGTTGTGTTACAATCGATTGGTGCCCACTTCTGTCCCCGCCCCCTACCCTAAGTTGTACAAAAGATAAAAATAATTCCTTGTATTGTAGTCTATTCATCATTGGCTTGACAATGATATGTGACATGACCACCTTTGCATAAATTTAAATTTTTACCCACATTCCCCACCCCTTGGCGTCATGACAAACTTTCAAAAGTGCCATGCACATCCATGGCCATATGTGTAATCATACCAGAAGTTTCAAGTTTCTGCGTGAAATGGGCTAGGAGGAGTTGCGATGGTAGCTCTTTTAAATATACTGTTAAGATTGCCTTTCTGTTCCAATTTTTTAATTTGTTCCAAGAAAATTTAAATTTTCTCATGGAAAATATCCATTTCTAGACCAAGAGAAGACTATTTTGAAAATTTACCACTGGAGTGACTGGCTCAGTTATCGAGCTAATCATTCCAGTTGTAAACTTTCATAATTAGTCTTCTCTTAGTTTGCAAATGGACATTTCGCAAGACCATTTCAGATGCACTGAAGAAGGGGTAAAGCGTGAAATCTAAAGTTGTCACCAACTGATGTAGCTAATTGAGACAGGAACTACTTTTACTGTCACGCTTCTAGTATTGAAACACGCCACGCCACGCATTTGTCAATTCAAGAAAACTGAATAGATAAGATTCTGAAACTGGTTGGAGGGCTTGGGTAGGGATATATGACGGCTATGGCCACAGTTTCCAGTCAAATCTCTTTCAATACATTCATCAACTTACACAATACTTCTAGTATTATCAGGAAAACAAGATTTTAGCACTTTAGGGTTCAAAGTGTTAAAAGCTAAATCACTAATCCGCTCTATTAAGAGAAGAGTATAATAGCGCATTTAAGTGTGCAAGATCACTCAAGCCTGTTTTTAATGGGCACTGTATGGTCCATCAAAAAGTGGTTGTTAAAGACAGATAGTCACTTAACACAACTTATTCGCTATACTATGCAGAGTTTTTCGATCAAAAGATGGTGGTTGCTTACGGCTTCTCGTCATACCACCACCCCTTTTAAAGAATAACCATCTTTTGGCGCCAGAGCACGCGTTCGTCTTTGGGTAATAAATATCTTCCTGGTTATAAGCCTGAATATCCATCTGATGGAGCTTTATCATGAAAGCTATATAAAATCATTATTACTAGATTGACCTCTTTTCCGCTGATGCCTAAATATTTAAGATAGTATTGTGTGCTCTGACATCTATGTTGTTGAATTTTTTGTAATGTGTTTGACTGAAAGTTGTTCCTCCCGCAGCAATGACCTTCAGTCAAATTATTTTTAAAGAAACAACTCAGTCTACCAAACCATGTTGCTAAATAAACTTGGACATTCGGCTACAAGGAACAGGAGTGTGAAATCTAAAGTTGTCACCATAAATCTGCTCGACGGCGGAAACTGTAACAGATCTAACCTGTCTATTAAGGAACACCTCTGAAATTAGACCTTTGCTATATATGATGTAGTAATTTCGGAAGTTCATATCTCGGCCGTTTATGGACAGATTATCTTCTAGTTTTCAAACACTCGTTCATCTATGCCCACGCTGATATGACAAAGGTCATAGCATTTCGGGATCCATGGCTGGTTTAAGATGCAACATGTTTCACAATAACCACAAATAGCAATGTATTTTAGAAGCATCACCAATAAGACTCAAGTGGTCCACCTTAGATAGGTAGTCTAATACATTAGGCTAATTAAGTGCGTAGATGTAGGGTCATATACTGTAATAGCAATGGGTTTGAGAACCACCACTCAAGCGGTTCACTTACAGAGGTGGTCATAGAACGTATTTGAGCTAAGAACCACCGTCATCATACATCAGCATCTCTGTCTTACCGAAAATTGTTACTGTCTCTAAGAGCCCTGTATTTGAGAATCGCCATCAATAAAATTCAAGTGGTCCACTTCCATAATATTCAATATTTTCCTGGTTTTTTTTACAATTATGACATTCAACACGCTATGCAAGCGTATTAATAATTAATTAATTAATAGAAGTAGCAAAGCAAAACTCGAGTTTCTTAGTATTTCATAATCTATGAACACCAGCCATGCAACAGAAAGCTGTTGCTAGTGGCCGTTGAAACGTTATTAATGCTGGAACATAGCGATCTTTTCCTTAATTTCCGCTAATTTTTACAAGTTGCATGTGCCAAGCACGCTATGTAATCGTATTAATAATTAATGAACCAGTAACAATTGTAACACATATCTCAGCTGTCTTAGTATGTGTAAACCTCTGAATACGACCCTTGCAACACAAACCTCTTGCTACTAGTCCTTGCAAAGTTATTAAGGCTGAAACAGAGTGATTTATCCAAATATTACCAGAATTTATGTAAGTTTCGCGTTCAAATGCTGCTTTCAAATGCTGCTATGTGTTATGTAATTGTAGTAATTTTTCATCAACTAGCAGGAATAGCAACACGCAACTGATATCGTTTAGTATTTCATAGCGTTAGAACATGACTGTTGCAACAAAAACATGTTGTGGTTAGCAATTGTAGACGTATTAGGGCTGGAACAATATGATATATTCTATATCATCACATAGTTGATGCAACGCTATCTCCCTCGTCCCTTCAACTACTCCCCCCCCCGCCCCCCCCTCCCCCCACCCTCTCTCTCTCTCTCTCTCTCTCTCTCTCTCCTCCCTCTCCCTCTGACTCGTTTCAACCGTATATATGCGTGGCGGTTATCAATAAAACTCAAGTGGTCTACCTTAGATAGGTATTCCTATGCAGTAGGCTAAATAATCGCTTAGATTGGTGGTCCTATGCAGGAATAGCAATGTGTTCTTAGAATCACAACTCAAGTGGTCCACTTAGATATGGGGTCGTATGCAATAATTGCGCCGCTAATAGTTAAGAACCAATCACCAATAGCTGGGTTTTTAAACAACCCGTAATAAAGATCAAGTGGTCCTATACGGCAATTGACCGCTAATGCTTAAAAACCACCATCAACAAACATCGGCAGCTATGTTCTAGTGAACGCTGTTGCTGCCTTCAATAACAATGTTTTCATTGACTAAACTTGGTCAATAAAGGAGTAAATGTCAGCATATATTATAGTACTTTTTCCACCACATTTGTAATAGTTATCCACATACAAAGCATGCGCGCACTGCAAGTGTGTGTGTATGGGGTTGGGTGTCGGAGGAGGGGTTGCGACATCTGTGTGGATACAATGCAAATAATTTGTCCGTCATGCAACGCATAATAAATAGCATTGTATTCACTCAAAGGTCAATTGCCTATTGTGTAATAACTCTATCTATCTAGCTAACTCTTTAACGCTTACGCTGCCCAAAACGGCTTCTTTGGTAGTCTTGGAAAATGTCCGTATGCATATCGAAAGAAGACTATTTTTGAAACATTATCCTCTCCGTCTCTCCACCCTCACTCCCCTCCGTCTCCTGCTCCTACCCTTCTCCCTTCCCTCAATCCCTCCCTCGCTCCTGCCATCCTCTCCCGCCTTCCCTCAATGCCGTCCTCTCTCTCTCTCTCTCTGTATTATATTTTAATGTGATCCTATTGTATGATGACACAAGATGGAATGGTACCGAGTGCAAAATGCATGCACCAACATCAGCTAATACATTGATATATGTGTATGATCTTGCAACGTCAAAATGAACAGCCTTGCGTATTTAAAATGTCATGACATTTGATTGCAGATTTCAAAAATACCCAATTTGTCCCACCCTTTAAACAGCGTGGCCAATGCTTCTGAATTCCCGGTTGCTAAGATGCTGCTGCTGTGCCCGAGAGCAACAACATTCCGCAACATCATCATCAAAAAGAAACATTGGAACACTATAATTTAAAGAACAGCCACAAAATGTGTAGGGGACAATCGAAATTGGTGGGTTAATTTTATGTGCACCTTACGTTAGCCAGAATTGCGGTACAGGCGCACACTTCTTTATTAACGGCAGTGTACAACTAGTTTGCAATACAGACCCTTTCATGATCAAGAGCCAAAAACAACCCAAATTGACTAGCTTCAATAATGAACAAACTACCAAATTGGGCCTCTAAAAATAATGCCGGTGTTTTGTTTTTGCAACATAATTCAGCAACGGAATGATCATAGGTACATAATTAAATACTATCATTGACTATATAAATTCCAATCTACGGCGCAATTTGGACAAAATCATACCATCGGCTTTGAGTTCTCTCACTAATACAGATTGTCCAAACGTGGAGGAATATCAGCCTCGGCGCTTAGGCTACAACCTGGCCAAATTGGGCATGGCGCTGAATAGACATAGAACACGGGCAATTATTTAAAACTTAATTTAGGCTACACCTCTTGCACGGGGCGTGACCTAGCTCTCAAACAAAGAAAAGTTGGAGATATCGCCCTATCTATAAAACTAATAAAGCTAAACCTGGTTTAATCATCCTTATTGAATTCCGGCCAATGCGACTGAATTTATAGCAACAATTAAGCAACTCATTCCAGCAACATCATTGTCCAAACATACTCCATAATGGCTATTTTACTTTGACGCAAAATAGAGTGGCTTCATTACATGTGACAAAATAGCATTATATACGGGGTGGGTGGTGAGTGAATGGGCGGCGAAGCAACAACTCGTTATATACGCTGAGAGAAATGTAAACAAACTCGGACAATCATCATATTAAATATTTCAGTTCCCTACAGATAAATACTCATGACTGAAAGTTGCTGCTACCCTAAATAGCAACAGGTTTCAACAAACAATACGATAATTGTCAAGCAGGCTACAAGATTTCTCACAAAAATCCAGTCTTGTTTCACTACATACAAGCAGTTGTGGCATAATTTCACTAGGTTCGTCAGCCCTGCTAGAAGGAAACGGGTTAATTTTGCATTTGGACGTTTATTGATATCACTTCTCCGACTATCTATTTAACCCTGCTCAATGCATCGATTATCTATTTAACCCTGCTCAATGCTCAATTCATCACCAGTTCCTGGAAAAATGCCCTAGCTGGTTACTTAAAAACAATTTGACTGAACGTAATTGTTTCCTTAGGTAGCAACAACATTCAGTCAACGTTCTTTCAAAACATTAAGTTGGTTCTCCGCACAACTATCTACAGAAATAAAAGCGCTTTTAAATCGATCATTGGATAAATAATTGTGTTGAGATCAGTGCGAAATTGAAATGCTAGCCTTTTCTATGCAGGGTAATTATCACCCCCACCCACTGATGGGACCAGTTAGGGAGCGTTGATGTTTATTTATTACAGTCATAAAAACATAGAGGTATTCATTGCCAGCAATGCCCTCCGATTTCTAGCTATGCTAGACAAGGTTATAATGTCCATCAATTGTACACATTGTAAGCCCTATGTCCTTATCATTTAATCCTTTAATGACTAAATCTTGTCAAAAAAACTAAACATTTTCTTGTTGAATGTCTTATTGCAGGCCAAAAAAATTGTATTTTGAAATTTTGCCACTGGAATGACTGGCTCGCTTACCGAGCCAGTCATTCCAGTGTTAAATTTTCAGAAATAGTTTTCACTTGGCCTACTAATCGACATTCCTCAAGACCCCTGCAGAGGCCAGTTTGGCTGGCTTCATCATAAGAGGGTTAAGGCCCTATGTTTTTAACATTATGTTGAATATTTTGAAACTATTTCACTGGGCGTTGTTGCAGCAGCAACACACAGTCAAATTAGTTTCAAAATATTTTTGAAAGTTTAAAGGTCTCTGTGAAATGGTCTAGGACGAGTTGCGTTACAATCGATTGGTGCCCACTTTTGTCCCCGCCCCCTACACTAAGTTGGACCCAAGATAAAAATAATTCCTTGTATCGTAGTCTATTTATCATTGGCTTGACAACGATATGTGACATGACCACCTTTGCATAAATTAAGTTTTTTACCCACAGTCTCCACCCCATTGGCGTCATGACAAAATTTCAAAAGTGCCATGCACATCCATGGCCATATGTGTAATCATACCAGAAGTGTCAAGTTTCTGCGTGAAATGGGCTAGGAGGAGTTGCGATGGTAGCTCTTTTAAATAGACTGTTAAGATTGCCTTTCTGTTGCAATTTTTAAATTTGTTCAAGAAAATTTAAATTTTCTCATGGAAAATATTTATTTCTAGACCATGAGAAGACTATTTTGAAAATTTACCACTGGAGTGATTGGCTCGGTTATCGAGCTAATAATTCCAGCTGTAAATTTTCATGAATAGTCTTCTCTTAGTTTGCAAATGGACATTTCGCAAGACCATTTCAGATGCACTGAAGAAGGGGTAAAGGGTGAAATCTAAAGTTGTCACCAACTGATTTAGCCAATTGAGACAGGAACTACTTTTACTGTCACGCTTCTAGTATTGAAACACACCACGCATTTGTCAACTCAAGAAAACTGAATGGATAAGATTCTGAAACTGGTTGGCGGGCTTGGGTAGGGATATATGACGGCTGTGGCCACAGTTTCCAGTCAAATTTCTTTCAATACATTCATCAACTTACGCAATACTTCTAGTATTATCAGGAAAATAAGATTTTAGCACTTTAGGGTTCAAAGTGTTAAAAGCTAAATCACTAATCCGCTCTATTAAGAGAAGAGTATAATAGCGCATTTAAGCTGCAAGATCACTCAAGCCTGTTTATAATGGGCACTGTATGGTCCATCAAAAAGTGGTTGTTAAAGACAGATAGTCAGTTAATACAACTTATTCGCAATACTATGCAGCGTTCTTGGACCAAAAGATGGTGGTTGCTTACGGCTTCTCGTCATACCACCACCCCTTTTAAAGAATAACTATCTTTTGGCGCCAGAGCACGTGTTCGTCTTTGGGTAATAAATATCTTTCTGGCTACAAGCCTGAATTTCCATCTGATGGAGCTTTATCATGAAAGCTATATAAAATCATCATTACTAGATTGACCTTTTTCCGCTGTTGCCTAATTATTTAAGATATTATTATGTGCTCTGACATCTATGTTGTTGAATTTTTTGTAATGTGTTTGACTGAAAGTTGTTCCTCCGCAGCAATGACCTTCAGTCAAATTATGTTTAAAGAAACAACTCAGTCTACCAAACCATATTGCTAAATAAACTTGGACATTCGGCTACAAGGAACAGGAGTGTGAAATCTAAAGTTGTCACCATAAGTCTGCTCGACAGCGGAAACTGTAACAGATCTAACCTGTCTATTAAGGAACACCTCTGAAATTAGACCTTTGCTATATATGATGTAGTAATTTCGGAAGTTCATATCTCGGCCGTTTATGGACAGATTATCTTCTAGTTTTCAAACACTCGTTCATCTATGCCCACGCTGATATGACAAAGGTCATAACATTCCGGGATCCATGGCTCAAAAGAAGCCGATAGAAGAGGAATAGTAATAATAATAATAATAATAATAATAATAATAATAATAATAATAATAATAATAATAAAAGAGAATAATCAGAACAATTTCTAGAAGGATTCCAAGTAAAAGTTAGCATTCTGCAGTATAAAGGTTAATACCAATCTATTATTTTACTAGTAGAAGGGTTAATAGGCAGGAACAACTTTCAGTCAAATTGTTTTGAAAAATAGTCAGCATGTATCCTTAGCATCTACAATAAGTGCAAGTTTTATATTGGCATTACTAAGTTCATGGGCTAATCAGCCAGGTTGTCAATCGGTATTAAATGGCAATTAAATACGTATTATATTAATATGTTTACCTAGAGCACTTACAGTAGCAAATGCCATTTGTTACCCCCATGGTAACCAGATATAAAATGACAATAAAATGTCACATTAATCATTTTTATTAGAGCCTCTAGCAAACTGTCTTCTACTACATAATAAAGAGGAAAATTAAAATATAAATATTTCTGCACTTTACAAATAGATCTCGTTCATTTTCACACACACTCTGCAGACGGTCAATTAACATATGTATAGCAATTTTTCCCATCAAAATCCATCAAATAAAAGAGTTCAAAATGGCCCCGAAATTGATTGTTCCACGGTGCCGAGACTCTGACCAATCAAGATTTTGCGAACAAATTTCACTTGCCGCCATTGACTTATTATATTCCCCAAATTTTAGCCAGATCGCTTCAGAAGTTCCAGACGAGAAGATTATTTTCTCATTTATGACGTCATCAAGATGGCCGCCAAATCCCTGAGTGCATCATATTCTCTTTGATTAATTTCGATCCTAGTTGGCATCGAGACCATAGCTGCCGAGTCTTGTATTGATTGACCTGCTGGTTTCGGAGTTTTGGTTCAATTTACTTGCTGGAAATGGCTGGCGGCGGAATAATAATAATAATAACTAGATCTGTTCCAGGAACAGATATACGGCTTCCATGAGTACCTGCACTTGAAAAAACCCTCCTTTCTTGTACTTCATATTCAATCCAGTTCGCTGGTGAAATTCCGTTTCTAGAACTGCTCAAGATAATATTACTTGTCAGTCGGATCAATCGCCTAGGTATCTTTGGAGAAGATCTATATATACTCACAAAACTGGTCAAATAATTCAGCTAGATGATTGACCATTCAGTAGAAAGCAGGTAAATAAGGGATTGACCATTCAGCATTAAACAGGTTTAGAAGTGCATGACAATTTTATCTTTCTATTATTCTTAGTCAACACTGGAAAATCAGTACCAAATCAATGAAGTAAAACTTAACATTTTGCAGTATAAGGCTTAATACAAATCTAATATTTCAACAGTAGAATGATTAATAGGCAGGAACAACCTGCAGTCAAACTGTTTTGAAGAATATTCAGCAGATATCGGTCGATGACATGTCATCACAAATCCCCACGTGCACCGCTTTGAACTTTTGACACCCCCACAACTGACCCCAGGTGATGGAGCCAAATCTAAACGTCTGTTTGAACTCTGCAATCATATGGGTAACTCACATGCAAATTTTCGTTGAATTTCGTCCAATAGTGTCCAAGGAGTTGATTTACAATCAATTTCATGATCTTTTGACCCCATCCCACACTCCTGGGCACCGGGCCAAATGCAAATGTGCTCATCCACTCCACATCGATATGGGTGCCTGGCATACTAAATTTGGTTTAATTCTGTCCAACAGTGCCAGAGGAGTTGCATTACAATCAATTATCTGACCTTTCGACCCCATTCCCAACCCCTGGGGCCGGGCCAAATGTGCATGTGCTCCTCCACTCCACGTTGATATGGATAACTGACATACCAAATTTGGTTGAATTCCGTCCAGCGGTTTCGGAGCAGATACATTACAATCAATTTCCGCAGGTTAAAATTTTACCCTTTGACCCCTTCCACACACCCTGGGGGGGGGAGGGGGGCGACGAAGCCAAATCTAAATGGCATTATGCCCTCTGCAATCATATGGGTAATTCAGATCTCAAATTTGGTTGTGTTCTGTCTAACGATTTCAGAGGAGTTGCGTTACAACTGATTTGACCTGTTGACCCCTGCCTCGCCACCTGGGAAAGGAGCCAAATCTAAATATGGTCTTGCAAAGTGGAATCATGTGGTAACCCATATACCAAATTTGATTTAATTCCACGGAATGGTTTGGTCGGAGATGGCGTGACAGACGGATGGACGGACGGATAAACAAATGGAGAGACTGACAGACGGACAAAGGCGATTCCAATATCCCCAACATTTTAGTAAAACGTGGGGATAATAAGTGTAAGTTTTAGATTGGCATTCATAAGTTCATGAGCTAACCAGCCCCATAGTCAACTTGCATTAAATGACAATTAAATCCCTATCACATTAATCCACTATACAACGTACATGAGACACCTTCAAAAGTGGTAAATCTGAGCTCGTGCAAGGAAACAACTTATAGGAAGACATTTTCACCATCAAAATCTTTCAAATCAAAAGTTCAAAATGGCCAGCTAAAAACTCTGATTTGATGGGCACAGGCGGCTATGCCATAACAGCTATTGAGCTACCTTTAGTTAGCTTGAGTTGCATTCGTGAGTGGCCATGATTGGAACCCTTAAATATATCATCCACGCATGTTTCGAATCTGGGCCAATTAAAGATAACATTATAATTACAATTTCTATCATTTATGTGATAGGTCACGGTCGTATTTTTCGCTAAAAAGTGAGGTAAATTTTAATTGTTCAGTAGAATTACTCTGGTCAGATTGATCTCCCTTGTTATCAAGATAGCTCATAACTTATCCAATAGTGTACTGTGCATATGAATCATGGACGTTAGTTTGCTAATGTTATGATTTCCCTGTTTTGGGAAGATAATAATAGGTTAATTAATCACATTAAAATGTTTCCAAAGGTGGTCTGTTACGACGTGTCATGCCTGTGGTTTAAGATGCAACGTGTTTCACAATAACCAAAAATAGCAATGCTTTTTAGAAGAGTCACCAATAAGACTCAAGTGGTCCACCTTAGATAGGTAGTCTAATGCAGTAGGCTAATTAAGTGCATAGATGTATGGTCCTATACTGTAATAGCAATTGGTTTGAGAACCACCACTCAAGCGGTTCACTTACAGATGTGGTCATAGAAAGTAATTGAGTGCTAGTCTCTAAGAGCCTCCATCAGCATACATCAGCATCTCTGCCTTAGCGAAATTGTTTCTGTCTCTAAGAGCAGTGTTTCTGAGAATCGCCATCAATAAAATTCAAGTGGTCCACTTCCATATTATTCAATATTTTCCTGTATCACATTTAACGCACTATGCAAGCGTATTAATAATTAATTAACTAATAGAAATAGCAACGCAAAACTCGAGCTCCTTAGTATTTCATAATCTATGAACACCACCCATGCAACAGAAAGCAGTTGCTAGTGGCCGTTGAAATATTATTAAAGCTAGAACATAGCGATCTTTCCTTAATTTCCACCAATTTATACAAGTTTCATGTGCCAAGCACGCTATGTAATCCTATTAATAATTAATGAACTAGTAACAACTGTAACACATATCTCAGATGTCTTAGTATGTGTAAACCTCTGAATACGACCATTGCAACAAAAACCTCTTGCTACTGGTCGTTGCAAAGTTATTAAGGCTGAAACGTAGTGATTTATCCAAATTTCCAAGAATTTATGCACGTTTCGCGTTCAAATGTTGCTATGCGTTATGTAACTGTATTAATTTTTCATCAACTAGCAGCAATAGCAACATGCAACCGATATCGTTTAGTATTTCATGGCTTCAGAACAGGACCGTTGCATCAAAAACATGTTGCAATTAGCCATTGTAGACGTATTAGAGCTGGAACATAATGAAATATTACATATCATCACATAGTTGATGCAACTCTATCTCCCTCGTCCCTTCAACTACCCCCACCCCCCACCCCACCCCCCACCCCCTCTCTCCTCCCTCTCCCTCATTTCAACCGTATATATGCATGGTGGTTATCAATAAAACTCAGGTCGTCTACCTTAGATAGGTAGTCTTATGCATTAGGCTAAATAATCGCTTAGATGGGTGGTCCTATACAGGAATAGCAATGTGTCTTTAGAGTCACAACTCAAGTGGTCCCCTTAGATAGGTGGTCATATGCAATAATTTTACCGCTAATAGTTAAGAAACAATTACCAATAGCTATGTTTTTAAAACAACCCTTAATAAAGGTCACGTGATCCTATACGGCAATTGACCGCTAATACTTAAAAAAACTACCATCAACATGCATCAGCATCTATGTTTTAGTGAACGCTGTTGCTGCCTTCAATAACAATGTTTTCATTGACTAAACTTGGTCAATAAAGGAGTAAATGTCAGCATATATTATAGTACTTTTTCCACCACATTTCTAATAGTTATCCACATACAAAGCATGCGCGCACAGCAAGTGTGTGTTCAGCGGGTGGGGGGGGGATGTCGGAGGAGGGGGTTGCGACATCTGTGTGGACACAATGCAAATAATTTGTCCGCCATGCTATGCATAATAAATAGCATTGTATTCACTCAAAGGTCAATTGCCTATTGTGTAATAACTCTATCTATCTAGCTAACTATTTAACGCTTAAGCTGACCAAAACGGCTTCTGTGGTAGTCTTGGAAAATGTCCGTTTGCATATCGAAAGAAGACTATTTTTGAAACATTATCCTCTCTGTCTCTCCACCCTCTCTCGCCTCCGTCTCCTGCTCCTACCCTTCTCCCTTCCCTCAATCCCTCCCTCACTCCTGCCATCCTCTCCCGCCTTCCCTCAATGCCGTACTCTCTCTCTGTATTATATTATAATGTGATCCTATTGTAGGATGACACAGGATGGAATGGTACCGAGTGCAAAATGCATGCACCAACATCAGCTAATACATTGATATATGTGTATGATCTTGCAACGTCAAAATGAACAGCCTTGCGTATTTAAAATGTCATGACATTTGATTGCAGATTTCAAAAATACCCAATTTGTCCCACCCTTTAAACAGCGTGGCCAATACTTCTGAATTCCCGGTTGCTAAGATGCTGCTGCTGTGCCCGAGAGCAACAACATTCCGCACCATCATCATCAAAAAGAAACGTTGGAACACTATAATTTAAAGAACAGCCACAAAATGTGTAGGGGACAATCGAAATTGGTGAGTTAATTTTATGTGCACCTTACGTTAGCCAGAATTGCGGGACAGGCGCACACTTCTTTATTAACGGCAGTGTAAAGTAGTTTGCAATACAGACCCTTTCATGATCAAGAGCCAAAAACAACCCAAATTGACTAGCTTCAATAATGAACAAACTACCAAATTGGACCTCTAAAAATAATGCCGGTGTTTTGTGCTACTTTTTGCAACATAATTCAGCAACGGAATGATCATAGGTACATAATTAAATACTATCATTGACTATATAAATTCCAATCTACGGCGCAATTTGGACAAAATCATACCATCGGCTTTGAGTTCTCTCACTAATACAGATTGTCCAAGCGTGGAGGAATATCAGCTTCAGCACTTACGCTTCAACCCGGCCAAATTGGGCATGGCGCTGAATAGACATAGAACATGGGCAATTATTTAA
Source organism: Chaetoderma sp. LZ-2023a (assembly GCA_034401795.1). Classification (NCBI taxonomy): domain Eukaryota; kingdom Metazoa; phylum Mollusca; class Caudofoveata; order Chaetodermatida; family Chaetodermatidae; genus Chaetoderma; species Chaetoderma sp. LZ-2023a. The sequence goes on from CM067367.1 coordinate 64,365,712, forward strand.
AACTTAATTTAGGCTACACCTCTTGCACGGGGCGTGACCTAGCTCTCAAACAATGAAAAGTTGGAGATATCGCCCTATCTATAAAACTAACATCGCAATTACTTTGTGATTTGTTACCCGGTTTAGGCTAAATCTGGTTTAAACATCCTTATTGAATTCCGAGCAATGTGACCGAATTGATAGCAACAATTTAGCAACTCATTCCAGCAACATAATTGTCCAAACAAACTCCATAATGGTTATTTTACTTTGACGCAAAATAGAGTGGCTTCATTACATGTGACAAAATAGCATTACATACGGGGGTGGGTGGTGAGTGAATGGGCGGCGAAGAAACAACCCATTATATACGCTGAGAGAAATGTAAACAAACTCGGACAATCATCATATTAAATATTTCAGTTCCCTACAGATAAATACTCATGACTGAAAGTTGCTGCTACCCTAAATAGCAACAGGTTTCAACAAACATAATATGATAATTGTCAAGCAAGCTACAAGATTTCTCACAAAAATTCAGTCTCGTTTCAATACATACAAGCAGTTGTGGCATAATTTCACTAGTTTCTTCAGCCCTGCTAGAAGGAAACGGGTTAATTTTGCATTTGGACGTTTATTGATATCACTTCTCCGACTATCTATTAAACCCTGCTCAATGCATTGATTATCTATTTAGCCCTGCTCAATGCTCAAATCATCACCAGTTACTGGAAAAATGGCCTAGCTGATTACTTAAAAACAATTTGACTGAACGTAATTGTTTCCTTAGGTAGCAACAACATTCAGTCAACGTTCTTTCAAAACATTAAGTTGGTTCTCCGCACAACTATATTCAGAAATAAAAGCGCTTTTAAATCGATCATTGGATAAATAATTGTGTTGAGATCAGTGCGAAATTGAAATGCTAGCCTTTTCTATGCAGGGTAATTATCACCCCCACCCACTGTGGTTTGACCCCTACCATTGCTCTCATTCATTCTTTACATGACACTAAAACAATTCATGATTGCTTGTTCAAATGAATAAACAGTGTAACAGTCTATTTCATTCTATTTTCAGAACAGTTGTCAAAGAAACCTAAAACGATTTGGCTGATTTAAAAAAACAATTTGGCTGCATGTTGTTGATACCCTAGTCAACAATAATTGTCAGTATATTTCTGTTCGGAATCGACATTATAATTCTGTCAATAACGATCTCATTGGGCGCTTAGGAATTTGTCAGTAAAGGCGGGTTAATACAGGGCAGTTGAAAAAAAGAAATGATTTTGGAGACCGAGGCTCATAATTTGCCATGAACTTAAAAATAATGATGTTACTGTCCATAGATTGACCTTAATGCACTGCATATGCAGCTATGCACCTCAGTGATATTTAACTCAGATAAGCCCTCTGACACAGCTCATCAAAGACTGCCTGGTGTGCGCATTCTTTCAAAGTGCTATCACAGGAAGAGAGGGACATAAAATTATTAAATAACTTAAGGTACTCTATAATGTAATCTCGTTCCAAATGAATCTTTAAAATACTGAATATGTCCCATAGTCTGATGGGACCAGTTAGCGAGCATTGTTGTTTATTTATTACAGTCATAAAAACATAGAGGTATCCATTGCCAGCAATGCCCCTCCGATTTCTAGCTATGCTAGACAGGGTTATAATGTCCATCAATTGTACAAATTGTAAGCCCTATGTCCTTAACATTTAACCCTTTAATGACTAAATCTTGTCAAAAAAACTAAACATTTTCTTGTTGAATGTCTTATTGCAGGCCCAAACAATTGTATTTTGAAATTTTGCCACTGGAATGACTGGCTCGCTTACCGAGCCAGTCATTCCAGTGGTAAATTTTCAGAAAGTTTTCACTTGGCCTACTAATCGACATTCCTCAAGACCCCTGCAAAGGCCGGTTGGCCGGCTTCATCATAAGAGGGTTAAGGCCCTATGTTTTTAACATTATGTTGAATATTTTGAAACTATTTCACTGGGCGTTGTTGCAGCAACAACACACAGTCAAATTAGTTTCAAAATATTATACATGTTACATGAAATTCAGGGATCAATGTGTACAAATTGTATACAAATGCTCTCTGGTGAAATTCACCTTTTAGTAACTGCTCTAGATAATAATACTTGTCATTCGGATCAATCACTTAGGTGGCTTTGAAGAAGATTTATATACAGATACAAAACTGGTCACAAAATTCAGCTAGATGATTGGCCATTCAGCAGTAAATAGGTTAATCAGGGATTGGCCATTCAGCAGTAAAAAGTATACGACGTGTGTGACAATTTACCTTTCCAATATTTCTTAATGGATACTGGAAAATTAGTACAAAATCAATGAAATAAAAGTTAACATTCTGCAGTATAAGAGTTAATACAAAATCTAATATTTCACCAGTAGAAGGTTTAATAGGCAGGAACAATTTCCTGTCAAATTGTTCTGAAAAATATTCATCAGCTATCCTTAGCATCTACATTAAGTGCAAGTTTTATATTGACATTAATACATGCATGGGTTAATCGGGCAGTTGGTCAATTGGTATTAAATGGCACTTAAATCCCCATTATATTACTCTGTTTGCCTAGAGAATTTACAGTAGCAAATGCCATTTATTACCCCCATAGTTACGAGATATAAAATGAAAATCAAATGTCCCATTAATCATTTTTATTAGAGCCTATAGCAAACTGTCTTCTACTACATAATAAAGAGGAAAATTAAAATCTAAATATTTCTGCACTTTACAAATAGATCTCATTCATTTTCACACACACTCTGCAGACGATCAACTAACATATGTATAACAATTTTCTCCATCCAAATCCATCAAATAAAAAGTTCAAAATGGCCCCCCAAATGCTCGAATTTGATTGGTCCACGGTGGCGATACTGTTTTACCAATCAAGTTTGTGCGAACAAATTTCGCTTCCCGCCATTGACTAATTATATTCCCCAACTCTTAGCCAGATCGTTTCAGAAGTTCCAGAGGAGAAGATTATTTTGTCATTTATGACGTCATCAATATGGCTGCCAATCCCCTGAGCCATTCAGGCTCTGTTTAGCTATTTTTATTCATGGGGTGATCTCAACCATATATTCTGAGTTTTGATTCAATTTGCTTGCCGGTTTCGGAGTTTTGGTTCAATTTACTTGCTGGAAATGGCTGGCGGTAGAATAATAATAATAATAATAATAATAATAACTAGATCTGTTCCATGAACAGATATACGGCTTCCAAGAATACCTGCACTTGAACTAGACATTCTTTTCTTGTACTTCATGTACAATCTAGTTATCTGGTGAAAATTCTTTAGATAATATTTCTTGTCTTTCTGATCAATCGCCTAGGTGGTTTTGGAGAAGATCTATATACACAAAACTGGTCACAAAATCAGCTAGATGATTGGTCATTCAGCAGTAAACAGGTTAATCAGGGATTTCTTTGGACACTAAATCTGGTAACATGGAACCAGTTTGACTGTTCTATACCTGGTGCTTCGGGAGAAGTAACTAGCAGTACAAGAGGTATTAGAAGATAGCAATATCTTGCATGTTTAAGTTACCCAAGGAACCGGCTGCTGCAGGACCCGGTCTGCGCAGGACTAACTATTCTGTGAAGAAACAATATCCAAGCCATGTACATATATAGAATTAGATTGCCCATTTGACTCATGCTCACTGCCCGCAGATTGACTCAAGAACAAAATAATGTATTGTACTGTAGTCTACTAACTACAAGCTTCAAAATGATATGTGACATGACCGCATTTGATAAAATTTATTTTCTGCCCACCATTTCCCCCACCCCTTCGGCTGATATCAAAATTCCAATGTGTCATGCACATCTCTGGCCATATGTTGAATCATAAATTTCTATGTTAAATGGTCTAGGAGGAGTTGTGTTCCAATTGATTGGTGCCCACTTTTGACCCTGCCCCATACCCTCGCTTGACCCAAGATCAAAATAATTCCATGTACTGTAGTCTACTCATCATTGGCTTCAAAATGATATGTGACATGACCACCTTTGGAAAAATTTTATTTTTTACTCCACATTTCCCATCACTTGGGGTCATACCAAAATTCCACAAGACGTATCAGAAGATAGCAAATAGCTGACCGGTACTATATATTAATTGTACATCACAGGATATGACGGACCACCGGATAGTCACATTTTGAAATTTGACAATCAACATGTGAATTCGAAACACCGGTGGTACTACCCATTGGGCAAGCATAGCTTGGAGACTGAATTATAAAGCTTATCTGCCCAGGAGTAAAGTGAAGTCAATTAATGACAACTAGCTAATGGTCCAAACATAATTAAAGTTCATAGTCTGAAAAAAGAAGAAACATTAAAAAAAACAATCAGTATAATACATATTTAGATGTCAAATGCTCTAGGAGTTGCATGACAATCGATTTGTGCCTACCTTTGACCGCGCCTTATACCCTCAGTTTGACGCAAGATCAAAATAATTCCTTGTATTGTTGTCTACTCATCGTTGGCTTGAACATGATATGTGACATGACCACCTTTGGATAAATTACATTTTTTACCCACTGTCCCCACTCCCTGGGGTTCATGATATAATTTAAAAACTGTCATGCAAATCACTGGCCAGATGTGCAATCATCTCCAAAGTTTCTAGTTTCTATCTGAAGAGGTCTAGGAGGAGTTGCTTTACAATTGATTGGTGCCCACTTTTGAAATTTTGACCCCGCCTCCCACCCTCAGTTTGACCCAAGATCAAAATAATTCCTTGTACTGTAGACTACTTACCATTGGATTGAAAATGATATGCAACATGACCTTTGGGGTCATGCCAAAATTCCAAAAGTGTCATGCAAATCCCTGTCCATATGTGCAATGATACCAAAAGTTTCACGCTTCTATGTGAAATGGTCTAGGAGGAGTTGTGTAGCAATCGATTGGTGCCCACTTTTGATCCCCACTACCCTCAGTTAGACCCAAGATCGAAAGAGTTCCTTGTACTGTAGTCTACTCATCATTGGCTTCAAAATGATATGTGACATGACCATGTTTGGATAAATTAAATTTTTGACTCACAGTCCCCACCCCCTGCGGTCATGACAAAATTTCAAAAGTGCCATGCACATTCCTTGCAATATGTGTAATCATACCGAATGTTTAAAGGTCTCTGTGAAATGGTCTAGGACGAGTTGCGTTACAATCGATTGGTGCCCACTTGTGTCCCCGCCCCCTACCCTAAGTTGGACCCAAGATAAAAATAATTCCTTGTATTGTAGTCTATTCATCATTGGCTTGACAATGATATGTGACATGACCACCTTTGCATAAATTACATTTTTTACCCACAGGCCCCACCCCTTGGCGTCATGACAAACTTTCAAAAGTGCCATGCACATCCATGGCCATATGTGTAATCATGCCAGAAGTTTCAAGTTTCTGCGTGAAATGGGCTAGGAGGAGTTGCGATGGTAGCTCTTTTAAATAGACTGTTAAGATTGCCTTTCTGTTCCAATTTTTAAATTTGTTCAAGAAAATCTTAATTTTCTCTTGGAAAATATCTATTTTTAGGCCAAGAGAAGACTATTTTGAAAATTTACCACTGGAGTGACTGGCTCGGTTATCGAGCTAATCATTCCAGTTGTAAATTTTCATAAATAGTCTTCTCTTAGTTTGCAAATGGACATTTCGTAAGACCATTTCAGATGCACTGAAGAAGAGGTAAAGGGTGAAATCTAAAGTTGTCACCAACTGATGTAGCTAATTGAGACAAGAACTACTTTTACTGTCACGCTTCTAGTATTGAAACACACAATGCATTTGTCAACTCAAGAAAACTGAATACATAAGATTCTGAAACTGGTTGGAGGGCTTGCGTAGGGATATATGACGGCTGTGGGCACAGTTTCCAGTCAAATTTCTTTCAATACATTCATCAACTTACGCAATACTTCTAGTATTATCAGGAAAATAGGATTTTAGCACTTTAGGGTTCAAAGTGTTAAAAGCTAAATCACTAATCCGCTCTATGAAGAGAAGAGTATAATAGCGCATTTAAGCTGCAAGATCACTCGAGCCTGTTTATAATGGGCTCGGTATGGTCCATCAAAAAGTGGTTGCTAAAGAGAGATAGTCAGTTAATCAGTTAATACAACTTATTCGCTATACTATGCAGAGTTTTTGGACCAAAAGATGGTGGTTGCTTACGGCTTCTCGTCATACCACCACCCCTTTTAAAGAATAACCATTTTTGGCGCCAGACCACGTGTTCATCTTTGGGTAATAAATATCTTCCTGAATTTCCATCATGAAAGCTATATAAAATCATCATTACTAGATTGACCTTTTTTCCGCTGATGCCTAAATATTTAAGATATTAGTGTGTGCTCTGACATCTATGTTGTTGAATTTTTTGTAATGTGTTTGACTGAAAGTTGTTCCTCCCGCCGCAATGACCTTCAGTCAAATTATTTTTAAAGAAACTGTAACAGATCTAACCTGTCTATTAAGGAACACCTCTGAAATTAGACCTTTGCAATATATGTAGTAATTTCGGAAGTTCATATCTCGGCCGTTTATGGACAGATTATCTTCTAGTTTTCAAACACTCGTTCATCTATGCCCACGCTGATATGGCAAGGGTCATAGCATTCCGGGATCCATGGCTCAAAAGAAGCCGATAGAAGAGGAATAGTAATAATAATAATAACTAGAACTGCTCAAGATAATATTACTTGTCGGTCGGATCAATCGCCTAGGTACTAGTTAATACAAATCTAATATTTCAACAGTAGAATGATTAATAGGCAGGAACAACCTGCAGTTAAATTGTTTTGAAGAATATTCAGCAGATATCCTTAGCATCTACAACTAGATTGAATCGGTCGATGACACGTCATCACAAATCCCCACGTTCACCGCTTTGAACTTTTTACACCCCCACAACTGAGCCCAGGGGATGGAGCCAAAAGTAAACGTCTGTTTGTACTCTGCAATCATAAGGGTAACTCACATGCAGATTTTCGTTGAATTTTGTCCAATAGTGTCAGAGGAGTTGATTTACAATCAATTTCATGATCCTTTGACCCCATCCCACACCTCCTGGGTACCGGGCCAAATGCAAATGTGCTCATCCACTCCACATCGATATGGGCACCTGGCATACTAAATTTGGTTTAATTCTGTCCAACAGTGCCAGAGGAGTTGCATTACAATCAATTATATGACCTTTCGACCACATCCCCAACCCCTGAGGCCGGGCCCAATGTGCATATGCTCATCCACTCCACATTGATATAGATAACTGACATACCAAATTTGGTTGAATTCCGTCCAGTGCTTTCGGAACAGATGCATTACAATCAATTCCCGCAGGGTAAAATTTTACCCTTTGATCTTTTCCACATACCCTGGGGTGGGGGGGGGCGACGAAGCCAAATCTAAATGGCATTATGCCCTCTGCAATCATATCGGTAACTCAGATCTCAAATTTGGTTGTGTTCTGTCTAACGATTTCAGAGGAGTTGCGTTACAACTGATTTGACCTGTTGACCCCTGCCTCGCCCCCTGGGAAAGGAGCCAAATCTAAATATGGTCTTGCAAAGTCGAATCATATGGTAACCCATATACCAAATTTGGTTTAATTCCACCGAATGGGTTGGTAGGAGATAGCGTGACAGACGGATGGACGGGCGGATAAACAAATGGACAGACGGACAAAGGCGATTACAATATCCCCAACATTTTATTAAAACGTGAGGATAATAAGTGTAAGTTTTAGATTGGCATTCATAACTTCATGAGCTAACCAGTCCCATAGTCAAGTTGCATTAAATGACAATTAAATCCCTATCACATTAATCCACTATACAACGTACATGAGACACCTTCAAAAGTGCCAAATCTGAGCTCGTGCAAGGAAACAACTTATAGGAAGACATTTTCACAATAAAAATCTTTCAAATCAAACGTTAAAATGGCCAGCTAAATACTCTGATTTGATGGGCACCGGCGGCTATGCCATAATAGCTATTGAGCTACCTTTAGTTAGCTTGAGTTGCATTCGTGAGTGGCCATGATTGGAACCCTTAAATATATCATCCTCGCATGTTTCGAATCTAGGCCAATTAAAGATAACATTTTAATTACAATTTCTATCATTTATGTGATAGGTCACGGTCGTATTTTTCGCTAAAAAGTGAGGTAAATTTTAATCGTTCAGTAGAATTACTCTGGTCAGATTGATCTCCCTTGTTATCAAGATAGCTCTGATAGGTCTCCCATAACTTATCCAATAGTGTACTGTGCATATGAATCATGGAAGTTAGTTTGCTAATGTTATGATTTCCCTGTTTTGGGAAGATAATAATAGGTTAATTAATCACATTAAAATGTTTCCAAAGGTGGTCTGTTACGACGTGTCATGCCTGTGTTTTAAGATGCAACATGTTTCACAATAACCACAAATAGCAATGCTTTTTAGAAGAATCACCAATGAGACTTAAATGGTCCATCTTAGATAGGTAGTCTAATGCAGTAGGCTAATTAAGTGCGTAGATGTATGGTCCTATGCTGTAATAGCAATGGGTTTGAGAACCACCACTCAAGCGGTTCACTTACAGAGGTGGTCATAGAACGTAATTGAGTGCTAGTCTATAAGAACCACCATCAGCATACATCAGCATCTCTGTCTTAGCGAAAATTGTTTCTGTCTCTAAAAGCAGTGTTTCTGAGAATCGCCATCAATAAAATTCAAGTGGTCCACTTCCATATTATTCAATATTTTCCTGTGTCACATTTAACGCACCATGCAAGCGTATTAATAATTAATTAACTAATAGAAATAGCAACGCAAAACTCGAGCTCCTTAGTATTTCATAATCTATGAACTCCACCCATGCAACAGAAAGCAGTTGCTAGTGGCCGTTGAAACATTATTAAAGCTGGAACATAGCGATCTTTTCCTTAATTTCCACTAATTTATACAAGTTTCATGTGCCAAGCACGCTATGTAATCCTATTAATAATTAATGAACAAGTAACAACTGTAACACATATCTCAGATGTCTTAGTATGTGTAAACCTCTGAATACCACTCTTGCAACGGAAACCTCTTGCTACTGGTCGTTGCAAAGTTATTAAGGCTGAACGTAGTGATTTATCCAAATTTCCCAGAATTTATGCACGTTTCGCGTTCACATGTCTCTATGCGTTATGTAACTGTATTAATTTTTAGTTTAGTATTTCATGGCTTCAGAACAGGACCGTTGCAACAAACACATGTTGCAATTAGCCATTGTAGACGTATTAGGGCTGGAACATAATGATATATTACATATCATCACATAGTTGATGCAACTCTATCTCCCTCGTCCCTTCAACTACCCCCCCCCTCCACCTCCCCCCCCCCTCTCCTCTATCTCCCTCTCACTCGTTTCAACCGTATATATGCATGGTGGTTATCAATAAAACTCAAGTGGTCTACCTTAGATAGGTAGTCCTATGCATTAGGCTAAATAATCGCATAGATGGTTGGTCCTATACAGGAATAGCAATGTGTTTTTAGAGTCACAACTCAAGTGGTCCCCTTAGATAGGTGGTCATGTGCAATAATTTTACCCGCTAATAGTTAAGAAACAATCACCAATAGCTATGTTTTTAAAACAACCCTTAATAAAGGTCACGTGATCCTATACGGCAATTGACCGCTAATACTTAAAAAACCACCATCAACATACATCAGCATCTATGTTTTAGTGAACGCTGTTGCTGCCTTCAATAACAATGTTTTCATTGACTAAACTTGGTCAATAAAGGAGTAAATGTCAGCATATATCATAGTACTTTTTCCACCACATTTGTAATAGTTATCAACATACAAAGCATGCGCGCACTGCAAGTGTGTGTTCAGGGGGTGGAGGGGGTTGCGGCATCTGTGTGGACACAATGCAAATAATTTGTCCGCCATGCAATGCATAATAAATAGCATTGTATTCACTCAAATGTCAATTGCCTATTGTGTAATAACTCTATCTATCTAGCTAACTCTTTAACGCTTACGCTGACCAAAACGGCTTCTGTGGTAGTCTTGGAAAATGTCAGTTTGCATACCAAGAGAAGACTATTTTTTAAACAGTATCCTCTCTGTCTCTCCACCCTCTCTCCCCTCCGTCTCCTGCTCCTACCCTTCTCCCTTCCCTCAATCCCTCCCTCGCTCCTGCCATCCTCTCCCGCCTTCCCTCAATGCCGTCCTCTCTCTCTCTCTCTCTCTCTCTCTCTCTCTCTCTCTCTCTCTGTATTATATTATAATGTGATTCTATTGTATGATGACACAAGATGGAATGGTACCGAGTGAAAAATGCATGCACCAACATCAGCTAATACATTGATATATGTGTATGATCTTGCAACGTCAAAATGAACAGCCTTGCGTATTTAAAATGTCATGACATTTGATTGCAGATTTAAAAAATACCCAATTTCTCCCACCCTTTAAACAGCGTGGCCAATGCTTCTGAATTCCCTGTTGCTAATATGCTGCTACTGTTCCCGAGAGCAACAACATCCCGCAACATCATCATCAAACAGAAACATTGGAACATTATAATTTAAAGAACAGCCACAAAATGTGTAGGGGACAATCGAAATTGGTGGGTTAATTTTATGTGCACCTTACGTTAGCCAGAATTGCGGTACAGGCGCACACGTCTTTATTAACGGCAGTGTACAAGTAGTTTGCAATACAGATCCTTTCATGATCAAGAGCCAAAAATAACCCAAATTGACTAGCTTCAATAATGAACAAACTACCAAATTGGACCTCTAAAAATAATGCCGGTGTTTTGTGCTACGTTTTTGCAACATAATTCAGCAACGGAATGATCATAGGTACATAATTAAATACTATCATTGACTATATAAATTCCAATCGACGGCGCAATTTGGACAAAAACATACCATCGGCTTTGAGTTCTCTCACTAATACAGATTGTCCAAGCGTGGAGGAATATCAGCCTCAGCGCTTACGCTACAACCCGCCAGATTGGGCATGGCGCTGAATAGACATAGAACACGGGCAATTATTTAAAACTTAATTTAGGCTACACCTCTTGTACGGGGAGTGACCTAGCTCTCAAACAATGAACAGTTGGAGATATCGCCCTATCTATAAAACTAACATCGCAATTACTTTGTGATTGGTTACCCGGTTTAGGCTAAACCTGGTTTAATCATTCTTATTGAATTCCGGCCAATGTGACTGAATTGATAGTAACAATTTAGCAACTCATTCCAGCAACATAATTGTCCAAACAAACTCCATAATGGCTATTTTACTTTGACGCAAAATAGAGTGGCTTCATTACATGTGACAAAATAGCATTACATACGTGGGTGGGTGGTGAGTGAATGGGAGGCGAAGCAACTACTCGTTATATACGCTGAGAGAAATGTAAACAAACTCGGACAATCATCATATTAAATATTTCAGTTCCCTACAGATAAATACTCATGACTGAAAGTTGCTGCTACCCTAAATAGCAACAGGTTTCAACAAACATAATACGATAATTGTCAAGCAGGCTACAAGATTTCTCACAAAAATCCAGTCTTGTTTCACTACATACAAGCAGTTGTGGCATAATTTCACTAGTTTCTTCAGCCCTGCTAGAAGGAAACGGGTTAATTTTGCATTTGGACGTTTATTGATATCACTTCCCCGACTATCTATTTAGCCCTGCTCAATGCATCTCGTTCTCGTGGTTATTCTGGTCGGTTATTCAGCTAGATACTGGTTAGGATATAGTGGTAGGTTATTATCAATAATCAGAAATGGTTTAATAATAATAATAATCCATAGTTAGGTCAGGCGGGTGTGTTTGGCAATCCAGTTATCAGTCGTCGGGTATTCACCATTTAGGAACATAGATTAGGATTATAATTGTTAATAATATATGCGTAAGTTCAATCAGTATTAACGTGTTACATTGTTTGTCTTAAAGCTAGATTATCGATCTCGGTTCACCAGGGTCAAACGTTCCCCAGGGTATGAAACATACACGAGCATGGCAGAGTCCACTAGTACTGCGGCCATGTTTAATTGCTGTTGATTATATTTAATAGTATAGTATATAGACATATTCAAACCAAACGAACAACCGAGGATAAGACTCTATACTTATAATGACAGGCCACATGCCTTGCATAGATACTTGCATAATCTGACCACCTTGCCGAGCATCAAAAAGTTTTATAGGATCTGTCATTATGGGTCACAAGATGGTGGGTCCTTAAGACATTGTGTCTGTCTATCACCTGCCTTAAGGAAACACAGTAAAACCTGTTTATAATGGATACTGTCTGGGCCATCAAAATGTGATCACTAAAGAGAGGTGATCGCTTGATAAAGTCATTCGATATGTTATATTGCATTTGCTGCCAAAAATGTATGATGGTCGCGAATAAAGCACGCACTTATTACGAACTGAATGAAATTGTAAAGATAACATGCCTGAATAGAGTTTATCAAACGTGAGTGTGAAATATAATCGCATTCCTGTTTTTTCACATAATAAAGGAGATGACATGATAAGTCTCACGAGAGATAAAATGGTGAGGGTCATGCAATTATACGCAAACACTATAGCATGCCTGAATAGAGTTTGTCAAAAGTCTCGGTGAAATATAATCGTTCCTGTTCTTGCACATAATAAAGGAGATGCCATGATAAGTCTCACGAGCGATAATGTAGTGATGTTTGTGCAGGATGTATGCTATGTTGTCAAGGACGTAGAATAGTTGGTTGGAATAATTACAGCCAGGGGCAGATGTTAGCGTGCGGATGCACCCATTGACGGTTACTCAGACACCATTGGCGATTATTCAGACACCATTGACGATTACTCAGACACCATTGACGATTACTCAGACACCATTGAAGATTACTCAGACACCACTGACTATTACTCAGACACCGTTGACTATTACTCAGACACCAATGACTATTACTCAGACACCATTGACTATTACTCAGACATCAATGACTATTACTCAGACATCAATGACTATTACTCAGACACCATTGACGATTACTCAGACACCATTGACGATTACTCAGACACTATTGACTATTACTATGACAGCATTGACGATTACTCAGACACCATTGACTATTACTCAGACACCGTTGATGAATACTCAGACACCGTTGACGGTTACTCAGACATCATTGACTATTACTCAGACACTGTTGACTATTACGCAGACACCATTGACGATTACACAGACACCATTGACTATTACTCAGACACCATTGACTATTACTCAGACACCATTGACGATTACCGAGACATCATTGACTATTACTCAGACACCAATGACTATTGCTATGACACCATTGACCATTACTCAGACACCATTGACGATTACTCAGACACCATTGACGATTACTCAGACACCACTGACTATTACTCAGACACCATTGACGATTCATCAGACACCATTGACTATTACTCTGACACCATTGACGATTACTCAGACACCATTGACGATTACTCAGACACCATTGACTATTACTATGACAGCATTGACAATTACTCAGACACCATTGACACTTACCCAGATACCATTGACGATTACTCAGACACCATTGACGATTACTCAGACACCACTGGCGATTACTCAGACACCATTGACGATTACTCAGACACCATTGACGATTACTCAGACACCATTGACGGTTACTCAGACACCATTGACGGTTACTCAGACACCATTGACGGTTACTCAGACACCACTGACTATTACTCAGACACCATTGACGATTCCTCAGACACCACTGACTATTACTCAGACACTGTTGACTATTACTCAGACACCATTGACGATTACTCAGACACCACTGACTATTACTCAGACACCATTGACTATTACTCAGACACCATTGACGGTTACTCAGACACCATTGAGGGTTACTCAGACACCATTGACGATTACTCAGACACCATTGACGGTTACTCAGACACCATTGACGGTTACTCAGACACCACTGACTATTACTCAGACACCATTGACGATTCCTCAGACACCACTGACTATTACTCAGACACTGTTGACTATTACTCAGACACCACTGTCTATTACTCAGACACCATTGACTATTACTCAGACACCGTTGACGGTTACTCAGACACCATTGAGGGTTACTCAGACACCATTGACGATTACTCAGACACCATCGACGATTACTCAGACACCATTGACTATTACTCAAACACCATTGACGATTACTCAGACACCATTGACTATTACTATGACAGCATTGACGATTACTCAGACACCATTGACTAATACTCAGACACCATTGACTATTACTCAGACACCGTTGACGGTTACTCAGACACCATTGAGGGTTACTCAGACACCGTTGACTATTACTCAGACACCATTGACTATTACTTAGACACCATTGACGATTACTCAGACACCATTGACTATTACTATGACAGCATTGACGATTACTCAGATACCATTGACTATTACTCAGACACCGTTGATGATTACTCGGACACCGTTGACGGTTACTCAGACATCATTGAATATTACTCAGATACCATTGACTATTATGCAGACACCATTGACGATTAAACAGACACCATTGACTATTACTCAGACACCATTGATGATTACTCAGACACCATTGACGATTACTCAGACACCGGGGACGATTACTCAGATACCATTGATGATTACTCAGACACAGTTGACTATTACTCAGACACCGTTGACGGTTACTCAGACACCATTGATGGTTACTCAGACACCATTGACGATTACTCAGACACCATTGACGATTACTCAGACACCATTGACTATTACTCAGACACCATTGACGATTACTCAGACACCATTGACTATTACTATGACAGCATTGACGATTACTCAGACACCATTGACGATTACACAGACACCATTGACTATTACTCAGACACCATTGAATATTACTCAGACACCATTGACGATTACCAAGACACCATTGACTATTACTCAGACATCATTGACCATTACTCAGACACCATTGACTATTGCTATGACACCATTGACCATTACTCAGACACCATTGACGATTACTCAGACACCATTGACGATTAATCAGACACCACTGACTATTACTCAGACACCGTTGACGATTCCTCAGACACCATTGACTATTACTCAGACACCATTGACTATTACTCAGACACCATTGAAGATTACTCAGACACCATTGACTATTACTCAGACACCATTGACGATTACTCAGACACCATTGACTATTACTATGACAGCATTGACGATTACTCAGACACCATTGACTCTTACCCAGATACCATTGACGATTACTCAGACACCATTGACGATTACTCAGACACCACTGGCGATTACTCAGACACCATTGACGATTACTCAGACACCATTGACCATTACTCAGACACCATTGACGGTTACTCAGACACCATTGACGGTTACTCAGACACCATTGACGGTTACTCAGACACCACTGACTATTACTCAGACACCATTGATGATTCCTCAGACACCACTGACTATTACTCAGACACTGTTGACTATTACTCAGACACCATTGACGATTACTCAGACACCACTGACTATTACTCAGACACCATTGACTATTACTCAGACACCATTGACGGTTACTCAGACACCATTGAGGGTTACTCAGACACCATTGACGATTACTCAGACACCATCGCCGATTACTCAGACACCATTGACTATTACTCAGACACTGTTGACTATTACGCAGACACCATTGACGATTACACAGACACCATTGACTATTACTCAGACACCATTGACTATTACTCAGACACCATTGACGATTACCCAGACACCATTGACTATTACTCAGACATCATTGACTATTACTCAGACACCATTGACTATTACTCAGACACCATTGCCTATTACTCAGACACCGTTGACAGTTACTCAGACACCATTGAGGGGTACTCAGACACCGTTGACTATTACTCAGACACCGTTGACGATTACTCAGACACGATTGACGATTACTCAGACACCATTGACTATTACTTAGACACCAGTGACGACTATTCAGACACCATTGACTATTACTATGACAGCATTGACGATTACTCAGACACCATTGACTATTACTCAGATACCATTGACTATTATGCAGACACCATTGACGATTACACAGACACCATTGACTATTACTCAGACACCATTGACTATTACTCAGACACCATTGACGGTTACTCAGACACCATTGAGGGTTACTCAGACACCATTGACGATTACTCAGACACCATTGACGGTTACTCAGACACCATTGACGGTTACTCAGACACCACTGACTATTACTCAGACACCATTGACGATTCCTCAGACACCACTGACTATTACTCAGACACTGTTGACTATTACTCAGACACCACTGTCTATTACTCAGACACCATTGACTATTACTCAGACACCGTTGACGGTTACTCAGACACCATTGAGGGTTACTCAGACACCATTGACGATTACTCAGACACCATCGACGATTACTCAGACACCATTGACTATTACTCAAACACCATTGACGATTACTCAGACACCATTGACTATTACTATGACAGCATTGACGATTACTCAGACACCATTGACTAATACTCAGACACCATTGACTATTACTCAGACACCGTTGACGGTTACTCAGACACCATTGAGGGTTACTCAGACACCGTTGACTATTACTCAGACACCATTGACTATTACTTAGACACCATTGACGATTACTCAGACACCATTGACTATTACTATGACAGCATTGACGATTACTCAGATACCATTGACTATTACTCAGACACCGTTGATGATTACTCGGACACCGTTGACGGTTACTCAGACATCATTGAATATTACTCAGATACCATTGACTATTATGCAGACACCATTGACGATTAAACAGACACCATTGACTATTACTCAGACACCATTGATGGTTCCTCAGACACCACTGACTATTACTCAGACACTGTTGACTATTACTCAGACACCACTGTCTATTACTCAGACACCATTGACTATTACTCAGACACCGTTGACGGTTACTCAGACACCATTGAGGGTTACTCAGACACCATTGACGATTACTCAGACACCATCGACGATTACTCAGACACCATTGACTATTACTCAAACACCATTGACGATTACTCAGACACCATTGACTATTACTATGACAGCATTGACGATTACTCAGACACCATTGACTAATACTCAGACACCATTGACTATTACTCAGACACCGTTGACGGTTACTCAGACACCATTGAGGGTTACTCAGACACCGTTGACTATTACTCAGACACCATTGACTATTACTTAGACACCATTGACGATTACTCAGACACCATTGACTATTACTATGACAGCATTGACGATTACTCAGATACCATTGACTATTACTCAGACACCGTTGATGATTACTCGGACACCGTTGACGGTTACTCAGACATCATTGAATATTACTCAGATACCATTGACTATTATGCAGACACCATTGACGATTAAACAGACACCATTGACTATTACTCAGACACCATTGATGATTACTCAGACACCATTGACGATTACTCAGACACCGGGGACGATTACTCAGATACCATTGATGATTACTCAGACACAGTTGACTATTACTCAGACACCGTTGACGGTTACTCAGACACCATTGATGGTTACTCAGACACCATTGACGATTACTCAGACATCATTGACTATTACTCAGACACTGTTGACTATTACGCAGACACCATTGACGATTACACAGACACCATTGACTATTACTCAGACACCATTGACTATTACTCAGACACCATTGACGATTACCGAGACATCATTGACTATTACTCAGACACCAATGACTATTGCTATGACACCATTGACCATTACTCAGACACCATTGACGATTACTCAGACACCATTGACGATTACTCAGACACCACTGACTATTACTCAGACACCATTGACGATTCATCAGACACCATTGACTATTACTCTGACACCATTGACGATTACTCAGACACCATTGACGATTACTCAGACACCATTGACTATTACTATGACAGCATTGACAATTACTCAGACACCATTGACACTTACCCAGATACCATTGACGATTACTCAGACACCATTGACGATTACTCAGACACCACTGGCGATTACTCAGACACCATTGACGATTACTCAGACACCATTGACGATTACTCAGACACCATTGACGGTTACTCAGACACCATTGACGGTTACTCAGACACCATTGACGGTTACTCAGACACCACTGACTATTACTCAGACACCATTGACGATTCCTCAGACACCACTGACTATTACTCAGACACTGTTGACTATTACTCAGACACCATTGACGATTACTCAGACACCACTGACTATTACTCAGACACCATTGACTATTACTCAGACACCATTGACGGTTACTCAGACACCATTGAGGGTTACTCAGACACCATTGACGATTACTCAGACACCATCGCCGATTACTCAGACACCATTGACTATTACTCAGACACCATTGACGATTACTCAGACACCATTGACTATTACTCAGACACCATTGCCTATTACTCAGACACCGTTGACAGTTACTCAGACACCATTGAGGGGTACTCAGACACCGTTGACTATTACTCAGACACCGTTGACGATTACTCAGACACCATTGACGATTACTCAGACACCATTGACGGTTACTCAGACACCATTGACGGTTACTCAGACACCACTGACTATTACTCAGACACCATTGACGATTCCTCAGACACCACTGACTATTACTCAGACACTGTTGACTATTACTCAGACACCACTGTCTATTACTCAGACACCATTGACTATTACTCAGACACCGTTGACGGTTACTCAGACACCATTGAGGGTTACTCAGACACCATTGACGATTACTCAGACACCATCGACGATTACTCAGACACCATTGACTATTACTCAAACACCATTGACGATTACTCAGACACCATTGACTATTACTATGACAGCATTGACGATTACTCAGACACCATTGACTAATACTCAGACACCATTGACTATTACTCAGACACCGTTGACGGTTACTCAGACACCATTGAGGGTTACTCAGACACCGTTGACTATTACTCAGACACCATTGACTATTACTTAGACACCATTGACGATTACTCAGACACCATTGACTATTACTATGACAGCATTGACGATTACTCAGATACCATTGACTATTACTCAGACACCGTTGATGATTACTCGGACACCGTTGACGGTTACTCAGACATCATTGAATATTACTCAGATACCATTGACTATTATGCAGACACCATTGACGATTAAACAGACACCATTGACTATTACTCAGACACCATTGATGGTTCCTCAGACACCACTGACTATTACTCAGACACTGTTGACTATTACTCAGACACCACTGTCTATTACTCAGACACCATTGACTATTACTCAGACACCGTTGACGGTTACTCAGACACCATTGAGGGTTACTCAGACACCATTGACGATTACTCAGACACCATCGACGATTACTCAGACACCATTGACTATTACTCAAACACCATTGACGATTACTCAGACACCATTGACTATTACTATGACAGCATTGACGATTACTCAGACACCATTGACTAATACTCAGACACCATTGACTATTACTCAGACACCGTTGACGGTTACTCAGACACCATTGAGGGTTACTCAGACAC
The DNA here is from genome assembly GCA_034401795.1 of Chaetoderma sp. LZ-2023a. Classification (NCBI taxonomy): domain Eukaryota; kingdom Metazoa; phylum Mollusca; class Caudofoveata; order Chaetodermatida; family Chaetodermatidae; genus Chaetoderma; species Chaetoderma sp. LZ-2023a. Next base: position 64,385,509 of record CM067367.1, read on the forward strand.
CGTTGACTATTACTCAGACACCATTGACTATTACTTAGACACCATTGACGATTACTCAGACACCATTGACTATTACTATGACAGCATTGACGATTACTCAGAAACCATTGACTATTACTCAGACACCGTTGATGATTACTCGGACACCGTTGACGGTTACTCAGACATCATTGAATATTACTCAGATACCATTGACTATTATGCAGACACCATTGACGATTAAACAGACACCATTGACTATTACTCAGACACCATTGATGATTACTCAGACACCATTGACGATTACTCAGACACCGGGGACGATTACTCAGATACCATTGATGATTACTCAGACACAGTTGACTATTACTCAGACACCGTTGACGGTTACTCAGACACCATTGATGGTTACTCAGACACCATTGACGATTACTCAGACATCATTGACTATTACTCAGACACTGTTGACTATTACGCAGACACCATTGACGATTACACAGACACCATTGACTATTACTCAGACACCATTGACTATTACTCAGACACCATTGACGATTACCGAGACATCATTGACTATTACTCAGACACCAATGACTATTGCTATGACACCATTGACCATTACTCAGACACCATTGACGATTACTCAGACACCATTGACGATTACTCAGACACCACTGACTATTACTCAGACACCATTGACGATTCATCAGACACCATTGACTATTACTCTGACACCATTGACGATTACTCAGACACCATTGACGATTACTCAGACACCATTGACTATTACTATGACAGCATTGACAATTACTCAGACACCATTGACACTTACCCAGATACCATTGACGATTACTCAGACACCATTGACGATTACTCAGACACCACTGGCGATTACTCAGACACCATTGACGATTACTCAGACACCATTGACGATTACTCAGACACCATTGACGGTTACTCAGACACCATTGACGGTTACTCAGACACCATTGACGGTTACTCAGACACCACTGACTATTACTCAGACACCATTGACGATTCCTCAGACACCACTGACTATTACTCAGACACTGTTGACTATTACTCAGACACCATTGACGATTACTCAGACACCACTGACTATTACTCAGACACCATTGACTATTACTCAGACACCATTGACGGTTACTCAGACACCATTGAGGGTTACTCAGACACCATTGACGATTACTCAGACACCATTGACGGTTACTCAGACACCATTGACGGTTACTCAGACACCACTGACTATTACTCAGACACCATTGACGATTCCTCAGACACCACTGACTATTACTCAGACACTGTTGACTATTACTCAGACACCACTGTCTATTACTCAGACACCATTGACTATTACTCAGACACCGTTGACGGTTACTCAGACACCATTGAGGGTTACTCAGACACCATTGACGATTACTCAGACACCATCGACGATTACTCAGACACCATTGACTATTACTCAAACACCATTGACGATTACTCAGACACCATTGACTATTACTATGACAGCATTGACGATTACTCAGACACCATTGACTAATACTCAGACACCATTGACTATTACTCAGACACCGTTGACGGTTACTCAGACACCATTGAGGGTTACTCAGACACCGTTGACTATTACTCAGACACCATTGACTATTACTTAGACACCATTGACGATTACTCAGACACCATTGACTATTACTATGACAGCATTGACGATTACTCAGATACCATTGACTATTACTCAGACACCGTTGATGATTACTCGGACACCGTTGACGGTTACTCAGACATCATTGAATATTACTCAGATACCATTGACTATTATGCAGACACCATTGACGATTAAACAGACACCATTGACTATTACTCAGACACCATTGATGATTACTCAGACACCATTGACGATTACTCAGACACCGGGGACGATTACTCAGATACCATTGATGATTACTCAGACACAGTTGACTATTACTCAGACACCGTTGACGGTTACTCAGACACCATTGATGGTTACTCAGACACCATTGACGATTACTCAGACACCATTGACGATTACTCAGACACCATTGACTATTACTCAGACACCATTGACGATTACTCAGACACCATTGACTATTACTATGACAGCATTGACGATTACTCAGACACCATTGACGATTACACAGACACCATTGACTATTACTCAGACACCATTGAATATTACTCAGACACCATTGACGATTACCAAGACACCATTGACTATTACTCAGACATCATTGACCATTACTCAGACACCATTGACTATTGCTATGACACCATTGACCATTACTCAGACACCATTGACGATTACTCAGACACCATTGACGATTAATCAGACACCACTGACTATTACTCAGACACCGTTGACGATTCCTCAGACACCATTGACTATTACTCAGACACCATTGACTATTACTCAGACACCATTGAAGATTACTCAGACACCATTGACTATTACTCAGACACCATTGACGATTACTCAGACACCATTGACTATTACTATGACAGCATTGACGATTACTCAGACACCATTGACTCTTACCCAGATACCATTGACGATTACTCAGACACCATTGACGATTACTCAGACACCACTGGCGATTACTCAGACACCATTGACGATTACTCAGACACCATTGACCATTACTCAGACACCATTGACGGTTACTCAGACACCATTGACGGTTACTCAGACACCATTGACGGTTACTCAGACACCACTGACTATTACTCAGACACCATTGATGATTCCTCAGACACCACTGACTATTACTCAGACACTGTTGACTATTACTCAGACACCATTGACGATTACTCAGACACCACTGACTATTACTCAGACACCATTGACTATTACTCAGACACCATTGACGGTTACTCAGACACCATTGAGGGTTACTCAGACACCATTGACGATTACTCAGACACCATCGCCGATTACTCAGACACCATTGACTATTACTCAGACACTGTTGACTATTACGCAGACACCATTGACGATTACACAGACACCATTGACTATTACTCAGACACCATTGACTATTACTCAGACACCATTGACGATTACTCAGACACCATTGACTATTACTCAGACATCATTGACTATTACTCAGACACCATTGACTATTGCTATGACACCATTGACCATTACTCAGACACCATTGACGATTACTCAGACACCATTGACGATTAATCAGACACCACTGACTATTACTCAGACACCGTTGACGATTCCTCAGACACCATTGACTATTACTCAGACACCATTGACTATAACTCAGACACCATTGAAGATTACTCAGACACCATTGACTATTACTCAGACACCATTGACGATTACTCAGACACCATTGACTATTACTATGACAGCATTGACGATTACTCAGACACCATTGACTCTTACCCAGATACCATTGACGATTACTCAGACACCATTGACGATTACTCAGACACCACTGGCGATTACTCAGACACCATTGACGATTACTCAGACACCATTGACCATTACTCAGACACCATTGACGGTTACTCAGACACCATTGACGGTTACTCAGACACCATTGACGGTTACTCAGACACCACTGACTATTACTCAGACACCATTGATGATTCCTCAGACACCACTGACTATTACTCAGACACTGTTGACTATTACTCAGACACCATTGACGATTACTCAGACACCACTGACTATTACTCAGACACCATTGACTATTACTCAGACACCATTGACGGTTACTCAGACACCATTGAGGGTTACTCAGACACCATTGACGATTACTCAGACACCATCGCCGATTACTCAGACACCATTGACTATTACTCAGACACCATTGACGATTACTCAGACACCATTGACTATTACTCAGACACCATTGCCTATTACTCAGACACCGTTGACAGTTACTCAGACACCATTGAGGGGTACTCAGACACCGTTGACTATTACTCAGACACCGTTGACGATTACTCAGACACGATTGACGATTACTCAGACACCATTGACTATTACTTAGACACCAGTGACGACTATTCAGACACCATTGACTATTACTATGACAGCATTGACGATTACTCAGACACCATTGACTATTACTCAGATACCATTGACTATTATGCAGACACCATTGACGATTACACAGACACCATTGACTATTACTCAGACACCATTGACTATTACTCAGACACCATTGACTATTACTCATACACCATTGACGATTCCTCAGACACCATTGACTATTACTCAGACACCATTGACGATTACTCATACACCATTGCCGATTCCTCAGACGCCACTGACTATTACTCAGACACTGTTGACGATTCCTCAGACACCATTAACTATTACTCAGACACCATTGACTATTACTCAGACACCATTGACGATTCCTCAGACACCACTGACTATTACTCAGACACCGTTGACTATTACTCAGACACCATTGACGATTACTCAGACACCTTTGACTATTACTCAGACACAATTGACTATTACTCAGATACCATTGATGATTACTCAGACACCATTGACGATTACTCAGACACCGGTGACGATTACTCAGACACCATTGACTATTACTCAGACACCGGTGACGATTACTCAGATACCATTGACGATTACGCAGACACCATTGACTATTACTCAGACACCGTTGATTACTATCTTAGCTTAGACTATTTTAGCCTAGCTTAGCCTATCCTAGCTTAGCATAGCTTAGATTAGCTTAACTTAGCCGAACATAGCATACCAAAGCTTAGCATAGCTTACCTTACCCTAGACTGTCCTAGCTTAGCCTAGACTAGCATCGCTCAGATTAAACTATTTTAGCTTAGTTTAACCGTAGCCTATGATAGCTTAGTGTAGACTAACAAAGTTTAGCTTAGACTAGCTTAGAATAGTTAATTGTCAAGCAGGCTATAAGATTTCTCACAAAAATCCAGTCTTGTTTCAATACATACAAGCAGTTGTGGCATAATTTCACTAGTTTCTTCAGCCCTGCTAGAAGGAAAAGGGTTAATTTTGCGTTTGGACGTTTATTGATATCACTTCTCCGACTATCTATTTAACCCTGCTCAATACATCGATTATCTATTTAACCCTGCTCAATGCTCAATTCATCACCAGTTCCTTGAAAAATTCCCTAGCTGGTTACTTAAAAATAATTTGACTGAACGTAATTGTTTCCTTAGGTAGCAACAACATTCAGTCAACGTTCTTTCAAAACATTAAGTTGGTTCTCCGCATAACTATCTAATGCGCTTTTAAATCGATCATTGGATAAATAATTGTGTTGAGATCAGTGCGAAATTCAAATGCTAGCCTTTTCTATGCAGGGTAATTATCACCCCCACCCACTGTGGTTTGACCCCTATCGTTGGTCTCATTCATTCTTTACATGACAATAACACATTTCATGATTGATTGTTCAAATAAATAAACAGTGTAACAGTCTATTTCATTCTATTTTCAGAACAGTTATCAAAGAAACTTAAAACGATTTGGCTGATTTAAAGAACCAATTTGGTTGCATGTTGTTGATACCCTAGTCAACAATAATTTTCAGACTATTTCTGTTCGGAATCGACTTTATAATTCTGCCAATAACGATCTCATTGGGCGCTTAAGAATTTGTCAGTAAAGGCGGGTTAATACAGGGCAGTTGAAAAAAAGAAATGAGTTTGGAGACCGAGGCTCACAATTTGCCATGAACTTAAAACTAATTATGTTACTGTCCATAGATTGACCTTAATGCACTGCATATGCGGCTATGCACATCAGTGATATTTAACTCAGATAAGCCCTCTGACACAGCTTGTCAAAGACTGCCTGGTGTGCGCATTCTTTCAAAGTGCTATCACAGGAAGAGAGGGACATAAAATTATTAAATAACTTAAGGTACCCTATCATGTAATCTCGTTCCAAATGAATCTTTAAAATACTGAATATGTCCCATAGTCTGATGGGACCAGTTAGCGAGCGTTGTTGTTTATTTATTATGGTCATAAAAACATAGAGGTATCCATTGCCCGCAATGCCCCTCCGATTTCTATCTATGCTAGACAGGGTTATAATGTCCATCAATTGTACAAATTGTAAGCCCTATGTCCTTAATATTTAACCCTTTAATGACTAAATCTTGTCAAAAAAACTAAACATTTTCTTGTTGAATGTCTTATTGCAGGCCAAAAAAATGGTATTATGAAATTTTGCCACTTGGATCACTGGCTCGCTTACCGAGCCAGTCATTCCAGTGGTAAATTTTCAGAAATAGTTTTCACTTGGCCTACTAATCGACATTCCTCAAGACCCCCTCAGAGGCTGGTTTGGCCGGCTTCATCATAAGAGGGTTAAGGCCCTATGTTTTTAACATTATGTTGAATAGTTTGAAACTATTTCACTGGGCGTTGTTGCAGCAACAACACACAGTCAAATTAGTTTCAAAATGTTCAACATGTTACATCAAATTCAGGGATCAAGGTGTACAAATTGTATACAAATGTTCTCTGGTGAAACTCACTTTTTAGTAACTGCTCTAGATAATAATACTTGTCATTCGGATCAATCACTTAGGTGGCTTTGGAGAAGATTTATATACAGACACAAAACTGGTCACAAAATTCAGCTAGATGATTGGCCATTCAGCAGTAAATAGGTTAATCAGGGATTGGCCATTCAGCAGTAAAAAATATACGAAGTGTGTGACAATTTACCTTTCCAATATTTCTTAATGGATACTGGAAAATTAGTACAAAATCAATGAAATAAAAGTTAACATTGCAGTATAAGGGTTAATACAAAATCTAATATTTCACCAGTAGAAGCTTTAATAGGCAGGAACAATTTCCTGTCAAATTGTTTTGAAAAATATTCATCAGCTATCCTTAGCATCTACATTAAGTGCAAGTTTTATATTGACATTAATACATTCATGGGTTAATCGGGCAGATGGTCAACTGATATTAAATGTCAATTAAATCCCCATTTTATTAATCTGTTTGCCTAGAGCATTTACAGTAGCAAATGCCATTTATTACCCCAGAGATATAAAATGAAAATCAAATGTCACATTAATCATTTTTATTAGAGCCTATAGCAAACTGTCTTCTACTACATAATAAAGAGGAAAATTAAAATCTAAATTGTTCCGCTCTTTACAGATGGGTCTCATTCATTTTAAAACACACCATGCAGATGGTCAACTAACATATGTATAGCAATTTTCTCCATCCAAATCCATCAAATAAAAAAGTTCAAAATGCTCGAATTTGATTGGTCCATGGTGGCGATACTGTTTTACCAATCAAGTTTTTGCGAACAAATTTTACTTGCCGCCATAGACTAATTATATTCCCCAAATCTTAGCCAGATCGCTTCAGAAGTTCCAGAGGAGAAGATTATTTTGTCATTTATGACGTCATCAATATGGCCGCCAATGCCCCGAGCCAATCAGGCTCTGTTTAGCTATTTTGATTCAGGGGGTGATCTCAACCATATATTCTGAGTTTTGATTCAATTTGCTTGCCGGTTTCGGAGTTTTGGTTCAATTTACTTGCTGGAAATGGCTAGCGGCGGAATAATAATAATAATAATAATAATAATAATAATAATAAACGGAACAATCACTCTAGTCTTCCAGAGCTTCGCTCTTGAAACCTAATAATAATAATAATAATAATAAATGGAACAATCACTCTAGTCTTCCAGAGCTTCGCTCTTGGAAGCCTAATAATGATAAAAGAGAATAATCAGAACAATTTTTAGAAGGATTCCAAGTAAAAGTTAGCATTCTGCAGTATAAAGGTTAACACCAATCTATTATTTTACTAGTTGAAGGGTTAATAGGCAGGAACAACTTTCAGTCAAATTGTTTTGAAAAATAGTCAGCATGTATCCTTAGCATCTACAATAAGTGCAAGATTTATATTGGCATTACTAAGTTCATGGGCTAATCAGCCAGGTTGTCAATTGGTATTAAATGGCAATTAAATCCCTATTATATTAATATGTTTACCTAGAGCACTTATAGGAGCAAATGCCATTTGTTACCCCCATGGTAACCAGATATAAAATGACAATAAAATGTCACATTAATCATCTTTATTAGAGCCTCTAGCAAACTGTCTTCTACTACATAATAAAGAGGAAAATTAAAATCTAAATATTTCTGCACTTTACAACTAGATCTCGTTCATTTTTAATCACACTCTGCAGACGGTCAACTAGCATATGTATAGCAATTTTTCCCATCAAAATCCATCAAATAAAAGTTCAAAATGGCCCCGAACTTGATTGGTCCACGGTGCCGAGACTGTTAGACCAATACAGTTTTTGCGAACAAATTTCACTTGCCGCCATTGACTTATTATATTCCCCAAATTTTAGCCAGATCGCTTCAGAAGTTCCAGAGGAGAAGATTATTTTGTCATTTATGACGTCATCAAGATGGCCGCCAAATCCATGAGTGCATCATGTTCTCTTTGATTAATTTCGATCCTAGTTGGCATCTAGACCATAGCTGCCGAGTCTTGTATTGATTGACCTGCTGTTTTCGGAGTTTTGGTTCAATCTACTTGCTGGAAATGGCTGGCGGCGGAATAATAATAATAATAACTAGATCTGTTCCATGAACAGATATACGGCTTCCAAGAATACCTGCACTTGAACTAGACATTCTTTTCTTGGACGTCATGTACAATCTAGTTATCTGGTGAAACTCTGTTTTTCTAGAACTTCTTTAGATAATATTTCTTGTCTTTCTGATCAATCGCCTAGGTGGTTTTGGAGAAGATCGATATACACAAAACTGGTCACAAAATCAGCTAGATGATTGGTCATTCAGCAGTAAACAGGTTAATCAGGGATTTCTTTGGACACTAAATCTGGTAACATGGAACCAGTTTGACTGTTCTATACCTGGTGCTTCGGAAGAAGTAACTAGCAGGACAAGAGGTATTAGAAGATAGCAATATCTTGCATTTTTAAGTTACCCAAGGAACCGGCTGCTGCAGGACCCGGTCTGCGCAGGACTAACTATTCTGTGAAGAAACAATATCCAAGTCATGTACATATATAGAATTAGATTGCCCATTTGACTCCTGCTCACTGCCCGCAGATTGACTCAAGAACAAAATAATGTGTTGTACTGTAGTCTACTACCTACAAGCTTCAAAATGATATGTGACATGACCACATTTGATACAAATTTACTTTCTGCCCACCATTTCCCCCACCCCTTCGGCTGATATCAAAATTCCAATGTGTCATGCACATCTCTGGCCATATGTTGAATCATAAATTTCTATGTGAAATGGTCTAGGAGTAGTTGTGTTACAATTGATTGGTGCCCACTTTTGACCCTGCCCCATACCCTCGTTTGACCCAAGATCCAAATAATTCCATCTACTGTAGTCTACTCATCATTGGCTTCAAAATGATATGTGACATGACCACCTTTGGAAAATTTTTATTTTTTACTCCACATTTCCCATCACTTGGGGTCATACCAAAATTCCACAAGACCTATCAGAATATAGCAAATAGCTGACCTGTACTGTATATTAATTGTACATCACAGGATATGATGGACCACCGGATAGTCACATTTTCAAATTTGACAATCAACATGTGAATTCGAAACACCGGTGTTACTACCCATTGGGCAAACATAGCTTGGAGACTGAACCATAAAGCTGATCTGCCCAGGAGTAACGTGAAGTCATTTAATGACAACTAGCTAATGGTCCAAACATAATTAAAGTTCATAGTCTGAAAAAAGAAGAAACATTTTAAAAAACAATCAGTATAATACATATTTAGATGTCAAATGCTCTAGGAGTTGCATGACAATCGATTCGTGCCTACTTTTGACCCCGCCCTATACCCTCAGTTTGATGCAAGATCAAAATAATTCCTTGTATTGTTGTCTACTTATCGTTGGCTTGAATCTGATATGTGACATGACCACCTTTGGATAAATTACATTTTTTACCCACAGTCCCCACACCCAGCGGTTCATGATATAATTTAAAAAGTGTCATGCAAATCACTGGCCAGATGTGCAATCATCTCCAAAGTTTCTAGTTTCTATCTGAAGAGGTCTTGGAGGAGTTGCTTTACAATTGATTGGTGCCCACTTTTGAAATTTTGACCCCGCCTCCCACCCTTAGTTTGACCCAAGATCAAAATAATTCCTTGTACTGTAGACTACTTACCATTGGCTTGAAAATGATATGCAACATGACCTTTGGGGTCATGCCAAAATTCCAAAAGTGTCATGCAAATCCCTGTCCATATGTGCAATGATACCAAAAGTTTCAAGCTTCTATGTGAAATGGTCTAGGAGGAGTTGTGTAGCAATCGATTGGTGCCCACTTTTGATCCCCACTACCCTCAGTTAGACCCAAGATCGAAATAATTCCTTGAACCGTAGTCTAGTCATCATTGGCTTCAAAATGATATGTGGCATGACCATGTTTGGATAAATTAAATTTTTGACTCACAGTCCCCACCCCCTGCGGTCATGACAAAATTTCAAAAGTGCCATGCACATTCCTCGCAATATGTGTAATCATACCGAAGGTTTAAAGGTCTCTGTGAAATGGTCTAGGACGAGTTGCGTTACAATCGATCGGTGCCCAATTGTGTCCCCGCCCCCTACCCTAAGTTGGACCCAAGATAAAAATAATTCCTTGTATTGTAGTCTATTCATCATTGGCTTGACAATGATATGTGACATGACCACCGTTGCATAAATTACATTTTTTACCCACAGTCCCCACCCCTTGGCGTCATGACAAACTTTCAAAAGTGCCATGCACATCCATGGCCATATGTGTAATCATACCAGAAGTTTCAAGTTTCTGCGTGAAATGGGCTAGGAGGAGTTGCGATGGTAGCTCTTTTAAATAGACTGTTAAGATTGCCTTTCTGTTCCAATTTTTTAATTTGTTCAAGAAAAAATGGAAAATATCCATTTCTAGACCAAGAGAAGACTATTTTGAAAATTTACCACTGGAGTGACTGGCTCAGTTATCGAGCTAATCATTCCAGTTGTAAACGTTCATAAATAGTCTTCTCTTAGTTTGCAAATGGACATTTCGCAAGACCATTTCAGATGCACTGAAGAAGGGGTAAAGGGTGAAATCTAAAGTTGTCGCCAACTGTTGTAGCTAATTGAGACAGGAACTACCTTTACTGTCACGCTTCTAGTATTGAAACATGCCACGCCACGCATTTGTCAATTCAAGAAAACTGAATAGATAAGATTCTGAAACTGGTTGGAGGGCTTGGGTAGGGATATATGACGGCTGTGGCCACAGTTTCCAGTCAAATCTCTTTCAATACATTCATCAACTTACACAATACTTCTAGTATTATCAGGAAAACAAGATTTTAGCACTTTAGGGTTCAAAGTGTTAAAAGCTAAATTACTAATCCGCTCTATTAAGAGAAGAGTATAATAGCGCAGTTAAGCATGCAAGATCACTCAAGCCTGTTTATAATGGGCACTGTATGGTCCATCAAAAAGTGGTTGTTAAAGACAGATAGTCAGTTAATACAACTTATTCGCTATACTATGCAGCGTTTTTGGACCAAAAGATGGTGGTTGCCTACGGCTTCTCGTCATCCCACCACCCCTTTTAAAGAATAACCATCTTTTGGCGCCAGAGCACGTGTTCGTCTTTGGGTAATAAATTTCTTCCTGGTTATAAGCCTGAATATCCATCAGATGGAGCTTCATCATGAAAGCTATATAAAATCATTATTACTAGATTGACCTCTTTTCCGCTGATGCCTAAATATTTAAGATATTATTGTGTGCTCTGACATCTATGTTGTTGAATTTTTTGTAATGTGTTTAACTGAAAGTTGTTCCTCCCGCAGCAATGACCTTCAGTCAAATTATTTTTAAAGAAACAACTCAGTCTACCAACCCATGTTGCTAAATAAACTTGGACATTCGGCTGCAAGGAACAGGAGTGTGAAATCTAAAGTTGTCACCATAAATCTGCTCGACGGCGGAAACTGTAACAGATCTAACCTGTCTATTAAGGAACACCTCTGAAATTAGACCTTTGCTATATATGATGTAGTAATTTCGGAAGTTCATATCTCGGCCGTTTATTGACAGATCTTCTTCTTCTTTTCGTTCGCTGATCATACCGCCAGTCCTAAGTGACTATCGACATGATCATAAGCGTTAAGTGCGTGGATCCATGGTTTATTAGAGTGCGCCTTGCGGCCTGGAACCTCCGTCTTCATCACTCGAGGTTTCTGTCAGGGTTACCTCACCCTTACCTCCTTTAGTCGCCTCTTACGACACGCAGAGGGTACGGAAGGTGTATTCTAAGCTCCACCTACAGGGCAAGTGGACAGATTATCTTCTAGTTTTCAAACACTCGTTCATCTATGCCCACGCTGATATGACAAAGGTCATAGCATTCCGGGATCCATGGCTCAAAAGAAGCCGATAGAAGAGGAATAGTAATTATAATAATAATAAAAGAGAATAATCAGAACAATTTCTAGAAGGATTCCAAGTAAAAGTTAGCATTCTGCAGTATAAAGGTTAATACCAATCTATTATTTTAGCAGTAGAAGGGTTAATAGGCAGGAACAACTTTCAGTCAAATTGTTTTGAAAAATAGTCAGCATGTATCCTTAGCATCCAGAATAAGTGCAAGTTTTATATTGGCATTCATAAGTTCATGGGTTAATCGGCTCCATGGTCAACTGCTGTTAATTGACAATTAAATCCCTATCACATTGATCTGTTTTCCTGTTCTCTGATGAAATTCCGTTTCTATAACTGCTTTAGGTAATATTTCTTGTCTCTCGGATCAGTCACCTAGGTGGCTTAGGAGAATATCTATATACAGACACAAAACTGGTCACAAAAATCATGTAGATGATTGGCCATTCAGCAGTAAATAGGTAAATCAGGGATTGACCATACAGCCATAAACAGATCTAGAAGTGCATGACAATTTTTTATCTTTCCAATATGATCAATGGAAACTGGAAATTAGTACAAAATCAATCAAGGGCTAACATTCTGCAGTACACAGGTAAATACAACAACTATAATATTTCACCAGTAGAAGGGTTAATAGGCAGGAACAACTTCCAGTCAGATTGTTAAAATATTCTGTGGGTATCCTTAGCATCTACAATAAGCGATAGGTTTATATTGGCATTCATAGGTTGATGGGTTAATTGGCCCCCATGGTCAACATGTATTAAATGACAATTAAATCCCTATCACATTAATATGTTTGCCTAGAGCATTTACAGTAGCAAATCCAGTTCATTACTCATAATAGCTATTGAGCCACCTTTAGTTAGCTTGAGTTGCATTCGTGAGTGGCCATGATTGGAACTCTTAAATATATCATCCTCGTATGTTTCGAACATAGGCCTATTAAAGATAACATTTTAATCACAATTTCTATCATTTATGTTATAGGTCACGGTCGTATTTTTCGCTAAAAAGTGAGGTAAACCTTAATTGTTTAGCTGAATTACTCTGGCCAGATTGATCGCCCTTGTTATCAAGATAGTTCTGATAGGTCTCCCATAACTTACCCAATGGTGTGCTGTGCATATAAATCATGGAAGTTAGTTTGCTAATGTTATGATTTCCCTGTTCCCTACAGATAAATACTCATGACTGAAAGTTGCTGCTACCCTAAATAGCAACAGGTTTCAACCAACATAATATGATAATTGCCAAGCAGGCTACAAGACTTCTCACAAAAATCCAGTCTTGTTTCAATACATACACGCAGTGATGGATCACTGCATAATTTCACTAGTTTCTTCAGCCCTGCTAGAAGGAAACGGGTTAATTATGCATTTGGAGTTTTATTGATATCACTCCGATTATCTATTTAACCCTGCTCAATGCATCCTAACGTTCTGGAAATGCCCTGGCTCATTATTTAAAAACAATTTGACTGAACGTAATTGTTTCCTTAGGTAGCAACAACGTTCAGTCAACGTGCTTTCAAAACATTAAGTTGGTTCTCCGTACAACTATCTTCAGAAATAAATGCGCTTTTAAATCGATCATTGGATAAATAATTATGTTGAGATCAGTGCAAAATTGAAATGTTAGCCTTTTTATGCAGGGTAATTTTCACCTCCCCCACCCCCACTGTGGTTTGTGAGCCGCAACCCCTATCATTGGTCTCGTTCATTCTTTTCATGACACTAAAGCATTTCATGATTGTTTGTCCAAATAAATAAACAGTGTAACCGTCTATTTCATTCTATTTTCAGAACAGTTATCAAAGAAACCTAAAACAATTTGGCTGACTTTAAAAAAACAATTTGGCTGCATGTTGTTGATACCATAGTCAACAATAATTTTCAGTATATTTCTGTTCGGAATCGACATTATAATCCTGTCAATAACGATCTCATTAGGAGCTTAAGAATTTGTCAGTAAAGGTGGGTTAATACAGGGCAGTTGAAAAAGAGAAGTGATTTTGGAAATCAAGGACATTGGAGGCCATGAACTTTAAAATAATGATGTTACTGTACATAGATTGATCTTAATGCACTGCATATGCAGCAATAGACATCAGTGATATTTAACTCAGATAAGCCCTCTGACACGGTTCGTCAAAGACTGCCTGGTGTGCGCTTTCTTTCAAAGTGCTATCACAGGAAGAGAGGGACATACAATTATTCAAGTTCTGTGTTCTACAAATAACTTAAGGTACTCTATAATGTAATCTCCTTCCAAATGAATCTTTAAAATACTGAATATGTCCCGTAGCCAGATGGGACCAGTTAGCGAGCGTTGTTGCTTATTTATTACAGGCATAAAAACATAGAGGTATCAATTTCTAGCAATGCCCCTCCGATTTCTAACTATGCTAGACAGGATTATAATGTCCATCAAGTCTACAAATTGTAAGCCCTATGTCCTTAACATTTAACCCGTTAATGACTAAATCTTGTCAAAAAACTAAACATTTTCTTGTTGAATGTCTTATTGCAGGCCAAGACAATTGTATTTTGAAATTTTGCAACTGGAATGACTGGCTCGCTTACCGAGCCAGTCATTCCAGTGGTAAATTTTCAGAAATAGTTTTCACTTGGCCTACTAATCGACATTCCTCAAGACCCCTGCAGAGGCCAGTTTGGTCGGCTTCATCATAAGAGGGTTAAGGCCCTATGTTTTTAACATTATGTTGAATATTTTGAAACTATTTCACTGGGCGTTGTTGCAGCCACAACACACAGTCAAATTAGTTTCAAAATATTCAACATGTTACATGAAATTCAGGGATCAATGTGTACAAATTGTATACAAATGTTCTCTGGTGAAATTCGCTTTTTAGTAACTGCTCTAGATAATAATACTTGTCATTCGGATCAATCACTTAGGTGGCTTTGGAGAAGATTTATATACAGACACAAAACTGGTCACAAAATTCAGCTAGATAATTGGCCATTCAGCAGTAAATAGGTTAATCAGGGATTGGCCATTCAGCAGTAAGAAATATACGAAGTGTGTGACAATTTACCTTTCCAATATTTCTTAATGGATACTGGAAAATTAGTACAAAATCAATGAAATAAAAGTTAACATTGCAGTATAAGGGTTAATACAAAATCTAATATTTCACCAGTAGAAGGTTTAATAGGCAGGAACAATTTCCTGTCAAATTGTTTTGAAAAATATTCATCAGCTATCCTTAGCATCTACATTAAGTGCAAGTTTTATATTGACATTAATACATTCATGGGTTAATCGGGCAGATGGTCAACTGGTATTAAATGGCAATTAAATCCCATTATATTAATCTGTTTGCCTAGAGCATTTACAGTAGCAAATGCCATTTATTACCCCGGAGATATAAAATGAAAATCAAATGTCACATTAATCATTTTTATTAGAGCCTATAGCAAACTGTCTTCTACTACATAATAAAGAGGAAAATTAAAATCTAAATAGTTCCGCCATTTACCGATGGGTCTCGTTCATTTTAAAACACACCATGCAGATGGTCAACTAACATATGTATAGCAATTTTCTCCATCCAAATCCATCAAATAAAAAAGTTCAAAATGCTCGAATTTGATTGGTCCATGGTGGCGATACTGTTTTACCAATCAAGTTTTTGCGAACAAATTTTACTTGCCGCTATAGACTAATTATATTCCCTAAATCTTAGCCAGATCGCTTCAGAAGTTCCAGAGGAGAAGATTATTTTATTATTTATGACGTCATCAATATGGCCGCCAATGCCCCGAGCCAATCAGGCTCTGTTTAGCTATTTTGATTCAGGGGGTGATCTCAACCATATATTCTGAGGTTTGATGCAATTTGCTTGCCGGTTTCGGAGTTTTGGTTCAATTTACTTGCTGGAAATGGCTGGCGGCGGAATAATAATAATAATAATAATAATAATAATAATAATAAACGGAACAATCACTCTAGTCTTCCAGAGCTTCGCTCTTGGAAGCCTAACAATAATAAACAGAACAATTACTCTAGTCTTCCAGAGCTTCGCTCTTGGAAGCCTAATAATAATAAACGGAACAATCACTCTAGTCTTCCAGAGCTTCGCTCTTGGAAGCCTAATAATAATAATAATAATAATAATAAACGGAACAATCACTCTAGTCTTCCAGAGCTTCGCTCTTGGAAGCCTAATAATAATAAACGGAACAATCACTCTAGTCTTCCAGAGCTTCGCTCTTGGAAGCCTAATAATAATAATAATAAACGGAACAATCACTCTAGTCTTCCAGAGCTTCGCTCTTGGAAGCCTAATAAACGGAACAATCACTCTAGTCTTCCAGAGCTTCGCTCTTGGAAGCCTAATAATAATAATAATAATAATAATAACTAGATCTGTTCCATGAACAGATATACGGCTTCAAAGAATACCTGCACTTGAACTAGACATTCTTTTCTTGTACTTCATGTACAATCTAGTTATCTGGTGAAATTCCGTTTTACTTCTTTAGATAATATTTCTTGTCTTTCTGATCAATCGCCTAGGTGGTTTTGGAGAAGATCTATATACACAAAACTGGTCACAAAATCAGCTAGATGATTGGTCATTCAGCAGTAAACTGGTTAATCAGGGATTTCTTTGGACACTAAATCTGATAACATGGAACAAGTTTGACGGTTCTATACCTGGTGCTACGGGAGAAGTAACTAGCAGGACAAGAGTTATTAGAAGATAGCAATATCTCGCATTTTTAAGTTATCCAAGGAACCGGCTGCTGCAGGACCCGGTCTGCGCAGGACTACCTATTCTGTGAAGAAACAATATCCAAGCCATGTACATATATAGAATTAGATTGCCCATTTGACTCCTGCTCACTGCCCGCAGATTGACTCAAGAACAAAATAATGTGTTGTACTGTAGTCTACTACCCACAAGCTTCAAAATGATATGTGACATGACCACATTTGATAAAATTTATTTTCTGCCCACCATTTCCACCACCCCTTCAGCTGATATCAAAATTCCAATGTGTCATGCACATCCCTGGCCATATGTTGAATCATACATTTCTATGTGAAATGGTCTAGGAGGAGTTGTGTTACAATTGATTGGTGCCCACTTTTTACCCTGCCCCATACCCTCAGTTTGACCCAAGATCAAAATAATTCCTTGTACTGCAGTCTACTCATCATTGGCTTCAAAATGATATGTGACATGACCACCTTTAGAAAGATTTTATTTTTTACTCCACATTTCCCATCACTGGGGTCATACCAAAATTCCACAAGAGCCATCAGAAGATAGCAAATAGCTTACCTGTATTGTATATTAATTGTACATCACAGGATATGATGGACCACCGGATAGTCACATTTTGAAATTTGACAATCAACATGTGAATTCAAAACACCGGTGGTACTACCCATTGGGAAAGCATAGCTTCGAGACTGAACCATAAAGCTTATCTGCCTAGGATTAACGTGAAGTCATTTAATGACAACTGGCCAATGGTCCAAACATAAGCAAAGTTCATAGTCTGAAAAAAGAAGAAACATTAAAAAAACCAATCAGCATATAGTCCGGGAGCCAATTTTCAAAAGGGGTCTAGAAGAATGGTTTCGTAGCACACCCAGTATTCAAAAGGTTTGTCTCTATATTATGCTAGACCGATGTCTTGGGTATATTCTGAGCCGTGTTGTACAAGAAAAGTGTGGTATCACTAACCCGTGAGAAGCCCATTTACAATAAGTGTTGAATGTAGTTTTCAGACAATTTTTACAATGGTAAATTTTTCACAAACTTAAGCGCATGTTATATCAATACAATCTTAACCAAAATGGAAAGGAGTGATCGTATATCGCAGATTTATACATAATCAAGCTCGTTTAAGACACCCGTATGTTGCTTTGTACATATTGGGGCACTTAGGTCTTCTTGTGACTAGCAATACCTTCTCTACAACAATGCCCATGTTTTCTACATTTTTCATAATTAAACTTTTAACTGACATGCAGTGCATGTCTACACAAGCTGGCAGGACATATTTATCACGTGAGCAAATGAGAGAATGTTACTCATCCGTGTCAGAGTCATCTTCGACAATTGTATGCTGAACATTGTCACACATTTCACCTCCCATACAAAGGCATGCTTCAGTGCAGAGTAGATTGTTAGCCTTGCATTGACAGAGATCTGTTCTTTTGCAGGCAGACTTTTGACATCTACATGATGTGAGTTCAATTAATCTAAATGGAGCAGGATCCTTTGACATTAGAATAGGTTTGAGTAGACCATCCACTATACTCCAGCCATGTCCATTTGGAGATGGAAGATTCTGAACAGCTTGCAATGAACGTCTCCAAACAAGAGCTTGAAAATTGTCCCTTTCGGTGTGATGCTTTAGACTATTCGATGTAGGTGGAAGATTTTCATTTCTTTGTCTCTTTTGACAAAAGAGCCAATAACGGGTTTCATCAGCTGTCTTTCCCACATCCCTGGTGGTATACAACTCAGCTAAATTTCTCACATAGAATTGCAGTATTCGGTGATAAGTCAACATGTTCGCCGAGTTGGGCTAAGCTAAGCTGATGACATTCAGATGACTTTAAGAGATTGAATGATTTTCTCTTAGCGACTCCAAATAATGCACTAGTGCTATCACAACCTGTAAGAGAATGAAACGCAGGCAAAGACAGACAGATAGCTGGGCCCAGTACTAGAGCAACTGTATGTATTGGTATGTATTGCAATTTGTCCTTTGTGCCCGTACGGAACCATAGTTCAGAACAGTGAAGCGAACGATATGTATATATACTAAGTACTGCCACGTCTGTATCAGGAGACTGTATAACAACACGCATGTGGTCTTTTGAAGCATGTAGCGCGTGCAACATCATACGCGTGTCTGCTTCCTCGTGATCTGATCGAAGTTCTTCCAAATACGACGAATTGTTCACTGAAATGACAACAACATCCATTCCATCGTTACAGCCACCAGCAAGAATGACGCAATTGTCGGCAGATAGCATATTTGGACCAGTATCACGCCACCGCTTGCTGAGAAATGCAACCAGGTTACATTCGTTGCTTGGATTGCTGATGTACTTGGCCCATTGCTTTGGAACGGGAGTATTTTCTCCAGCAATCTTTACTTCCAATGCTGTTGATGACCCACGTTTTAGCCTCTCTTCCGCGTTGAGAGATTCCAATCTATCATATTTGTCAAAAACTATATCTACTCTGTTGCAGTCTTCTTGATTCAGTGGAACTGTAAAGATGTGCCAGTATGTATCAGCCAATTCTCCAAATGTGGACGTACCTCCAGTTTTAACCATTTGCACAATTGCCATGCCATCTACTACATAAGCTGTTGCACCTGTCTTGTCAACAGGTGGAAGCCGTCCATCAACAGTTACTTCCTTTTCTAGTTCACTTAACAAAACACTTTTCACATTCTTTCTTAGAATCCCATCCGTATGTGACAATGATAGTGGAACAGCAGACAGTTCATACGTCATCACTAGTTTTAAATCAACATCTCTGGACCTTGCGGCAATAAGTAATCGACCAAATAGTTCGCGGTCAATCTCACATTGTGAATTTTTTCATCATTTGTTTTGAGTTTTTTCTTCTGTGCTAGGCTGGTAAATGTTTTAAGTTTTAAGTGTGGCAACGTGTCCCAAAAGCTTCTCGTGTTAGTGTCCAGCCGCTCCTGAACAAAATTGTCCATAATCTCCTTACCAATGTCACAGGCGGAAACAAGTCTCTTGGCGATTTCACTAGGCAATACCACGCCAGTTGCAATGTTTACAAGCGGAAGACACTCGCTGTCGTCGTTTTTCCGCAATATTAAAGGGATTGGTCATTATATCTGATGAGAACATCGAAAGTATCTTCTGCACATCGGTTTCATCCCTGTTCATTCGATTAGTCCCCATTTCCTTATGTACTCCAAACATGTGACTATCTTGTAACCCACACATTTGCTTTGTGACCGTTGTTATGGCTGCCCTCTCGTGGCTCGTTAAAAAACCACCTCTCCTGAGCTCCTGGCTTTTGTGTTATTCCAATAATACCACCTCGCTTTTTGGAATCCAAATTAACCGATTGCTCTAAGGCCATATCTGTCCACACTTGATCGAATGGATGGTGTGAGCGACTTACGGAATGATTTCCATTCAAGAATTGTTCATGTACATGGGGATGTGTACTTGGAAGCATCTTCATGTCCACAAGATATATTGGCAGCCATCTTGCATAATTGGTTCTGTCCATGCTGTAGAAATATGGCGCCATAGCAGCAGTAGCAGATAGGTGTGCCTGCCAATCTCCAGTTCTCTCAGCTCTTATGAATCCAAGCAGCAGCTCTACCATATGAATATATGAGTTCCAAAATGCGAACAGGTGTGATTTCGAGCTTGACTCAACTTTAAAGGATTTGAACAGCTGTTGAAATTTATTCACGTACATACACACCTCTTTGAAATTTTCTTGCAGTGCATCTAAGTCGTCAATGCTGCTTCGGCACATCTTAAGTTTCTCATCCAGACTCTCCAAATCTGTTGGAGTAATGTGGTCTTCATGTTGTCCATTTTGTTGAACCCATTTGGAAAGAGACTGCCATTGTAATCGCAGCAGCGCTTCCAGAACCAATTTGTGAGCCCTCACTCCTCGATTATATGACTTCCCTTTAAGTAGAGCAGCAGCCGTGCTGCTACCATATGTGCTGGCCTCTATGAGGAGATCTTCTAAGCCAGAGTCATCAAACATCTTTCCAATAACAGCTAAGTAGTTTAGCGCAATGTGGAATCCCCCCAGTCTGATCACAGTGTCACTAAACTCTTCTTTATATCGCCACTGTATCTCCTTTGCCGTGACATATATGGCCAAGTCGAATGTAATGACCGAGTCATTCTGTCCTAGTGTTGTCATCATTCTTTGAACTTGTTTCATGACCGTATACACCGTATTGAATTCAGTTGGTGATCCGGAAATCATTGGACAGTAACCGATTTGTGTAAAAGGTGCGTTAGCACATGATACAAGTGCATTAAATCCACTCCAACTAGGGACTGTTTGTGTTTCTGTGGTCAACAGTGGTACAGCTGGATATACAGATTCGATGATGGAGTTAGTATACATACATAAAATATAACCTTCACATTTCACCCTCGCCTTTGGTATATGCATGTAAAATGTATGTTGGATATATGTTAGGTCGATATCCGTCTAAATATCATATATGGTGAATCTAATACGATATTACTTTGAGTTATGACACGATCATGCTTATATCGTTGTGCACTGTGGATACAGCCAAAGCCAGACCCCTATGCAAATAAATCAGGATAACTAATTAGTGCTACCACAATGTGTTTGTACAACAGGGCTTAAAATGTGAGGGACATGTCCCCCAAGCCACAGCAAGTGTCAGACATTCCGAATACTGAGTGTGCTACGTCACGATTCTGACCTAGCTTTAGCTCCTGGACTAATAATACATATTTAGATGTCAAATGCTCTAGGGGTTGAATGACAATTGATTTGTGCCCACCTTTGACCCCGCCCTATACCCTCAGTTTGACGCAAGATCAAAATAATTCCTTGTATTGTTGTCTACTCATCGTTGGCTTGAACATGATATGTGACATGACCACCTTTGGATAAATTAAATGTTTTACCCACAGTCCCCACACCCTGGAGTTCATGATAAAATTTAAAAGGTGTCATGCAAATCACTGGCCAGATGTGCAATCATCTCCAAAGTTTCTATCTGAAGTGGTCTAGGAGAGTTGCATTACAATTTATTGGTGCCCACTTTCCGAAATTTTGACACCGCCTCCCACCCTCAGTTTGACCCAAGATCGAAATAATTCCTTGTACTGTAGACTACTTACCATTGGCTTGAAAATGATATGCAACATGACCTTTGGAAAAATTTTAATTTTGACACACATTTCCCACCCACCCCCCCCCCCCCCATTTCCCCCCCCCCCCAGGGCCCTGCCCCTGGTGTCATGCCAAAATTCCAAAAGTGCCATGCAAATCCCTGTCCATATGTGCAATGATACCAAAGTTTCAAGCTTCTATGTGAAATGATCTAGAAGGAGTTGTGTAACAATCGATTGGTGCCCACTTTTGATCCCCACTCCCCTCAGTTAGACCCAGGATCGAAATAATTCCTTGTACTGTAGTCTACTTATCATTGGCTTCAAAATGAGATGTGACATGACCATGTTTGGATAAATTAAATGTTTGACCCACAGTCCCCCCCCCCCCCCTGCGGTCATGACAAAATTTCAAAAGTGCCATGCACATTCCTCGCAATATGTGTAATCATACGGAAAGTTTAAAGGTCTCTGTGAAATGGTCTAGGACGAGTTGCTTTACAATCGATTGGTGCCCACTTGTGTCCCCGCCCCCTACCCTAAGTTGGACCCAAGATAAAAATAATTCCTTGTGTTGTAGTCTATTCATCATTGGCTCGACAATGATATGTGACATGACCACCTTTGCACAAATTAAAATTTTTACCCACAGTCCCCACCCTCTCGGCGTCATGACAAAATTTCAAAAGTGCCATGCCCATCCATGGCCATATGTGTAATCATACCAGAAGTTTCAAGTTTCTGCGTGAAATGGGCTAGGAGGAGTTGCGATGGTAGCTCTTTTAAATAGACTGTTAAGATTGCCTTTCTGTTGCAATTTTTTAATTTGTTCAAGAAAATCTTAATTTTCTCATGGAAAATATCCATTTCTAGACTAAGAGAAGACTATTTTGAAAATTTACCACTGGAGTGACTGGCTCGGTTATCGAGCTAATCATTCCAGTTGTAAATTTTCATAAATAGTCTTCTCTTACTTTGCAAATGGACATTTCGCAAGACCATTTCAGATGCACTAAAGAAGGGGTAAAGGGTGAAATCTAAAGTTGTCACCAACTGATGTAGCTAATTGAGACAGAAACTGCTTTTACTGTCACGCTTCTAGTATTGAAACACACCACGCATTTGTCAACTTAAGAAAACTGAATAGATAAGATTCTGAAACTGGTTGGAGGGCTTGGGTAGGGATATATGACGGCTGTGGCCACAGTTTCCAGTCAAATTTCTTTCAATACATTCATCAACTTACGCAATACTTCTAGTATTATCAGGAAAATAAGATTTTAGCACTTTAGGGTTCAAAGTGTTAAAAGCTAAATCACTAATCCGCTCTATTAAGAGAAGAGTATAATAGCGCATTTAAGCGTGCAAGATCACTCAAGCCTGTTTATAATGGGCACTGTATGGTCCATCAAAAAGTGGTTGTTAAAGACAGATAGTCAGTTAATACAACTTATTCGCTATACTATGCAGAGGTTTTGGACCAAAAGATGGTGGTTGCTTACGGCTTCTCGTCATACCACCACCCCTTTTAAAGAATAACCATCTTTTGGCGCCAGAGCACGTGTTCGTCTTTGGGTAATAAATATCTTCCTGGTTATAAGCCTGAATTTCCATCTGATGGAGCTTTATCATGAAAGCTATATAAAATCATTATTACTAGATTGACCTTTTTTCCGCTGATGCCTAAATATTTAAGATATTATTGTGTGCTCTGACATCTATGTTGTTGAATTTTTTGTAATGTGTTTGACTGAAAGTTGTTCCTCCCGCAGCAATGACCTTCAGTCAAATTATTTTTAAAGAAACAACTCAGTCTACCAAACCATGTTGCTAAATAAACTTGGACATTCGGCTGCAAGGAACAGGAGTGTGAAATCTAAAGTTGTCACCATAAATCTGCTCGACGGCGGAAACCGTAACAGATCTAACCTGTCTATTAAGGAACACCTCTGAAATTAGACCTTTGCTATATATGATGTAGTAATTTCGAAAGTTCATATCTCGGCCGTTTATGGACAGATTATCTTCTAGTTTTCAAACACTCGTTCATCTATGCCCACGCTGATATGACAAAGGTCATAGCATTCCGGGATCCATGGCTCAAAAGAAGCCGATAGAAGAGGAATAGTAATTATAATAATAATAAAAGAGAATAATCAGAACAATTTCTAGAAGGATTCCAAGTAAAAGTTAGCATTCTGCAGTATAAAGGTTAATACCAATCTATTATTTTAGCAGTAGAAGGGTTAATAGGCAGGAACAACTTTCAGTCAAATTGTTTTGAAAAATAGTCAGCATGTATCCTTAGCATCTACAATAAGTGCAAGTTTTATATTGGCATTCATAAGTTCATGGGTTAATCGGCTCCATGGTCAACTGCTGTTAAATGACAATTAAATCCCTATCAGATTAATCTGTGTTCCTGTTCTCTGATGAAATTCCGTTTCTATAACTGCTTTAGGTAATATTTCTTGTCTCTCGGATCAGTCACCTAGGTGGCGTAGGTGAATATCTATATACAGACACATGTAGATGATTGGGCATTCAGCAGTAAATAGGAAAATCTGGGATTGACCATACAGCCATAAACAGATCGAGAAGTGCATGACAATTTTTTATCTTTCCAATATGCTGAATGGAAACTGGAAATTAGTACAAAATCAATCAAGGGCTAACATTCTGCAGTACACAGGTAAATACAACAACTATAATATTTCACCAGTAGAAGGGTTAATAGGCAGGAACAACTTCCAGTCAGATTGTTAAAATATTCTGTGGGTATCCTTAGCATCTACAATAAGCGATAGGTTCATATTGGCATTCATAGGTTGATGGGTTAATTGGCCCCCATGGTCAACATGTATTAAATGACAATTAAATCCCTATCACATTAATATGGTTGCCTAGATCATTTACAGTAGCAAATCCAGTTCATTACTCATAATAGCTATTGAGCCACCTTTAGTTAGCTTGAGTTGCATTCGTGAGTGGCCATGATTGGAACTATTAAATATATCATCTTCGTATGTTTCGAACGTAGGCCTATTAAAGATAACATTTTAATCACAATTTCTATCATTTATGTTATAGGTCACGGTCGTATTTTTCGCTAAAAGGTGAGGTAAACCTTAATTGTTTAGCTGAATTACTCTGGCCAGATTGATCGCCCTTGTTATCAAGATAGTTATGATAGGTCTCCCATAACTTATCCAATGGTGTGCTGTGCATATAAATCATGGAAGTTAGTTTGCTAATGTTATGATTTCCCTGTTTTGGGAAGATAATAGTAGGTTAATTAATTACATTAAAATGTTTCTAAAGGTGGTCTGTTACGACCTGTCATACCTGTGGTTTAAGATGCCACAGGTTTCACAATAACCACAAATAGCAATGTTTTAGAAGCATCACCAATAAGACTCAAGTGGTGCACCTTAGATAGGCATTCTAATGCAGTAGGCTAATTAAGTGCGTAGATGTATGGTCCTATACTGTAATAGCAATGGGTTTGAGAACCACCACTCAAGCGGTTCACTTGAAGAGCTGATCATAGAACGTAATTGAGCGCTAATCACTGAGAACCACCGTCATCATACATCAGCATCTCTGTCTTAACGAAAATGGTTACTGTCTCTAAGAGCAGTGTTTTTGAGAATCGCCATCAATAAAATTCATGTGGTGCACTTCCATAATATTCAATATTTTCCTGTATTTTTTTTTTACAAGTAACACATTCAATTGCACTATGCAAGCGTATTAATAATTAAATAATTAATAGAAATAGCAACGCAAAACTCGAGAATTTTAGTATTTCATAATCTATGAACATAGCGTGCTTGGAACCTGAAACTTGTATAAATTAGCGGAAATTAAGGAAAGGATCATTATGTTCCAGCATTAATAATGTTTCAACGGCCACTAGCAACAGCTTTCTGTTGCATGGGTAGAATCGTATTAATAATTCTGGAACTAGTAACAATTGTAACACATATCTCAGATGTCTTAGTATGTGTAAACCTCTGAATACGACCCTTGCAACAGAAACCTCTTGCTACTGGTCGTTGCAAAGTTATTAAGGCTGAAACATAGTGATTTATCCCAATATTCCCAGAATTTATGCAAGTTTCACGTTCAAATGTCGCTATGCGTTATGTAACTGTATTAATTTTTCATCAACTAGCAGCAATAGCAGCACGCAACAGATATCGTTTAGTATTTCATAGCTTTATAACATGACAGTTGCAACAAAAACAGACGTATTAGGGCTGGAACATAATGATATATTCTATATCATCACATAGTTGATCTATCTCCCCCGTCCCTTCAACTACCTGCCCCATTCACCTCCCCCCCTTTCCCCTCCACCTCCCTCCCACTCGATTCAACCGTATATACGCATGGTGGTTATCAATAAAACTCAAGTGGTCTAACTTAGATAGGTAGTCCTATGCATTAGGCTAAATAATCGCTTAGATGGGTGGTCCTATACAGGAATAGCAATGCGTTTTTAGAGTCACAACTCAAGTGGTCCCCTTAGATAGGTGGTCATATGCAGGTCATATAAAGGTCAAGTGGCCGCTAATACTTAAAAACCACCATCAACATACATCAGCATCTATTTTTTAGTGAACGCCGTTACTGCCTTCAATAACAATGTTTTCATTGACTAAACTTGCCCAATAAAGGTGTAAATGTCAGCATATAATATAGTACTTTTTCCACTACATTTGTAATAGCTATCCACATACAAAGCACGCGCGGACAGCAAGTGTGTGTTCAGGGGGTGGGGTGTGGGTCAGAGGAGGGGGTTGTGGCGTCTGTGTGGACACAATAAATAGCATTGTATTCACTCAAAGGCCAATTGCCTATTGTGTAATAAATCTATCTATCTAGCTAACTCTTTAACACTTAAGCTGGCCAAAACGGCTTCTGCGGTAGTCTTGGAAAATGTCCGTTTGCATACCAAGAGAAGACTATTTTTGAAACATTATCCTCTCTCTCTCTCCACCCTCTCTCCCCTCCGTCTCCCTCTCCTCCGCTTCTCCCTTCCCTCAATCCCGCCCTCGCTCCCGCCATCCTCTCCCGCCCGCCCTCAATGCTCCCCCTCTCTGTATTATAGTATAATGTGATCCTATTGTATGATGGACACCAGATGGAATGGTACCGAGTGCAAAATGCATGCAGCAACATCAGTCATGATATTTGCCCCACCCTTTAAACAGCACAGATTGGACCTCTAAAATAATGCCGGTGTTTTGGGGTAAGATTTTGCAACATAATTCAGCAACAGAATGATCATAGGTACATAATTAATTACTATCATTGACTATATAAATTCCAATCTACGGCGCAATTGGGACAAAATCGTACCAACGGCTTTGAGTTCTCTCACTAATATAGATTGTCCAAGCGTGGCGGAATATCAGCCTCAGCGCTTATGCTACAACCCGGCCAAATTGGGCATGGCGCTGAATAGACATAGAACAAGGTCAATTATTTAAAACTTAATTTAGGCCACACCTCTTGCACGGGACGTGACCTAGCTCTCAAACAAGGAAAAGTTGGAGACATCGCCCAATCTATAAAACTAACATCGCAATTACTTTGTGATTTGTTACCCGGTTTAGGCTAATCCTGGTTTAAACATCCGTGTTGAATTCCGGCCAATGTGACTGAATTGATAGCAACAATTTAGCAACTCATTCCAGCAACATAATTGTCAAAACAAACTCCATAATGGCTATTTTATTTTGACGCAGAATAGAGTGGTTTCATTACATGTAACAAAATAGCATTACATACTGGGGTGGGTGGGTGGAGAGCGAATGGGCGGCGAAGCAACAACTAGTTATATACGCTGATAGAAATGTAAACAAACTCGGACAATCATCACATTAAATATTTCAGTTCCCTACAGATAAATACTCATGACTGAAAGTTGCTGCTACCCTAAATAGCAACAGGTTTCAACAAACATAATATGATAATTGCCAAGCAGGCTACAAGATTTCTCACAAAAATCCAGTCTTGTTTCAATACATACACGCAGTGATGGATCACTGCATAATTTCACTAGTTTCTTCAGCCCTGCTAGAAGGAAACGGGTTAATTTTGCATTTGGAGTTTTATTGATATCACTCCGATTATCTATTTAACCCTGCTCAATGCATCCTAACGTTCTGGAAATGCCCTGGCTCATTATTTAAAAACAATTTGACTGAACGTAATTGTTTCCTTAGGTAGCAACAACGTTCAGTCAACGTGCTTTCAAAACATTAAGTTGGTTCTCCGCACAACTATCTTCAGAAATAAATGCGCTTTTAAATCGATCATTGGATAAATAATTATGTTGAGATCAGTGCGAAATTGAAATGTTAGCCTTTTTATGCAGGGTAATTATCACCTCCCCCACCCCCACTGTGGTTTGTGAGCCGCAACCCCTATCATTGGTCTCGTTCATTCTTTTCATGACACTAAAGCATTTCATGATTGTTTGTCCAAATGAATAAACAGTGTAACAGTCTATTTCATTCTATTTTCAGAACAGTTATCAAAGAAACCTAAAACAATTTGGCTGACTTTAAAAAAACAATTTGGCTGCATGTTGTTGATACCCTAGTCAACAATAATTTTCAGTATATTTCTGTTCGGAATCGACATTATAATCCTGTCAATAACGATCTCATTAGGAGCTTAAGAATTTGTCAGTAAAGGTGGGTTAATACAGGGCAGTTGAAAAAGAGAAATGATTTTGGAGACCAAGGACTTTGGAGGCCATGAACTTTAAAATAATGATGTTACTGTACATAGATTGATCTTAATGCACTGCATATGCAGCAATAGACATCAGTGATATTTAACTCAGATAAGCCCTCTGACACAGTTCGTCAAAGACTGCCTGGTGTGCGCTTTCTTTCAAAGTGCTATCACAGGAAGAGAGGGACATAAAATTATTCAAGTCCTGTGTTCTACAAATAACTTAAGGTACTCTATAATGTAATCTCGTTCCAAATGAATCTTTAAAATACTGAATATGTCCCGTAGCCTGATGGGACCAGTTAGCGAGCGTTGTTGCTTATTTATTACAGGCATAAAAACATAGAGGTATCAATTTCTAGCAATGCCCCTCCGATTTCTAACTATGCTAGACAGGATTATAATGTCCATCAAGTGTACAAATTGTAAGCCCTATGTCCTTAACATTTAACCCTTTAATGACTAAATCTTGTCAAAAAACTAAACATTTTCTTGTTGAATGTCTTATTGCAGGCCAAGAAAATTGTATTTTGAAATTTTGCAACTGGAATGACTGGCTCGCTTACCGAGCCAGTCATTCCAGTGGTAAATTTTCAGAAATAGTTTTCACTTGGCCTACTAATCGACATTCCTCAAGACCCCTGCAGAGGCCGGTTTGGCCGGCTTCATCATAAGAGGGTTAAGGCCCTATGTTTTTAACATTATGTTGAATATTTTGAAACTATTTCACTGGGCGTTGTTGCAGCCACAACACACAGTCAAATTAGTTTCAAAATATTCAACATGTTACATGAAATTCAGGGATCAATGTGTACAAATTGTATACAAATGTTCTCTGGTGAAATTCACTTTTTAGTAACTGCTCTAGATAATAATACTTGTCATTCGGATCAATCACTTAGGTGGCTTTGGAGAAGATTTATATACAGACACAAAACTGGTCACAAAATTCAGCTAGATGATTGGCCATTCAGCAGTAAATAGGTTAATCAGGGATTGGCCATTCAGCAGTAAAAAATATACGAAGTGTGTGACAATTTACCTTTCCAATATTTCTTAATGGATACTGGAAAATTAGTACAAAATCAATGAAATAAAAGTTAACATTGCAGTATAAGGGTTAATACAAAATCTAATATTTCACCAGTAGAAGGTTTAATAGGCAGGAACAATTTCCTGTCAAATTGTTTTGAAAAATATTCATCAGCTATCCTTAGCATCTACATTAAGTGCAAGTTTTATATTGACATTAATACATTCATGGGTTAATCGGGCAGATGGTCAACTGGTATTAAATGGCAATTAAATCCCCATTATATTAATCTGTTTGCCTAGAGCATTTACAGTAGCAAATGCCATTTATTACCCCAGAGATATAAAATGAAAATCAAATGTCACATTAATCATTTTTATTAGAGCCTATAGCAAACTGTCTTCTACTACATAATAAAGAGGAAAATTAAAATCTAAATAGTTCCGCCCTTTACAGATGGGTCTCGTTCATTTTAAAACACACCATGCAGATGGTCAACTAACATATGTATAGCAATTTTCTCCATCCAAATCCATCAAATAAAAAAGTTCAAAATGCTCGAATTTGATTGGTCCATGGTGGCGATACTGTTTTACCAATCAAGTTTTTGCGAACAAATTTTACTTGCCGCCATAGACTAATTATATTCCCCAAATCTTAGCCAGATCGCTTCAGAAGTTCCAGAGGAGAAGATTATTTTGTCATTTATGACGTCATCAATATGGCCGCCAATGCCCCGAGCCAATCAGGCTCTGTTTAGCTATTTTGATTCAGGGGGTGATCTCAACCATATATTCTGAGTTTTGATTCAATTTGCTTGCCGGTTTCGGAGTTTTGGTTCAATTTACTTGCTGGAAATGGCTGGCGGCGGAATAATAATAATAATAATAATAATAATAATAACTAGATCTGTTCCATGAACAGATATACGGCTTCCAAGAATACCTGCACTTGAACTAGACATTCTTTTCTTGTACTTCATGTACAATCTAGTTATCTGGTGAAATTCTGTTTTTCTAGAACTTCTTTAGATAACATTTCTTGTCTTTCTACTCAATCGCCTAGGTGGGTTTGGAGACGATCTATATACACAAAACTGGTCACAAAATCAGCTAGATGATTGGTCATTCAGCAGTAAACAGGTTAATCACGGATTTCTTTGGACACTAAATCTGGTAACATGGAACCAGTTTGACTGTTCTATACCTGGTGCTTCGAGAGAAGTAACTAGCAGGACAAGAGGTATTAGAAGATAGCAATATCTCGCATTTTTAAGTTACCCAAGGAACCGGCTGCTGCAGGCCCTGATCTGCACAGGACTAACTATTCTGTAAAGAAACACTATCCAAGCCATGTACATATATAGACTTAGATTGCCCATTTGACTCCTGCTCACTGCCCACAGACTGACTCAAGAACAAAATAATGTGTTGTACTGTAGTCTACTAACTACAAGCTTCAAAATGATATGTGACATGACCACATTTGATAAAATTTATTTTCTGCCCACCATTTCCCCCACCCCTTCGGCTGATATCAAAATTCCAATGTGTCATGCACATCTCTGGCCATATGTGGAATAATAAATTTCTATGTGAAATGGTCTAGGAGTAGTTGTGTTACAATTGATTGGTGCCCACTTTTGACCCTGCCCCCTACCCTCAGTTTGACCCAAGATCAAAATAATTCCTTGTACTGTAGTCTACTCATCATTGGCTTCAAAATGATATGTGACATGACCACCGTTGGAAATTTTTTTACTCCACATTTCCCATCACTGGGGTTATACCAAAATTCCACAAGAGCTATCAGAAGATAGCAAATAGCTTACCTGTACTGTATATTAATTGTACATCACAGGATATGATGGACCACCGGATAGTCATATTTTGAAATTTGACAATCAACATGTGAATTCAAAACACCTGTGGTACTACCCATTGGGCAAGCATAGCTTGGAGACTGAACCATAAAGCTTCTATGTGAAATGGTCTAGGAGGAGTTGTGTAACAATCGATTGGTGCGCACTTTTGATCCCCACTGCCCTCAGTTAGACCCAAGATCGAAATAATTCCTTGTACTGTAGTCTACTCATCATTGGCTTCAAAATGATATGTGACATGACCATGTTTAGATAAATTAAATTTTTGACACACAGTCCCCACACCCTGCGGTCACGACAAAATTTCAAAAGTGGCATGCACATTCCTCGCAATATGTGTAATCATACCGAAAGTTTAAAGGTCTCTGTGAAATGGTCTAGGACGAGTTGCGTTACAATCGATTGGTGCCCACTTTTGTCCCCGCCCCCTACGCTAAGTTGGACCAAAGATAAAAATAATTCCTTGTATTGTAGTCTATTCATCATTGGCTTGACAATGATATGTGACATGACCACCTTTGCATAAATTAAAATTTTTACCCACAGTGCCCACCTCCTTGGCGTCATGACAACATTTCAAAAGTGCCATGCACATCCATGGCCATATGTGTAATCATACCAGAATTTCAAGTTTCTGCGTGAAATGGGCTAGGAGGAGTTGCGATGGTAGCTCTTTTAAATAGACTGTTAGGATTGCCTTTCTGTTGCAATTTTTTAATTTGTTCAAGAAAATTTAAATTTTCTCATGGAAAATATCCATTTCTAGACCAAGAGAAGACTATTTTGAAAATTTACCACTGGAGTGACTGGCTCGGTTATCGAGCTAATCATTCCAGTTGTAAATTTTCATAATTAGTCTTCTCTTAGTTTGCAAATGGACATTTCGCAAGAAGACCATTTCAGATGCACTGAAGAAGGGGTAAAGGGTGAAATCTAAAGTTGTCACCAACTGATGTAGCTAATTGAGACAGGAACTACTTTTACCGTCACGCTTCTAGTATTGAAACACACCACGCATTTGTCAACTCAAGAAAACTGAATAGATAAGATTCTGAATCTGGTTGGAGGGCTTGGGTAGGGATATATGATGGCTGTGGCCACAGTTTCCAGTCAAATTTCTTTCAATACATTCATCAACTTACGCAATACTTCTAGTATTATCAGGAAAATAAGATTTTAGCACTTTAGGGTTCAAAGTGTTAAAAGCTAAATCACTAATCCGCTCTATTAACAGAAGAGTATAATAGCCATTTAATCGTGCAAGATCACTCAAGCCTGTTTACAATGGGCACTGTATGGTCCATCAACAAGTGGTTGTTAAAGACAGATAGTCAGTTAATACAACTTATTCGCTATACTATGCAGCGTTTTTGGACCAACAAATGGTGGTTGCTTACGGCTTCTCGTCATACCACCACCCCTTTTAAAGAATAACCATCTTTTGGCGTCAGAGCACATGTTCGTCTTTGGGTAATAAATATCTTCCTGGTTATAAGCCTGAATTTCCCTCTGATGGAGCTTTATCATGAAAGCTATATAAAATCATCATTACTAGATTGACATTTTTTCCGCTGATGCCTAAATATTTAAGATATTATTGTGTGCTCTGACATCTATGTTGTTGAATTTTTTGTAATGTGTTTGACTGAAAGTTGTTCCTCCCGCAGCAATGACCTTCAGTCAAATTATTTTTAAAGAAACAGCTCAGTCTACCAAACTATGTTGCTAAATAAACTTGGACATTTGGCTACAAGGAACAGGAGTGTGAAATCTAAAGTTGTCACCATAAATCTGCTCGACGGCGGAAACTGTAACAGATCTAACCTGTCTATTAATGAACACCTCTGAAATTAGACCTTTGCTATATATGATGTAGTAATTTCGGAAGTTCATATCTCGGCCGTTTATTGACAGATCTTCTTCTTTTCGTTCGCTGATCATACCGCCAGTCCTAAGTGACTATCGACATGATCATAAGCGTTAAGTGCGTGGATCCATGGTTTATTAGAGTGCGCCGTGCGGCCTGGAACCTCCGTCTTCAGCACTCGAGGTTTCTGTCAGGGTTACCTCACCCTTACCTCCTTTAGTCACCTCTTACGACACACAGAGGATACGGAAGGTGTATTCTAAGCCCCACCTACAGGGCAAGTGGACAGATTATCTTCTAGTTTTCAAACACTCGTTCATCAATGCCCACGCTGATATGACAAAGGTCATAGCATTCCGGGATCCATGGCTCAAAAGAAGCCGATAGAAGAGGAATAGTAATTATAATAATAATTAAAGATAATAATCAGAACAATTTCTAGAAGGATCCCAAGTAAAAGTTAGCATTCTGCAGTATAAACGTTAATACCAATCTATTATTTTAGCAGTAGAAGGGTTAATAGGCAGGAACAACTTTCAGTCAAATTGTTTTGAAAAATAGTCAGCATGTATCCTTAGCATCTACAATAAGTACAAGTTTTATATTGGCATTCATAAGTTCATGGGTTAATCGGCTCCATAGTCAACTGCTGTTAATTGACAATTAAATCCCTATCACATTAATCTGTTTTCCTGTTCTCTGATGAAATTCCGTTTCTATAACTGCTTTAGGTAATATTTCTTGTCTCTGGGATCAGTCACCTAGGTGGCTTAGGAGTATATCTATATACAGACACAAAACTGGTCACAAAAATCATGTAGATGATTGGGCATTCAGCAGTAAATAGGTAAATCAGGGATTGACCATACAGCCATAAACAGATCTAGAAGTGCATGACAATTTTTTATCTTTCCAATATGCTCAATGGAAACTGGAAATTAGTACAAAATCAATCAAGGGCTAACATTCTGCAGTATACAGGTAAATACAACAACTATAATATTTCACCAGTAGAAGGGTTAATAGGCAGGAACAACTTCCAGTCAGATTGTTAAAATATTCTGTGGGTATCCTTAGCATCTACAATAAACGATAGGTTTATATTGGCATTCATAGGTTGATGGGTTAATTGGCCCCCATGGTCAACATGTATTAAATGACAATTAAATCCCTATCACATTAATATGTTTGCCTAGAGCATTTACAGTAGCAAATCCAGTTCATTACTCATAATAGCTATTGAGCCACCTTTAGTTAGCTTGAGTTGCATTCGTGAGTGGCCATGATTGGA
Source organism: Chaetoderma sp. LZ-2023a (assembly GCA_034401795.1). Lineage (NCBI taxonomy): Eukaryota > Metazoa > Mollusca > Caudofoveata > Chaetodermatida > Chaetodermatidae > Chaetoderma > Chaetoderma sp. LZ-2023a. The sequence continues at coordinate 64,420,711 of CM067367.1, forward strand.
ACTCTTAAATATATCATCCTCGTATGTTTCGAACGTAGGCCTATTAAAGATAACATTTTAATCACAATTTCTATCATTTATGTTATAGGTCACGGTCGTATTTTTCGCTAAAAAGTGAGGTAAACCTTAATTGTTTAGCTGAATTACTCTGGCCAGATTGATCGCCCTTGTTATCAAGATAGTTCTGATAGGTCTCCCATAACTTATCCAATGGTGTGCTGTGCATATAAATCATGGAAGTTAGTTTGCTAATGTTATGAGTTCCCTGTTTTGGGAAGATAATAGTAGGTTAATTAATTACATTAAAATGTTTCTAAAGGTGGTCTGTTACGACCTGTCATACCTGTGGTTTAACATGCCACAGGTTTCACAATAACCACAAATAGCAATGTTTTTAGAAGCATCACCAATAAGACTCAAGTGGTCCACCTTAGATAGGCATTCTAATGCAGTAGGCTAATTAAGTGCGTAGATGTATGGTCCTATACTGTAATAGCAATGGGTTTGAGAACCACCACTTAAGCGGTTCACTTACAGAGCTGGTCATAGAACGTAATTGAGCGCTAATCACTGAGAACCACCGTCATCATACATCAGCATCTCTGTCTTAACGAAAATGGTTACTGTCTCTAAGAGCAGTGTTTTTGAGAATCGCCATCAATAAAATTCATGTGGTGCACTTCCATAATATTCAATATTTTCCTGTATTTTTTTTTTACAAGTATCACATTCAACTGCACTATGCAAGCGTATTAATAATTAAATAATTAATAGAAATAGCAACGCAAAACTCGAGTGTTTTAGTATTTCATAATCTATGAACACCACCCATGCAACAGAAAGCTGTTGCTAGTGGCCGTTGAAACATTATTAATGCTGGAACATAGTGATCCTTTCCTTAATTTCCGCTAATTTATACAAGTTTCAGGTTCCAAGCACGCTATGTAATCGTATTAATAATTCTGGAACTAGTAACAATTGTAACACATATCTCAGATGTCTTAGTATGGGTAAACCTCTGAATACGACCCTTGCAACAGAAACCTCTTGCTACTGGTCGTTGCAAAGTTATTAAGGCTGAAACATAGTGATTTATCCCAATATTCCAAGAATTTATGCAAGTTTCGCGTTCAAATGTCGCTATGCGTTATGTAACTGTATTAATTTTTCATCAACTAGCAGCAATAGCAACACGCAACAGATATCGTTTAGTATTTCATAGCTTTATAACATGACCATTGCAACAAAAACAGACGTATTAGCGCTGGAATATAATGATATATTCTATATCATCACATAGTTGATCTATCTCCCCCGTCCCTTCAACTACCTGCCCCCTTCACCTCCCCCCCCCACACCCCACCCCTCTCCCCTCCACCTCCCTCGCACTCGTTTCAACCGTATATATGCATGGTGGTTATCAATACAACTCAAGTGGTCTACATTAGATAGGTAGTCCTATGCATTAGGCTAAATAATCGCTTAGATGGGTGGTCCTATACAGGAATAGCAATGCGTTTTTAGAGTCACAACTCAAGTGGTCCCCTTAGATAGGTGGTCATATGCAATAATTTTGCTGCTAATAGTTAAGAACCAATCACCCATAGCTATGGGGTTTTTTAAACAACCCTTAATAAAGGTCAAGTGGTCCTATACGGCAATTGACCGCTAATACTTAAAAACCACCATCAACCTACATCAGCATCTATTTTTAGTGAATGCCGTTACTACCCTCAATAACAATGTTTTCATTGACTAAACTTGCTCAATAAAGGTGTAAATGTCAGCATATAATATAGTACTTTTTCCACTACATTTGTAATAGCTATCCACATACAAAGCACGCGCGCACTGCAAGTGTGTGTTCAGGGGGTGGGGGTCGGGGTCGGAGGAGGGGGTTGTGACATCTGTGTGGACACAATGCAAATAATTTTTCCGCCATTCAATGCATAATAAATAGCATTGTATTCACTCAAAGGCCAATTGCCTATTGTGTAATAAATCTAGCTATCTAGCTAACTCTTTAACACTTAAGCTGGCCAAAACGGCTTCTGCGGTAGTCTTGGAAAATGTCCGTTTGCATACCAAGAGAAGACTATTTTTTAAACATTATCCTCTCTCTCTCTCTCTCCACCCTCTCTCCCCTCCGTCTCCCTCTCCCCCGCTTCTCCCTTCCCTCAATCCCTCCCTCGCTCCCGCCATCCTCTCCCGCCCGCCCTCAATGCCACCCCCTCTCTGTATTATAGTATAATGTGATCCTATTGTATGATGGACACCAGATGGAATGGTACAGAGTGCAAAATGCATGCAGCAACATCAGCTAATACGTTAATATATGTGTATGATCTCGCAACGTTAAAATGAACAGCCTTGCGTATTTAAAATGTCATGATATTTGCCCCACCCTTTAAACAGCACAGATTGGACCTCTAAAATAATGCCGGTGTTTTGGGGTAAGTTTTTGCAACATAATTCAGCAACGGAATGATCATAGGTACATAATTAATTACTATCATTGACTATATAAATCCCAATCTACGGCGCAATTGGGACAAAATCGTACCATCGGCTTTGAGTTCTCTCACTAATATAGATTGTCCAAGCGTGGCGGAATATCAGCTTCAGCGCTTATGCTACAACCCGGCCAAATTGGGCATGGCGCTGAATAGACATAGAACATGGACAATTATTTAAAACTTAATTTAGGCCACACCTCTTGCATGGGACGTGACCTAGCTCTCAAACAAGGAAAAGTTGGAGACATCGCCCAATCTATAAAACTAACATCGCAATTACTTTGTGATTTGTTACCCGGTTTAGGCTAATCCTGGTTTAAACATCCTTGTTGAATTCCGGCCAATGTGACTGAATTGATAGCAACAATTTAGCAACTCATTCCAGCAACATAATTGTCAAAACAAACTCCATAATGGCTATTTTATTTTGACGCAGAATAGAGTGGTTTCATTACATGTAACAAAATAGCATTACATACAGGGGTGGGTGGGTGGTGAGCGAATGGGCGGCGAAACAACAACTAGTTATATACGCTGATAGAAATGTAAACAAACTCGGACAATCATCACATTAAATATTTCAGTTCCCTACAGATAAATACTCATGACTGAAAGTTGCTGCTACCCTAAATAGCAACAGGTTTCAACAAACATAATATGATAATTGCCAAGTAGGCTACAAGATTTCTCACAAAAATCCAGTCTTGTTTCAATACATACAAGCAGTGATGGATCACTGCATAATTTCACTAGTTTCTTCAGCCCTGCTAGAAGGAAACGGGTTAATTTTGCATTTGGAGTTTTATTGATATCACTCCGATTATCTATTTAACCCTGCTCAATGCATCCTAACGTTCTGGAAATGCCCTGGCTCATTATTTAAAAACAATTTGACTGAACGTAATTGTTTCCTTAGGTAGCAACAACGTTCAGTCAACGTGCTTTCAAAACATTAAGTTGGTTCTCCGCACAACTATCTTCAGAAATAAATGCCCTTTTAAATCGATCATTGGATAAATAATTATGTTGAGATCAGTGTGAAATTGAAATGTTAGCCTTTTTATGCAGGGTAATTATCACCTCCCCCACCCCCACTGTGGTTTGTGAGCCGCAACCCCTATCATTGGTCTCGTTCATTCTTTTCATGACACTAAAGCATTTCACGATTGTTTGTCCAAATGAATAAACAGTGTAACAGTCTATTTCATTCTATTTTCAGAACAGTTATCAAAGAAACCTAAAACAATTTGGCTGACTTTAAAAAAACAATTTGGCTGCATGTTGTTGATACCCTAGTCAACAATATTTTCGGTATATTTCTGTTCGGAATCGACATTATAATCCTGTCAATAACGATCTCATTAGGAGCTTAAGAATTTGTCAGTAAAGGTGGGTTAATACAGGGCAGTTGAAAAAGAGAAATGATTTTGGAGACCAAGGACTTTGGAGGCCATGAACTTTAAAATAATGATGTTACTGTACATAGATTGATCTTAATGCACTGCATATGCAGCAATAGACATCAGTGATATTTAACTCAGATAAGCCCTCTGACACAGTTCGTCAAAGACTGCCTGGTGTGCGCTTTCTTTCAAAGTGCTATCACAGGAAGAGAGGGACATAAAATTATTCAAGTCCTGTGTTCTACAAATAACTTAAGGTACTCTATAATGTAATCTCGTTCCAAATGAATCTTTAAAATACTGAATATGTCCCGTAGCCTGATGGGACCAGTTAGCGAGCGTTGTTGCTTATTTATTACAGGCATAAAAACATAGCGGTATCAATTTCTAGCAATGCCCCTCCGATTTCTAACTATGCTAGACAGGATTATAATGTCCATCAAGTGTACAAATTGTAAGCCCTATGTCCTTAACATTTAACCCTTTAATGACTAAATCTTGTCAAAAAGCTAAACATTTTCTTGTTGAATGTCTTATTGCAGGCCAAGAAAATTGTATTTTGAAATTTTGCAACTGGAATGACTGGCTCGCTTACCGAGGCAGTCATTCCAGTGGTAAATTTTCAGAAATAGTTTTCACTTGGCCTACTAATCGACATTCCTCAAGACCCCTGCAGAGGCCGGTTTGGCCGGCTTCATCATAAGAGGGTTAAGGCCCTATGTTTTTAACATTATGTTGAATATTTTGAAACTATTTCACTGGGCGTTGTTGCAGCCACAACACACAGTCAAATTAGTTTCACAATATTCAACATGTTACATGAAATTCAGGGATCAAATTGTACAAATTGTATACAAATGTTCTCTGGTGAAATTCACTTTTTAGTAACTGCTCTAGATAATAATACTTGTCATTCGGATCAATCACTTAGGTGGCTTTGGAGAAGATTTATATACAGACACAAAACTGGTCAAAAAATTCAGCTAAATGATTGGCCATTCAGCAGTAAATAGGTTAATCAGGGATTGGCCATTCAGCATTAAAAAATATACGAAGTGTGTGACAATTTACCTTTCCAATATTTCTTAATGGATACTGGAAAATTAGTACAAAATCAATGAAATAAAAGTTAACATTGCAGTATAAGGGTTAATACAAAATCTAATATTTCACCAGTAGAAGGTTTAATAGGCAGGAACAATTTCCTGTCAAATTGTTTTGAAAAATATTCATCAGCTATCCTTAGCATCTACATTAAGTGCAAGTTTTATATTGACATTAATACATTCATGGGTTAATCGGGCAGATGGTCAACTGGTATTAAATGGCAATTAAACCCCCATTATATTAATCTGTTTGCCTAGAGCATTTACAGTAGCAAATGCCATTTATTACCCCAGAGATATAAAATGAAAATCAAATGTCACATTAATCATTTTTATTAGAGCCTATAGCAAACTGTCTTCTACTACATAATAAAGAGGAAAATTAAAATCTAAATAGTTCCGCCCTTTACAGATGGAGCTCGTTCATTTTAAAACACACCATGCAGATGGTCAACTAACATATGTATAGCAATTTTCTCCATCCAAATCCATCAAATAAAAAAGTTCAAAATACTCGAATTTGATTGGTCCATGGTGGCGATACTGTTTTACCAATCAAGGTTTTGCGAACAAATTTTACTTGCCGCCATAGACTAATTATATTCCCCAAATCTTAGCCAGATCGCTTCAGAAGTTCCAGAGGAGAAGATTATTTTGTCATTTATGACGTCATCAATATGGCCGCCAATGCCCTGAGCCAATCAGGCTCTGTTTAGCTATTTTGATTCAGGAGGTGATCCCAACCATATATTCTGAGTTTTGATTCAATTTGCTTGCCGGTTTCGGAGTTTTGGTTCAATTTACTTGCTGGAAATGGCTGGCGGCGGAATAATAATAATAATAATAATAATAACTAGATCTGTTCCATGAACAGATATACGGCTTCCAAGAATACCTGCACTCGAACTAGACATTCTTTTCTTGTACTTCATGTACAATCTAGTTATCTGGTGAAATTCCGTTTTACTTCTTTAGATAATATTTCTTGTCTTTCTGAGCAATCGCCTAGGTGGTTTTGGAGAAGATCTATATACACAAAACTGGTCACAAAATCAGCTAGATGATTGGTCATTCAGCAGTAAACAGGTTAATCATGGATTTCTTTGGACACTAAATCTGATAACATGGAACCAGTTTGACTGTTCTATACCTGGTGCTACGGGAGAAGTAACTAGCAGGACAAGAGGTATTAGAAGATAGCAATATCCCGCATTTTTAAGTTACCCAAGGAACCGGCTGCGGCAGGACCCGGTCTGCGCAGGACTACCTATTCTGTGAAGAAACAATATCCAAGCCATGTACATATATAGAATTAGATTGCCCATTTGACTCCTGCTCACTGCCTGCAGATTGACTCAAGAACAAAATAATGTGTTGTACTGTAGTCTACTAACCACAAGCTTCAAAATGATATGTGACATGACCACATTTGATAAAATTTATTTTCTGCCCACCATTTCAGCTGATATCAAAATTCCAATGTGTCATGCACATCCCTGGCCATATGTTGAATCATACATTTCTATGTGAAATGGTCTAGGAGGAGTTGTGTTACAATTGATTGGTGCCCACTTTTTACCCTGCCCCATACCCTCAGTTTGACCCAAGATCAAAATAATTCCTTGTACTGTAGTCTACTCATCATTGGCTTCAAAATGATATGTGACATGACCACCTTTGGAAAGATTTTATTTTTTACTCCACATTTCCCATCACTGGGGTCATACCAAAATTCCACAAGACCTATCAGAAGATAGCAAATAGCTGACCTGTACTGTATATTAATTGTACATCACAGGATATGATGGACCACCGGATAGTCACATTTTGAAATTTGACAATCAACATGTGAATTCAAAACACCGTTGGTACTACCCATTGGGAAAGCATAGCTTGGAGACTGAACCATGAAGCTTATCTGCCCAGGAGTAACGTGAAGTCATTTAATGACAACTGGCAAATGGTCCAAACATAAGCAAAGTTCATAGTCTGAAAAAAGAAGAAACATTAAAAAAACCAATCAGTATAATACATATTTAGATGTCAAATGCTCTAGGAGTTGCATGACAATTGATTTGTGCCCACCTTTGACCCCGCCCTATACCCTCAGTTTGACGCAAGATCAAAATAATTCCTTGTATTGTTGTCTACTCATCGTTGGCTTGAAAATGATATGTGACATGACCACCTTTGGATAAATTAAATTTTTTACCTACAGTCCCCACACCCTGGGGTTCATGATAAAATTTTAAAAGTGTCATGCAAATCACTGGCCAGATGTGCAATCATCTCCAAAGTTTCTAGTTTCTATCTGAAGAGGTCTAGGAGGAGTTGCATTACAATTGATTGGTGCCCACTTTTGAAATTTTGACGCCGCCTCCCACCCTCAGTTTGACCCAAGATCAAAATAATTCCTTGTACTGTAGACTACTTACCATTGGCTTGAAAATGATATGCAACATGACCTTTGGGGTCATGCCAAAATTCCAAAAGTGCCATGCAAATCCCTGTCCATATGTGCAATGATACCAAAAGTTTCAAGCTTCTATGTGAAATGGTCTAGGAGGAGTTGTGTAACAATCGATTGGTGCCCACTTTTGATCCCCACTACCCTCAGTTAGACCCAAGATCGAAATAATTCCTTGTACTGTAGTCTACTCATCACTGGCTTCAAAATGATATGTGACATGACCATGTTTGGATAAATTAAATTTTTGACTCACAGTCCCCACCCCCTGCGGTCATGACAAAATTTCAAAAGTGCCATGCACATTCCTCGCAATATGTGTAATCATACCGAAGGTTTAAAGGTCTCTGTGAAATGGTCTAGGACGAGTTGCGTTACAATCGATTGGTGCCCACTTGTGTCCCCGCCCCCTACCCTAAGTTGGACCCAAGATAAAAATAATTCCTTGTATTGTAGTCTATTCATCATTGGCTTGACAATGATATGTGACATGACCACCTTTGCATAAATTAAATTTTTTACCCACAGTCCCCACCCCTTGGCGTCATGACAAACTTTCAAAAGTGCCATGCACATCCATGGCCATATGTGTAATCATACCAGAAGTTTCAAGTTTCTGCGTGAAATGGGCTAGGAGGAGTTGCGATGGTAGCTCTTTTAAATAGACTGTTAAGATTGCCTTTCTGTTCCAATTTTTTAATTTGTTCAAGAAAATCTAAATTTTCTCATGGAAAATATCCATTTCTAGACCAAGAGAAGACTATTTTGAAAATTTACCACTGGAGTGACTGGCTCAGTTATCGAGCTAATCATTCCAGTTGTAAACTTTCATAAATAGTCTTCTCTTAGTTTGCAAATGGACATTTCGCAAGACCATTTCAGATGCACTGAAGAAGGGGTAAAGGGTGAAATCTAAAGTTGTCACCAACTGATGTAGCTAAGTGAGACAGGAACTACTTTTACTGTCACGCTTCTAGTATTGAAACACGCCACGCCACGCATTTGTCAATTCAACAAAACTGAATAGATAAGATTCTGAAACTGGTTGGAGGGCTTGGGTAGGGATATATGACGGCTATGGCCACAGTTTCCAGTCAAATCTCTTTCAATACATTCATCAACTTACACAATACTTCAAGTATTATCAGGAAAACAAGATTTTAGCACTTTATGGTTCAAAGTGTCAAAAGCTAAATCACTAATCCCTCTATTAAGAGAAGAGTATAATAGCGCATTTAAGTGTGCAAGATCACTCAAGCCTGTTTTTAATGGGCACTGTATGGTCCATCAAAAAGTGGTTGTTAAAGACAGATAGTCAGTTAATACAACTTATTCGCTATACTATGCAGAGTTTTTGGACCAAAAGATGGTGGTTGCTTACGGCTTCTCGTCATACCACCGACCCCTTTTAAAGAATAACTATCTTTTGGCGCCAGAGCACGTGTTCGTCTTTCGGTAATACATATCTTCCTGGTTATAAGCCTGAATATCCATCTGATGGAGCTTTATCATGAAAGCTATATAAAATCATTATTACTAGATTGCCCTCTTTTCCGCTGATGCCTAAATATTTAAGATATTATTGTGTGCTCTGACATCTATGTTGTTGAATTTTTTTTAATGTGTTTGACTGAAAGTTGTTCCTCCCGCAGTAATGACCTTCAGTCAAATTATTTTTAAAGAAACAACTCAGTCTACCAAACCATGTTGCTAAATAAACTTGGACATTCGGCTACAAGGAACAGGAGTGTGAAATTTAAAGTTGTCACCATAAATCTGCTCGACGGCGGAAACTGTAACAGATCTAACCTGTCTATTAAGGAACACCTCTGAAATTAGACCTTTGCTATATATGATGTAGTAATTTCGGAAGTTCATATCTCGGCCGTTTATCGACAGATTATCTTCTAGTTTTCAAACACTCGGTCATCTATGCCCACGCTGATATGACAAAGGTCATAGCATTCCGGGATCCATGGCTGGTTTAAGATGCAACATGTTTCACAATAACCACAAATAGCAATGTTTTTAGAAGCATCACCAATAAGACTCAAGTGGTCCACCTTAGATAGGTAGTCCAATGCATTAGGCTAATTAAGTGCGTAGATGTAGGGTCCTATACTGTAATAGCGATGGGTTTGAGAACCACCACTCAAGCGGTTCACTTACAGAGGTGGTCATAGAACGTATTTGAGCTAAGAACCACCGTCATCATACATCAGCATCTCTGTCTTACCGAAAATCGTTACTGTCTCTAAAAGCCCTGTATTTGAGAATCGCCATCAATAAAATTCAAGTGGTCCACTTCCATAATATTCAATATTTTCCTGTATTTTTTTTACAATTATCACATTCAACACGCTATGCAAGCGTATTAATAATTAATTAATTAATAGAAGTAGCAAAGCAAAACTCGAGTTTCTTAGTATTTCATAATCTATGAACACCAGCCATGCAACAGAAAGCTGTTGCTAGTGGCCGTTGAAACGTTATTAATGCTGGAACATAGCGATCTTTTCCTTAATTTCCGCTAATTTTTACAAGTTGCATGTGCCAAGCACGCTATGTAATCGTATTAATAATTAATGAACTAGTAACAATTGTAACACATATCTCAGCTGTCTTAGTATGTGTACACCTCTGAATACGACCCTTACAACACAAACCTCTTGCTACTAGTCCTTGCAAAGTTATTAAGGCTGAAACAGAGTGATTTATCCAAATATTACCAGAATTTATGTAAGTTTCGCGTTCAAATGCTGCTTTCAAATGCTGCTATGCGTTATGTAATTGTAGTAATTTTTCATCAACTAGCAGGAATAGCAACACGCAACTGATATCGTTTAGTATTTCATAGCGTTAGAACATGACTGTTGCAACAAAAACATGTTGCGGTTAGCAATTGAAGACGTATTAGGGCTGGAACAATATGATATATTCTATATCATCACATAGTTGATGCAACGCTATCTCCCTCGTCCCTTCAACTCCCCCCCCCCCCCCACCCCGCCCCACACCCTTCCCCCCCCCCTCTCTCTCTCTCTCTCTCTCTCTCTCTCCTCCCTCGCCCTCTGACTCGTTTCAACCGTATAAATGCGTGGCGGTTATCAATAAAACTCAAGTGGTCTACCTTAGATAGGTATTCCTATGCATTAGGCTAAATAATCGCTTAGATGGGTGGTCCTATGCAGGAATAGCAATGTGTTCTTAGAATCACAACTCAAGTGGTCCACTTAGATATGGGGTCATATGCAATAATTGCGCCGCTAATAGTTAAGAACCAATCACCAATAGCTGGGTTTTTTAAACAACCCGTAATAAAGATCAAGTGGTCCTATACGGCAATTGACCGCTAATGCTTAAAAACCACCATCAACAAACATCGGCATCTATGTTCTAGTGAACGATGTTGCTGCCTTCAATAACAATGTTTTCATTGACTAGACTTGGTCAATAAAGGAGTAAATATCAGCATATATTATAGTACTTTTTCCACTACATTTGTAATAGTTATCCACATACAAAGCATGCGCGCACTGCAAGTGTGTGTTTAGGGGGTGGGGGTGTCGGAGGAGGGGGTTGCGACATCTGTGTGGACACAATGCAAATAATTTGTCCGCCATGCAATGCATAATAAATAGCATTGTATTCACTCAAAGGGCAATTGCCTATTGTGTAATAACTATATCTATCTAGCTAACTCTTTAACGCTTACGCTGCCCAAAACGGCTTCTTTGGTAGTCTTGGAAAATGTCCGTATGCATATCGAAAGAAGACTATTTTTGAACCATTATCCTCTCTGTCTCTCCACCCGCACTCCCCTCCGTCTCCTGCTCCTACCCTTCTCCCTTCCCTCAATCCCTCCCTCGCTCCTGCCATCCTCTCCCGCCTTCCCTCAATGCCGTCCTCTCTCTCTCTGTATTATATTATAATGTGATCCTATTGTATGATGACACAAGATGGAATGGTACCGAGTGCAAAATGCATGCACCAACATCAGCTAATACATTGATATATGTGTATGATCTTGCAACGTCAAAATGAACAGCCTTGCGTATTTAAAATGTCATGACATTTGATTGCAGATTTCAAAAATACCCAATTTGTCCCACCCTTTAAACAGCGTGGCCAATGCTTCTGAATTCCCGGTTGCTAAGATGCTGCTGCTGTGCCCGAGAGCAACAACATTCCGCAACATCATCATCAAAAAGAAACATTGGAACACTATAATTTAAAGAACAGCCACAAAATGTGTAGGGGACAATCGAAATTGGTGGGTTAATTTTATGTGCACCTTACGTTAGCCAGAATTGCGGTACAGGCGCACACTTCTTTATTAACGGCAGTGTAAAGTAGTTTGCAATACAGACCCTTTCATGATCAAGAGCTAAAAACAACCCAAATTGACTAGCTTCAATAATGAACAAACTACCAAATTGGACCTCTAAAAATAATGCCGGTGTTTTGTTTTTGCAACATAATTCAGCAACGGAATGATCATAGGTACATAATTAAATACTATCATTGACTATATAAATTCCAATCTACGGCGCAATTTGGACAAAATCATACCATCGGCTTTGAGTTCTCTCACTAATACAGATTGTCCAAGCGTGGAGGAATATCAGCCTCAGCGCTTAGGCTACAACCCGGCCAAATTGGGCATGGCGCTGAATAGACAGAGAACACGGGCAATTATTTAAAACTTAATTTAGGCTACACCTCTTGCACTGGGCGTGACCTAGCTCTCAAACAATGAAAAGTTGGAGATATCGCCCTAGCTATAAAACTAATAAAGCTAAACCTGGTTTAATCATCCTTATTGAATTCCGGCCAATGCGACTGAATTGATAGCAACAATTTAGCAACTCATTCCAGCAACATCATTGTCCAAGCAAACTCCATAATGGCTATTTTACTTTGACGCAAAATAGAGTGGCTTCATTACATGTGACAAAATAGCATTACATACGGGGGTGGGTGGTGAGTGAATGGGCGGCGAAGCAACAACTCTTTATATACGCTGAGAGAAATGTAAACAAACTCGGACAATCATCATATTAAATATTTCAGATCCCTACAGATAAATACTCATGACTGAAAGTTGCTGCTACCCTATATAGCAACAGGTTTCAACAAACAATACGATAATTGTCAAGCAGGCTACAAGATTTCTCACAAAAATCCAGTCTTGTTTCACTACATACAAGCAGTTGTGGCATAATTTCACTAGTTTCATCAGCCCTGCTAGAAGGAAACGGGTTAATTTTGCATTTGGACGTTTATTGATATCACTTCTCCGACTATCTATTTAACCCTGCTCAATGCATCGATTATCTATTTAACCCTGCTCAATGCTCAATTCATCACCAGTTCCGGAAAATGCCCTAGCTGGTTGCTTAAAAACAATTTGACTGAACGTAATTGTTTCCTTAGGTAGCAACAACATTCAGTCGACGTTCTTTAAAAACATTAAGTTGGTTCTCCGCACAACTATCTTCAGAAATAAAAGCGCTTTTAAATCGATCATTGGATAAATAATTGTGTTGAGATCAGTGCGAAATTGAAATGCTAGCCTTTTCTATGCAGGGCAATTATCACCCCCACCCACTGATGGGACCAGTTGGCTAGCATTGTTGTTTATTTATTACAGTCATAAAAACATAGAGGTATTCATCGCCAGCAATGCCCTCAGATTTCTAGCTATGCTAGACAGGGTTATAATGTCCATCAATTGTACAAATTGTAAGCCCTATGTCCTTATCATTTAACCCTTTAATGACTAAATCTTGTCAAAAAAACTAAACATTTTCTTGTTGAATGTCTTATTGCAGGCCAAAAAAATTGTATTTTGAAATTTTGCCACTGGAATGACTGGCTCGCTTACCGAGCCAGTCATTCCAGTGGTAAATTTTCAGAAATAGTTTTCACTTGGCCTACTAATCGACATTCCTCAAGACCCCTGCAGAGGCCAGTTTGGCTGGCTTCATCATAAGAGGGTTAAGACCCTATGTTTTTAACATTATGTTGAATATTTTGAAACTATTTCACCAGGCGTTGTTGCAGCAGCAACACACAGTCAAATTTGTTTCAAAATATTTTTGAAAGTTTAATGGTCTCTGTGAAATGGTCTAGGACGAGTTGGAACCAAGATAAAAATAATTCCTTGTATTGTAGTCTATTTATCATTGGCTTGACAACGATATGTGACATGACCACCTTTGCATAAATTATATTTTTTACCCACAGTCCCCACCCCCTTGGCGTCATGACAAAATTTTAAAAGTGCCATGCACATTCATGGCCATATGTGTAATCATACCAGAAGTTTCAAGTTTCTGAGTGAAATGGGCTAGGAGGAGTTGCGATGGTAGCTCTTTTAAATAGACTGTTAAGATTGCCTTTCTGTTGGAATTTTCTCATGGAAAATATTTATTTCTAGACCATGAGAAGACAATTTTGAAAATTTACCACTGGAGTGATTGGCTCGGTTATCGAGCTAATAATTCCAGTTGTAAATTTTCATAAATAGTCTTCTCTTAGTTTGCAAATGGATATTTCGCAAGACCATTTCAGATGCACTGAAGAAGGGGTAAAGGGTGAAATCTAAAGTTGTCACCAACTGATGTAGCTAATTGAGACAGGAACTACTTGTACTGTCACGCTTCTAGTATTGAAACACACCACGCATTTGTCAACTCAAGAAATCTGAATGGATAAGATTCTGAAACTGGTTGGCGGGCTTGGGTAGGGATATATGACGGCTGTGGCCACAGTTTCCAGTAAAATTTCTTTCAATACATTCATCAACTTACGCAATACTTCTAGTATTATCAGGAAAATAAGATTTTAGCACTTTAGGGTTCAAAGTGTTAAAAGCTAAATCACTAATCCGCTCTATTAAGAGAAGAGTATAATAGCGCATTTAAGCTGCAAGATCACTCAAGCCTGTTTATAATGGGCACTGTATGGTCCATCAAAAAGTGGTTGTTAAAGACAGATAGTCAGTTAATACAACTTATTCGCTATACTATGCAGCGTTCTTGGACCAAAAGATGGTGGTTGCTTACGGCTTCTCGTCATACCACCACCCCTTTTAAAGAATAACCATCTTTTGGCGCCAGAGCACGTGTTCGTCTTTGGGTAATAAATATCTTTCTGGCTACAAGCCTGAATTTCCATCTGATGGAGCTTTATCATGAAAGCTATATAAAATCATCATTACTAGATTAACCTTTTTCCGCTGATGCCTAAATATTTAAGATATTATTGTGTGCTCTGACATCTATGTTGTTGAACTTTTTGTAATGTGTTTGACTGAAAGTTGTTCCTCCCGCAGCAATGACCTTCAGTCAAATTATTTTTAAAGAAACAACTCAGTCTACCAAACCATGTTGCTAAATAAACTTGGACATTCGGCTACAAGGAACAGGACTGTGAAATCTAAAGTTGTCGCCATAAGTCTGCTCGACAGCGGAAACTGTAACAGATCTAACCTGTCTATTAAGGAACACCTCTGAAATTAGACCTTTGCTATATATGATGTAGTAATTTCGGAAGTTCATATCTCGTCCGTTTATGGACAGATTATCTTCTAGTTTTCAAACACTCGTTCATCTATGCCCACGCTGATATGACAAAGGTCATAACATTCCGGGATCCATGGCTCAAAAGAAGCCGATAGAAGAGGAATAGTAATAATAATAATAATAATAAAAGAGAATAATCAGACCAATTTCTAGAAGGATTCCAAGTAAAAGTTAGCATTCTGCAGTATAAAGGTTAATACCAATCTATTATTTTACTAGTAGAAGGGTTTATAGGCAGGAACAACTTTCAGTCAAATTGTTTTGAAAAATAGTCAGCATGTATCCTTAGCATCTACAATAAGTGCAAGTTTTATATTGGCATTACTAAGTTCATGGGCTAATCAGCCAGGTTGTCAATTGGTATTAAATGGCAATTAAATCCCTATTATATTAATATGTTTACCTAGAGCACTTACAGTAGCAAATGCCATTTGTTACCCCCATGGTAACCAGATATAAAATGACAATAAAATGTCACATTAATCATTTTTATTAGAGCCTCTAGCAAACTGTCTTCTACTACATAATAAAGAGGAAAATTAAAATCTAAATATTTCTGCACTTTGCAAATAGATCTGGTTCATTTTCACAGACACTCTGGAGATGGTTAACCAACATATGTATAGCAATTTTACCCATCAAAATCCATCAAATAAAAAAGTTCAAAATGGCCCCGAACTTGATTGGTCCACGGTGCCGAGACTGTTTGACCAATCAAGTTTTTGCGAACAAATTTCACTTGCCGCCATT
Source organism: Chaetoderma sp. LZ-2023a (assembly GCA_034401795.1). Lineage (NCBI taxonomy): Eukaryota > Metazoa > Mollusca > Caudofoveata > Chaetodermatida > Chaetodermatidae > Chaetoderma > Chaetoderma sp. LZ-2023a. The sequence goes on from CM067367.1 coordinate 64,436,542, forward strand.
GACTTATTATATTCCCCAAATATTAGCCAGATCGCGTCAGAAGTTCCAGAGGAGAAGATTATTTTGTCATTTATGACGTCATCAAGATGGCCGCCAAATCCCTGAGTGCATCATGTTCTCTTTGGTTAATTTCGATCCTAGTTGGCATCTAGACCATAGCTGCCGAGTCTTGTATTGATTGACCCGCTGGTTTTGGAGTTTTGGTTCAATCTACTTGCTGGAAATGGCTGGCGGCGGAATAATAATAATAATAATAATAATAATAATAATAATAATAATAAACAGAACAATCACTCTAGTCTTCCAGAGCTTCGCTCTTGGAAGCCTAATAATAAACGGAACAATCACTCTAGTCTTCCAGAGCTTCGCTCTTGGAGGCCTAATAATAATAATAAACGGAACAATCACTCTAGTCTTCCAGAGCTTCGCTCTTGGAAGCCTAATAATAGCAAAACGATTAAATAAAAATGTATTTATTTCTATTTACGTGTCCGCATATGCAATATGATGCTTGATTGACAACCCCCCCCCCCCTCCCACCCCACCCCTACCCCCACCCCCCACCCACACACCCTACTCCCCCACCCCCCCCCCCACATATTTTACTAGGCAGAATTGTCTCCCGTAACATGGCATTTGATTTTTTGCTTATAGCATTTATTAATTGTATTCACATTGTGAGGAATGTGTATTACAACGTGTTGCTTATATTTCAACTAATGAGCATAATACTTCCATACTGGTCTCAGTCACACTTCAGACTCGAACAGTGCTATCCGATACTACTACTACTTTTGATGACTGCTAAGTTCGTGAAGCGTAATACTTATTCATGAGCTCCGCGAGCTGGTGTGTGTGTGGGTGGGGTGTGTGTGTGCGAGGGGGGGGGGGGTTACTGCTAAGGTCTACCAATGAACTTGATCAATGGAAAGGTCATGAGAATAACAAATCGTTTATCCTGCCAGAAATATTCTGGTTAATATTTCGAAAATTAGTATGACTAAGATGTTGCAGTCAAGTTAGTTTCATAATATTCAACATCCATTATATCTTAGACCAGTCCCACCATCTTGAATTTCAAATGAAGTCTTACCTATCAGCAAAGTAAAAGTATCAAAAGTCTATAACATGTACATCTTCTGCAGAATGAAATTCTATACCTTTTGCTGCCCTAATTTATCAACTTCCATGACCAGTGTATGAAGTCTCCAACCAGTGTCCATTTCAAATTAAACAAATTTAACAGATAACTGTCAGAATTAGTAGTCAATATATTGAATATTATCTATAGGATTCATACACCAGGAGAATGAAATTCCATACATTTTCCACACCTAATTTCTCAATTTCCAGATCAATTTTATGACGTCCCCAATCAGCATCCATTAAAAAAAGGCAAATTTAGCAGAAAACTGTATGAATTTGTACTAGTCGAGAGCGTCAATATTTTGAATATTATCTATATTATTTTGCAAATGCGAATCACATCTGATGTTTCAATTGTTCCTGCTTTTTCCAAACCATCAGCCGAAAATATCAGATTTTCCATGCATTCCAAGGCGTGAAAACAGGTTTCTTAATTCCATACTTTTCCAGACTTAACATATTTGTGTATGACACCTGGAACTACATTATTATGTAAATGAGAACCATGCTGGATAAAATTTCAGTTTTCAATACATTTCCATAACCTTTAGCATAAAATATTGAATTTGGTATCTCATAATGCCATACTTTTCTCGGCTGCAAACGTGACAGGATAACAAAAGGCTGTACATATAGTCATATACTGTGAAGGTGATTTTGTAGACCTTCTCGCCACGATCTCGGACACATTTTTAAAGCATTTCTTGAAATTTTCAAGATTGAGGCCAAAGCTGGCCAAAGTTGGAGATAGACTTTGTACTCATCTTACATTAAGAAATTCTAAAATTTTCTATTACTAAAATAACACAATTTCATGACCTTGCCTGAGTTAAGGACCAAATAATGGTGTTTATACATTGGTGACTCTCTCTCTCTCTCTCTCCCTCTTTCTCTCTCTCTCTCTCCCCCTCTCTCTCTCTCTCTCTCTCTCCCTCTCTCTCTCTCTCTCTCCCTCTCTCTCTCTCTCTCTCCCCCTCTCCCTCTCTCTCTCTCTCTCTCCCTCTCTCTCTCTCTCTCCCTCTCTCTCTCCCTCTCTCTCTCTCTCCCTCCCTCTCTCTCTCTCTCTCTCCCACCCTCCCTCCCTCCCTCCCTCCCTCTCTCCCTCTCTCTCTCTCTCTCTCTCTCTCTCTCTCTCATCTGTAGCTTTCACAATAATATTCCTGACTTTACCAGGTGAGGGAGCTTCTTGAGGCAGGGCATATATTAAAATCCGGTTTCGACCATATAACACATTTAACCCTTTCATGGACAAAATCAGCCTCTACAGTGGTCTTGACGAATGTCCATTTACAGAGAAGATTGTTATTGAAGATTTAGCATTGGAATTACTGTCTTGATAACCGAGACAGTCATTCTAATACTAATTTCTTTAAATAATCTTCTTTTGGCCTGCACATGGAGATTTAATAAGGAAGTATTTATATATATATAGATATATATATATATATATATATATATATATATATATATATATATATATATATATATATATATATATATATATATATATATATATATATATATATAGTTTGGGAATATTATCAGAATGTACAATAGCAATAAAAACTGCTGATTATATATATATATATATATATATATATATATATATATATATATATATATATATATATATATATATATATATATATATAAGATTGTTCAGAGTGAGGTATAAGCAGTGTGTTCAGGACTGCATTGATGTCATCACAGCTTAGTGCAATAATCTGTAATGGTAATTGGCGAACACAAAATGACTTTCACACCACATATTCAACTGAGCAAATTTACGCTTAGGAGGTATTCCAGTTAGTAGGTCCAGTACTTTAAAACATTGTGTATCTTAAACCATAAAATCCATCAAGGGCATCCATCTTGCATCTCATGCTCACAGCTTTCCTATAGTAGGCATTGGTATACAATGATCACAAACGTGTACTGGTTATGTTGAGATAATAAGTTATTCGCATGCTTTCTTACCCTTTAATGACCAAGCCGGCCAGTAGTGGCCCATGCATTGGTCTTGGGAAATGTCCATTTGCAGGCTAATAGAAGACTATTTTTGAAACTTTTTCACTGGAATGCCTGTTTCAACATGGAAGCCAGTCATTCTTCTGCTTTTCGTTCGCCGATCATACCGCCAGTCCTGTAAGTGACTATCGACATGATCATAAGCGTTAAGTGCGTGGATCCGTGGTTTATTAGAGTGCGCCGTGCGGCCTGGAACCTCCGTCTTCAGCTCTCGAGGTTTCTGTCAGGGTTACCTCACCCGTACCTCCTTTAGTCGCCTCATACGACACGCAGAGGATACGGAAGGTGTATTCTAAGCCCCACCTACAGGGCAGCCAGTCATTATAGTGGTCAATTTCCAAAAAGTGTTGCTTACTGGCCTGCAAATGGACATTCACTGAGCAATAATTTAGATTTTCTCAAACAATCTTTATCATCAAATAATAAAAACCTTGAACTTTCTGATGGTTTTCAAAACATCATTTATTATTGATCTTTACATAATTGGACTGCCATTTAGTCATTTATTTTCCTATTGTATACTGAATGGGTCATATGATTTTGTGTGTGGTTGGGTGGAGGTGGTGGGGGGGGGGGAGGGGGGGGGGGGGTTGGGTGGAGTGGGTAGGGTTGGTGCGGTTATTATGCAATGGCAGATTGCTATCTTTAGTGCATTATTTTCTTCTTCTATATATAAGATTTTAAAATGTACTTGATAATTGCCAATATGGGTCAATTTATGTATTGCTGTTGACACCTCCACACCCCCACACCCCCTCCACACGCGCGCACGCACACACGCGCGCACGCACGCACGCACGCACGCACGCACGCACGCACGCACGCACGCACGCACGCACGTACGCACGCACACAGAATACAAGATATGTTAATTTAAAAATAAATGCATGTACAAGAGCTTCAAGTTAAGCTTAAAAGCTCTATTTCACTATGGTATTGATTTGACAGCTGAAAACAGGCTTGATCGATAGCCTGTTTTCAGCTGCAAAATCAATAACATAGTCAAATAAAGAAGTTGTTTTACATGTATTTATTTTAAAATACACATTTCATGGCATTCTGATTCCAAATAGTAATTAAATCTACGTTAATTACTTTTTTATTATGCGGAGGTGGTTAAATACATGTTA
>CM067367.1:64441345-64491345 GCA_034401795.1 Chaetoderma sp. LZ-2023a
GTATAATAACTTATATTAAGTTACATAGCTATGGCTCGTGTACGGGAGCCTCCCTTGCGGGGATCCCTCTGCGGACCTATGAGTCTGTGTGGTACCTCCGGGAGCCCCATGTTTAAAAGTTCATCTACCTGCCTCTATGTCTTGTATTTTCGTATTCTCTTATTGTAGTTTTATCTCACATATTTTTCAATTAGTTAGGTAAACGCATTTGTATAGACTTATATTTTTAGGTCACGAAATCAAATTTTGTAAGTCCATAGATCACGAAATTGCTATGGACAGGCATACTGGTGACACAAACTCTTGGGATGAGACCGTTGTGTTTAATGTTCGCGGCAATGGTCGCACGGCCCCACCGGACCGATTGAGTTCCACCGGCCTTAGGCGCCGTCTTTTGTTTCCCGCAGGGCAGTCTCGTTCAGGTTCTGTAACCCCCAGACCGGATGCTAACTAGCGTCGTCACCCGTCATGCACCTATGGTGCGGCGAGTCGACATGTGACATCGGAATGGCCTGACACCACCCGGCGAGCTACAAGTGGCGCCAGATGTGGGGCCCGAAGAACAACAGTAATAACGTGCAACGAACACACGCCCACACCATATAGTGAGCTCAGTACAATGCCATCTCCGTTCAGCGAGGACTCCCTCTATCAAGATGTAGCCTCATACGATGGATTCTCAGCACACATGCTCACCGACTATGCCAGAAATTAAATGGAATCAACAACTCCTCGAACGCGCACTCTCCACCGCAATCCACCTTCCGTTCATAGACCCATGCCGGTCTATGGCTCAACCACTGGGGTGGACTCAGTTAATTGGAGTACGCATGTCCTCGCTCCTCGGCATTGGCATCGTTGGGATACACCAACACCACCGCCACTGGCACCAAGACCAACATCAGCACAATCCGCCAAATCTCAGATATCTGCACCACCCGGATTTCAACCCCTACATTCTTCCCAGGGTTTTGGTCGAGTCTCCCCGCCCCCCCCCCCCGAATTTAGCGGGGAGAATGACTGGACCAATTATAAAATCCAGTTCGAAATAATAAGTCAGACTAACCGCTGGGACGACAGACAGACAGATAGGTGAATATCTTGCAGCAAAACTTTCGGGGAAAGCCCTGCAAGTTCTTGCGGATCTGGGGACGGAACGTACCCCTACTTACACATAGTTGGAATGAGCACTTACGGAGAGATTTGGCGACACAGCTCTCGGGGAAACCAGTCGTCTTCAACTCAAGAATTTACGATGACGCGCTGGTGAAACTCTTCCTGAGTTAGCTAGCCGAATCAGAAGGCTAGTTACCCGTGCATATCCGAGCACCAATGTGGATATGCGTACTCCACCTGCATCTTGATACGTTAATCGATTCATTAAGCGGTGAAACCGCTCTAAATGAAAAATTATTTCTCGGTGACCATGGGAGTTTAGCCCAATTAACGGGAACCGCGGTCCGTATCGAGAAATTCCTGGAGCGGGAAAAACATAACCGACGCCAACTCCATCATATCAATGAGATAGACGGTGCAGCTGTCGCCTCGCCCGCCAGTGTTCCCCCCAGATCAGCAACACCCACCGCACAGACACCACCACCAGTATCAGATATGCAGAAGACCAGTCCGAATCAAGCGCAGAGGTGGGTACAGCAGAGTCCCAGCGTGTGGAAACCAGCGAAACAACAACAACAATGGCAACATGCGAGAGCGGGTAGAAGAGATCAACAAGCAGATCTCCGCACTCACCAACTTAGTCACCACACTCAGCACAAACCTCGCTACCACACAGTTTAGGACAACAAACACTACCGGCACCGCACCGCCACCGAACATCTGGATTGGAGGGAACGGTGTCCTAGCCGACCTCCCTCCACAACGCCTGCTCCAGACCGCAGCACACCGCAACCAGAGAAACAGTCAAACTCTTAAGGGTACCGAATAACACAGAGAAACTTCGGTGCCCGTATCCTTCTCCTGGCTCAACTGCGGCTTTCACGCAACAACGTTCAGTGACTAACCATTATCCACAGAAATCAGCTTTCACACCAACACCGACATACATGGCTTCCAATATGTCCATGCCTACATTGCCTCCCCCATCCGCAGCAAGGACAGCCCCCTCTTTTTCCGTTCACACCAAACCTTCTTTTCTTTGTAAAACGGCAGTAGTAGGTTGTAGTACCTCCGCTGAAACCACGTTTCTGAAAGCACCACGTCCCACCACCAAGACAACAGATTCTCGGTGCCCCCCTGGTGGTATGCAGAACACCACCCCAATCAGCATCATCCTCCGCATCTACAGACAGTAGCAATTCAACAGAAACTACTCGTTCTACCTCATGGATTCGCAAGCGGCGACATGGATGGAAGAACGCACGTCCATGCAAACCATGCTGCTTCTTTTGTGCTTCAATAAAACATCCTATGAAGCGCTGTCAGAAATGGCTTGCACAAGTAGAACTTATCTGTCATCCCGTATGCAGAATCAACGACAACGCCACCACCATTGCTACCCATAGCTCCGTCTTCACCGCAGCCTACACCCCAGCGGAGACAACGAACTGGCCCATTCCTCACTCAGCCACCTGCAACATTGCGAGAAGCAATAAGGAGACAGTCGGAATATATACAGAGTGATGCTGCTCCCCCGCCATTATTGCGGACAGCATCATTGGAAACTCTTCCGCAGGTTCATCATAAAGTTATCTACAAATGTGCCTGTCTGTCTAGTGACGTTTCTACAAGCGCCACCGTTGACACCGGAGCTTCTATTACCGTTTCTAACCAGCGCTTGTATGAGAGCATCCCACCTCATAAAAAGCACCCCACCCCCCCCCCCCCTTAAGCCTACAAATATTTACCTACAGACGGCTACGGGAGCAGATGTACACGTGGCTGGTGTAGTGAATTTAGTTATACAGATAGAGGAAATGCAATTCCTTCAGAGAGTTGTCGTCGCCTCAATTCATAACGACGCCCTACTTGGCTCTGATTTTCTCAGTGCCAGCGAGGCCATAATACACTGCAGACAACAGGAACTCGACATACATGGCCGGCGAATACTTCTTGGAGCCACATAATCGTTATACGATACGTGTGCAGTAATGCTACCAAGTACTGTCACGGTTGAGCTGGGACAGGAACGGATCGTATGGGCCAGCGCACCACAGTTAGGAAGCAACACACACATCGCCATGATGGAACCCGACCCTGATTACATGATCGCCTCACAATGTGCAAGTCCCCGCATAATAGTAGACACTACGGACAAAGGGAAGATACCCTTTAGAGTGTTCAATGGTACCACAGATCCCATCACCCTGGAACCAGGAGTACACTGCGGCCATTTAGTGGAAATAATTTCACTGGAAACACCTGCACTTTCTAAAACACCACCACCGCTGACTGATGATTTACCTGAGCATCTACAAGATTTATATCTGCGTGCCACTATTGGATTATTGCAATCACAAAAACGCGAAATTCGGAAATTATTACATAAATATCGCGATAGTTTTCCCTCCGGAGATATGGATCTCGGAGAGACTCATGCGTATGACACTTCATCGATATGGGCAATAAGTGCCCTGTACGACATCCGGTACGACGTCTTCCCATTCACAAAGAAGCGGAAGCACACTAACAAGTAAATGACATGTTGCGAACGGGTATTATCGAACCCTCAGCTTCTCCATGGGCTAGCCCTATAGTGCTAGCAGGTAAAAAGGATGGAACCTTGCGGTTTTGTATCGACTACAACCACCTTAATGATCTTAGCATTAAAGACGCTTATCCATTACCTCGGATAGATCATGCCTTGGATTCCTTGTCTGGAGCCAAGTGGTTTTGTACCCTTGATTTAGCTAGCGGTTACTGGCAAGTAGCCATGGATGAAGCTGACATGGAAAAGACGGCATTCGTTTGTAGAGACGGTCTTTTACAATTCCGCAAAATGCCCTACTGGTTGTGCAACGCCCCCGGAACTTTTGAATGACTCATTGAGCAGGTATTGACTACCCTGCAATGGGAGAGCTGTCTCTGTTACATCGATGACGTAATCGTCTTCAGACCCACGTTTGAGCAAACCTTAGTCAATTTAGACACCATGCTATCAAGATTCCGCACGGCTAATTTGAACCTCAAACCAAAGAAATGTTATCTCTTTAGACAGAGCATTGAATTCCTGGGACACGTCATATCTGGTGGTGGAGTGGCTACTCAGCCGTCAAAAACTAAGGCAGTAGCTGAGTGGCCAACGCCGTCTTCAGTCACAGAGACACAGAGTTTTCTTGGCTTATGCCAGTACTATCGTCGTTATATCCATGATTTCAGTGAGATTGCTTCACCCCTCTACAAGATCACCAAAAAAGATCGACCATTCGAATGGACGAGTGAGTGTGAAGGTTCCTTTAGGGCGCTGAAGGAACTCTTGACGACCGCCCCGATTCTTGCTCACCCTAATCCAAACCTTGATTTCATCTTAGACACGGACGCATCAGCTTACACTATCGGCGCATCTATCTCAGGTCATGGAAGACGGAACAGAGCAGGTATTGGGTTATGGTTCGCGTACTCTGAATAAAACAGAGAGAAGATGCGCAACCACCAAGCGAGAATTATTGGCAGCGGTCCATTTCGTCAAATATTATAAACACTTTCTGTACAGCCGGCTTTTTACACTCCGCACAGACCATGCCTCACTACGGTTGCTCAGGAACTTAAAAAATCCGGAGGGCCAGGTAGCGAGATGGCAGGAATCCCCGCAGGCCTATAACTTTAACGTTGTTCACCGTCCCGGCAAATTGCATGGAAATGCCAATGCCCTTCGCAGAATTGGCGCGGAGGCTGAACATGAAGAGGCCGACACAGTGACACAGTGAACACAGACATCTCCGGAGTTCCCCAAATTGAGGTGCGCAGAGTGGAATCTGGAGAAAATCGCACACCACCAAGCAACAGACGTGAAGACATGCAATATATACACGTTGATTCAGGAGGGGGTACGTCATCCTAATGAATCGGTGACACCTTTGTCTCCCATGGCTAAATATTATTACCAACGGTTCGAACAATGTCAACTAATAAATAACGTTTTTTACATTAATGACCGTTTGGTGGTTCTGGAAAGTTCTGGAAAGTTATCGAGAGCTTATACTCCAACAACTACATGATAACGCCGGACATCTGGCCATGGAGAGAACCGTTGCCCATATCAAACTGAGATTCCACTGGATTGGGATTCGCGATAATGTCAAAGCATGGGTTGCCAAATATATTCCATGCCAAAAATGCGCTGTTGGCCAACACCATATCGCACCATCGCAAATTAAGATTGTTATCGACGTGCTCGGACCCTTGAATACGACGGATGATGGAAATATATATATCCTCGTATTACAAGATTATTTTACGAAGTGGGTAGAGAAGCATTTGCTTTGCCGGACCAAGAGGCACCCATTGTAGTGGAGATCTTGGCCAGCAATTTGTTCTGCCGCTTTGGTATGCCTTATGAACTGCACTCCGATCAAGGAAGTAATTTTGAGAGCCTGCTCGAATCAGAGCTCTCCAAGTTATTCCATATCGTCAAAACAAGGAAAACTCCGTACCACCTCGCGGGCCCACTGCAACCTGTTATCGTGAATCTTTGAGGAGCCTATCCCTCTGGGTCCGTGATTTTGGAAAGTGGTCGGGTACAACTCGTTGTACGGTTTTGCGGTTCTAGACACACCAAGGCTTCATCTAGCCTCTTCACTTCCATGCTACTCATTATATGTTCCACCCCACGGGAAGCATGGCTTGGGTCAGCCTCAGCTTCCGCTTGTGGTAACTCTATGATGGGGGGCATAGCATGAAGTGGGTGGGAATGGGAAGAGATCGGGGGAACAGCTTTTCCATCCGGTCCCTTGGACAAAACAAACACAAAGTTCTTCAGATGCGGCTTCACAGATCGAGTAGACCTGTACTGAGGAGGGAGAGGGCGAGTACATATCTCGTCATCGTTGTCAGCGTTAGCCACTTGTTCACCCGCGTTCTGGCTTGGTAGAAGTGGGTTTGAACTGGCACCGCAGTGCTCTGCGCTAACCGTGGGAACACTATTTTTCGTAGAAATATATGTCTGGGTACCGCTGTCACGAGAAATGCCCAGTCCAAGCTCTGGTGCTGGGTCGTCACTGACACACGGTTTATGCTGATCGAAGTGGATGACTGAGGTCAGGCCATCCAAAGCACGGATATGGTAGGTCACATCAGACGTCTTACCTACTACCACATAGGGGGCCTTTCCGCTGTTAACTCAGTTTACTTGGCACGTTTGCAGACCATCGTGAATCGTGTACCAAACCCATCCTTCCTGCTTCTACATGCACCCTCCGGTCTCCGGTCGTGCCTCGTCTTTTGTCGCCGATGTGCAGTGGATAGTGTTTCTCTCACTAACTCATGGGCATGTTCTATCCGCTGCCACAAGAGTTCAACATAGAGAGATCGTGAATTTTTCTCTCCTGGTATCTGGGGCATGGCCAGATCCAGGGGTAAGGCTAATTCACGGCCTAACATTAACCGAGCAGGTGTATAACCCGTGCTGGAATGCAATGAAGTGCGGTAAGCCTTGAGTACATATTGGAGACGTAGATCCCAATCTCTACAATCAAGGCGTGTTTCCTTTGTAAGCATCTCCGCGAGAGTTCTATTGAATCTCTCTACCATCCCGTCACTCCGGGGATGGTATGGAGTCATCCTAGTTTTGACGATATGAAACAATAAGCAGAGCTCTGATATGAGCCGACTCTCAAAATTACTTACTTGATCGGAATGCAACTCATAAGGCATACCAAAAGGACAGAACACATTGCCTGCCAGGACCTCTGCTACGGTGGATGCCTCTTGGTCTGGCAAAGCAAATGCTGCTACCCACTTCGTAAAATGGGCTTGCAATACGAAGATGTATTTATTTCCGTCATCCATCATATTCAAGGGTACGAGCACGTCGATAGCCACTCGCTCCCACGGTGCACCAACAATCTGAATTTGAGATGGTGCGATATGGTTCTGGCCAACAGCGCGTCTTTGGCATGGGATACATTTGGCAACCCATGCCTTGACACTATCGCGAATCCCGATCCAGTGGAATCTCGATTTGATACGGGCAACAGTCCTTTCCACGGGCGTTATCATGTAGTTGTTTTAAAATAAGGGCACGATAAATTTCCGGGACTACCAGACGGTTATTAATGTACAGAACATTATTTATCAGTTGACATTCTTCAAACCGTTGGTAATAATATTTTGCCATGGTGGATAGTGATGTTACTGATTCATTGGGAGTACGTACCCCCTCCTGGACCCATGCATATATATTTCGTGTCTGCACATCTGTTGTTTGGTGGTGTGCGATTTTCTCCGGATTCCACTCTGCGCACCTGAATTTGGGGAACTCCGGAGATGGCTGTGTTGACTGTGTCATGATGGTGGCCTCTTCATGTTCCGCCTCCATGACAACTCTACTGAGGGCATCGGCATTCCCATGTAATTTGGTGGGACGGTGAACAACGTTGAAGTTATAGGCCTGCAGGGATTCCTGCCATCTCGCTACCTGGCCGTCTGGATTTTTTAGTTTCCTGAGCAACCGTAGTGAGGCATGGTCTGTACGGAGTGGAAAGGGGCACGCGTACAGAAAGTGTTTATAGTACTCAACGAAATGTACCGCCGCTAATAGTTCTTGCTTGGTGGTTGCATCTTTTCTCTCCCTTTTATTCAGAGTATGCAAACCATAACCCAATACCTGCTCCATTCCATCTTCTGTGATGCCGATGGCATAAGCTGATGCGTCAGAGTCAAAGATAAAATCTAGGTTTGGATTAGGATGAGCAAGAATCGGGGCGGTCGTCAAGAGTTCCTTCAGCGCCCTGAAGGACCCTTCACACTCACTCGTCCACTCGAAGGGTCGATCTTTTTCAGTGATCTTGTAGAGGGGTGAAGCAATCTCGCTGAAATGTCGGATATAACGGCGATAGTACTGGCATAAGCCAAGAAAACTCCATGTCTCTGTGACTGAAGAGGGTGTTGCCCACTCCGCTACTGCCTTGGTTTTGGACGGCTGAGTAGCCACTCCATCACCGGATATGATGTGTCCCAGGAACTCAACGCACTGTCTAAAGAGATCACATTTCTTGGGTTTGAGTTTCAAATTGGCCGTGCGGAAACGTGATAGCACAGTGTCCAAATTGATTAAGGTTTGCTCAAACGTTGGTCCGAAGACTAATACGTCATCAATGTAACAGAGACAATGAGTCATTCAAAAGTTCCGGGAGCAATGCACAAGCCGTAGGGCATCTTGCGGAACTGGAAAAGACCATCCCTACAAACGAATGCGGTCTTTTTCATGTCAGCCTCATCCATGGCTAGCTAAGTCAAGGGTACAAAACCACTTGGCTCCGGACAAGGAATACAAGGCCTGATCTATCCGAGGTAGCGGATAAGCGTCCTTGACGCTAAGATCATTAAGGTGGCGGAAGGCAATACAAAACTGCAATGTTCTGTGCTTTTTGCCTACTAGTACTATTGAGCTAGCCCATGGAGATGCTGAGGGTTCGATAATACCGGTCCACAACATGTTGTTCACTTGTTGATGTGCTTCCACCCCTTTATGAATACTACATTTATCTAAGTTAAAGAGCATATGCCATTCTTGAGACCAGCTAAAAATTATTTGGAGATCTGCTTGGAGTTTAAGTGTACTTTCTTTGTTCAGAATTTCTTTGCCTAATTTAGTATCATCTGCAAATTTACAAATGTGGCTTGTAATGTTTTCGTCTATGGCGTTTATATAGATCAGAAATGAAATTGGCCCAAGGACCGATCCCTGGGGCACTCCACTCTTTATGCTTGTCCAGTTAGATTTCTGTCCATTTATTACGACACGCTGTTTCGTATCAGATAACCAATTTGTAATCCATTGGAGTATCTGCCCATCTATCCCGTGAGATTTAACTTTTTGGCACAGCCTCTGATGCGGGACTTTGTCAAATGCCTTTGCAAAGTCTAAGTATATTATGTCAACTGGGTGTCCATTGTCTAATTGGGTAGTAATTTTGTTTGTTAGTGTAGATAGGGCTTTCCTAAACTCATGTTGTGAATGGTTTATTAAGTAGTTGTTCTCTAGGTCGGCAACGATTTGATTTCTGAGTAATGTTTCTAAGATTTTCCCTATACATGAGGTGAGACTTATCGGCCTGTAGTTACTTGGCTGGTCCTTCCCCCCTTTTTTTTTAAAGATTGGCGCGATGTTGGCTAGTCTCCAATCTACAGGCACTTTTCCAGATCTAATCGATTTGATCATAATCTTAGATATAGGGTCAGCAATTTCTTTTGAGGCTTCTCTCAGTACATTAGGGTGTATATTGTCTGGCCCCGCTCCCTTATCCGGCTTTAAGTTGGTAAGGGCTTCCTCGACAATGATGGCTGATATTTCTATGTTACACAGTCTGGTGTGTTTTTTGGTTTGCTTTGGAGTTGGGATGCTGCTTAAGTCTTCAGTCGTAAATACTGATCAAAAGTATTTATTTAATAGCTCAGCATTCTCGAATGTATTTTGAAGAATATTTCCTTCATTATCTTTTAGTGGTCCTACCATATGTTTTGTTTTTTGTTTTTTCCTTACATAAGCATAAAAACCCTTGCTGTCTTGTTTAATTTTGTCTGATAGTTTCCTTTCAAATTTTCTTTTTGCATTTCGGCATGCTGTTGTTGCCTCATCGAGGGACTTTCTGTACATCTGATAAGTTATTGGCCCTCTGTTTTTTGACAATTGTATCCACTTTTTGTATTTTGTACGTACCTTTTTCAGTGCCAGGCGGTCCATCCATTGAGGTGTGTTTGATTTTTTCTTAGTTTTTCTAGGTAAATGTTTAGTAACTAGTCTATGGTAATTATTTTTAAAAATTTCCCAACATTCCTCGGAATCTTTATTCTGGAATAAATCATCCCATGAGATGAGGATTACTTTGTTTTTCAGTGTTTGATAGTCCCTTTTGTTATAATCTATAATAGGCTTGATTTTTTCCTCGATTATAGTCTTTGTCACCACGTTCCACACTATAATGTTATGGTCACTCCCTCCAAAGTGCTCACACACTTCTAAGTTTTCAATCATGTGTTCTGCTGTCGTTAGCACTAAGTCTAGAATTGCGGATTCTCTTGTAGAGGAGTGAACATGTTGGTGTAGATAGTTGGAGTTCACAGTCTCTAAAAATCCGGCGCCTATGGAAGAACTCGAATTGTAGTTTTTCCCAATCAATATTGCGGTAATTGAAGTCACCCATGATCAAAACCAGGCCTCTCCTACTATTTTCATCTATAATTTTATTTAGCTTGTTGTTGTAGTCTTCAGTAGCATCTGGGCTTCTGTAGCATACACCAAGTAGTAATTTTTCTGTCGGCCCAAGCATCAAATCACGCCATATGCATTCAATCTCATTGAACTTAAATTCAAAATCCAGCCGTAATAACGGTCTGTATTTGTCCTTTACATAAAGCATTATTCCACCACCTTGACGATTTGCCCTGTCTTTTCTAAAACATGTAAGCCCATTCAGTGCCAATTCAGAGTCTAAGTGGTGTGCATTTTCCCATGTTTCAGTGAGCCCAATCACATCAGGTTCTAACAGGTATGTGTATAATTCTAGGTCATCCAGTTTGTTCATTAAACTTCGGCAGTTGACGTAGATACATTTTAGTTTAGGATTTGTGAGTTTGGAATTACTGCCAGGGGAACTCTCAGTATTTTGCTTGTCTATAAAATTTATTTGGTTGATCAAATGACCAATGTTTCTTAGTGGCTTTTTCTGACTATGTGTAGATTGGGTTTTATCATTATCGTTGTTTGAGGTAATGGAAGGTTCAATTAAGAAATGGTTTTCTATGTTTTTGGATTCGTTTAATTCAGCCTTAAGGAGCATAAAACGGTTTGGATTTGTTATGTCTCTGGCTTGACAAAGTAACTGATTTGGAAACGCTATGTATGTTACAGCACTCGCATTCCTGGTACCGGGCCTTGCCAAAAATCCTGACCTTGGTGCGGTTTAGAACATAGGTAAGTTATGAAGTTGTCTGAGAGCAAACAGAGTCCATGATGGTTGGGATGGATGTGATCTCGATACACCTCATGTTTTGTCTCTCCGGTTTCTCTAGTGAACAAGTGTGTGTTCTCAATGTACATGATATTTAACTGGGTTGCCTAGGAATAAAGTATTGCATTGAATTGGTAAACTTAGTTGTTTTCGTGTGTATCTTGCAAGGATGGACGGGGTAGCAAGGATGACTCTAGGATCTGTGTTTCAGGTGAGATGTGTTTACCTTTATCAATAAGGGTGTTGCAATCTTGAATCATCCCCTCAAGTTTGCGCTTACCAATATCATTAGAGCCAACATGTGTGATGATGGCATCATAATGATTGGATAAGAGATAAGTTCAAGTTCAAGTTCAAGTTCAAAGTTGCTTTATTTCATGGTTTTTTCTATACAATAAATACAATCTAAACAGGCAGTCCATCAAAGGCATGGCCTATTGAGTGATGGACTCCTTACACACATTACAACATTTATACATTGATATATATATATGACACACAAGACAGTGGCACAGTGACAAAATGGTGAAAAGCTACCTTGATATGAAAGTCCAGGACTATTTTGGTTTGTTTTGTGGAGTTCGGACATAAACTTTGATATATATGTCATATATACATGTATTTAATACATATATGTCTTCCATTAGGCAGTGGGTGGGTAGGGCTGTCCCTTCTTTGATGTTTACATAGATATATGCCACTATGTGCACAAACATAAAACACACGGCATTCAAACACATATTTATGGCATTAATATTTAAATACACTCCTACATATTTGCTTAACTTGACTTAATTAAACATTTATTATACATATACTCCCTAATTACATCATTATCTCGTTTATTTAAATTTAGTTTGGAGTGGTTTATTATTATATAGGACTTTTGTATGCTACTGAGGGTGGGGGGGGGGTGCAGGGAAGAGCTCATCACTGTAATATAAAGTTGAGATGGTTAGAGTTTGCTAAGAATCAATAGATGCGTTGATCGTTTGTGGGTTATTTAGGTGTAGTAGTAGTGAAAGTAAACTGTGAAGTATGTTTGTGTTTAGACTTCTTACTTCAATTATTAGGTTAGGTTAGTTTATCTATAGTGGTTGTGGTGGTGGTGGAATGTCATTAGGCTTGTATTATTATTAATTAGCAGAGAATCTGTGGCCATCAGGTATAAATATATTAATTTAGTATTTGTCGAGCATAGATTCCCTGGCAATCTTCTTAAAGGATTTCAGGTTTAATATGCTATCGCGTATTTTTGTACTGGTGCTGTTCCATAGTTTTGTGGCTGCTATTGTAATTCGTCGTTTTCCTATTTCTGTTCGCGTAAATTGAGTGTGTAAGTTGTGTTTTGTCCTAGTGTTGTGTTTGTGGATGTCTGTGCTTAGTGTGAAATTGGAGGCTATGGATTGTGGTAATGTATTGTGGTGAAACTCCTTTACAATGGTGTACATCTGTAGTTTGCCTATGTCCTTTAGTTTTAATAGCTTTTCTGACTTGAATATATTCTGGCCCTTTGCTGGTTTAGAAAAGAGTTTTAGTGCCTTTTTCTGTAGACTTTGTAGTTTTGTTAGGTTGCTTTTGTGTGTATTCATCCAGATAGCGTTACAGTAGGTGAGATGCGGAAGAACAAGGGTGCAGTATAGAGTTTTAATTGTAGCTGGTGTCATGTAAGGTTTTAGTCTTTGTATGACACCTATGCCTCTTGCCACCTTTGCTGTTACCATCTCGATTTGTTTAGCCCAGGTCAAATGTTTATCCAAATATACTCCCAAGAATTTGGCAAATAGAGCCTCCTCAATTTCTTTTTTGTTTATGTAGATTTTTGGAATTTCATCTTTTTTTAGTTTGAGGTTTGTAAATAACATATAATTTGTTTTGTCAACATTCAGCGATAATTTGTTTATTGAAAACCAGTCAGTAATTTCTTCCATTTCCTTATTTGTTTTTCTGTATAAGGTGTCTATGTTGTCATCGCAGCAAAAAGCATTTGTGTCATCAGCGAACAGTATTAGTGACATGTGCTTGCATATGTTAGGTAGATCATTCATGTAAAGAAGGAACAGCAATGGGCCAAGAATAGATCCCTGAGGAACACCACAAGTTAATTGCCTGTTTTCAGAGCATATTTCATTATATTGTACGCATTGTGTTCTTTTACTTAGGTAGTTCTGGAACCAGGTGAGTGCACTGCCTCTTATACCATAATAGGCAAGTTTTTCTAGTAAGATCTGGTGGTTGATAGTGTCGAAAGCTTTTGAAAGGTCCAAGAAGATGCCTATTATACTTTGGGTTTTTTCCAGTGATTCAATAATTTTTTCTGTCATTTCGGCTATTGCATGCATTGTTGAATGTTTCTCACGAAATCCATATTGCGATTTGTATAAAATTGACTTTTTGTCCAGGTAATTTGTCAGTCGATTGTACATAAGGCGCTCTAGTAACTTGGAGAAAAGTGGAAGTATGGAGACTGGTCTATAGTTTGAGAAGTTAGTAGAATCCTTGGCTTTATAAATTGGTGTAACCCGTGCTATTTTTAGTTTTGATGGGAAAATGCCTTGTGCTAGGGATAAGTTGCAAATGTGACTAAGTGGGATAAGGATATCCATAACACAGGTTTTATAAATGCGCCACTTAAAACCATCGATTCCGGCACTTTTGGCTGGGTTGAGTTTGTTTAGAACGTTAAAGATCTCTTCAGTGCTAGTAGGGTTAACGAAGAATGATGATTGATAGCTGCCTGTAAGGTAATCAGAAAATTTTTTCTCGGATGTTGATTGAATTTTGTTCGAAAGTTCTGGTCCTATATTTACGAAATAATCATTGAATCCATTGGCAATTTCGAATTTATCGGTAATGACCTTATTCTTGTGAAGAAATTGTATCTGTTGTGCCGTATTGGTCTTGTTTAAAAGTGATTTAATGGTTTTCCATGTCTCTTTTATGTCATAAGAATCCAGTTTGTCAGTTATTTAACTGATTCGCGCACCTGAGAAGGATCGGATCATAATATTTGTTTGTTCAGTTGACCTGTATCGGCCGTTCAGTTTTGCCAGTGTTGAGCTGCCAATAATGAGGACATTTTTTCATGTTGGGTTTGGTGCAGGCTTGTTTGGAATGTAGTTTCGAGGTGGGAAGTGTGAGTTGTCATGTGTTGTGTAGCTATTTCTGTTATTTGTTCAATTGTTAGTGTTTTGATTTTTGTAGCTCCCACCCCACCCCCACCCCACCCCTACTACATGTATGTATACCTGCTATATATAATATACACAAGGTCTGAAACCAATGATAACACCCGGGTTGGATAGGCGACTCTCAAATTCATATTATTAATTGCTTCGCTTAAGTATCGATGCCTACATGTTGAGGACTGATTGCTCTCACCAGGAACATATAACACTTTAGGTTTATTAAGGTCTATCATATAAAATTACGAACTAATATACGCTCCGGACGAAATCTGTGGGGACCATTGACAGCCGCTCGCTAGTTTCAGTGAATAACCGTCCCGCAAGAAATCGCTGGCAGGGTGCATATAAGAGCTGGAAAGGAACTAAAATCGCCGGATTTACAGGGACATGAACAAACACCATCGAAAATCGTGGGACATAAATCATAGCGTATCACACACCCATGACTCCGCAGAAACATTCTAAAACAAATAACATGCCCCTTCCACCGTATAGCAGAAGTACATGCATCACAATTGATGGATCCAATCTGTCGCTCAAGAAATGCGATGTTGACCCACTGGAACATGCTGAATGTAGAGCGACGAGGTGTGTGCGTTCATTAAATGAAGTTGACAACACACAGGCGCTAAAGATACTGCAGCTACCAACAATTAAAATACAGGCGGATGAGAGGGAATATTATAGAAACATACAAAATCATTCAGGGCATCTATGATAAACGGGTCACACATCAAATCTTCAAGTTCAACGGGCGGACAACACGGCTGATACCAGAAGACATAACTATAAAATCGACAAGAACTACTCAAGATTGGATATTAGGAAATAGTCCTTTATTAATCGAGTGACAGACATATGGAATGGACTTCCACACGAGGTCATTAATGCGGCCAATCTCCAGTGTTTTGATAGTAGATTGGATAGGTTCTGGAAGGATCCTGACATGAAGTACGACCACAGCAAGAACTATTGTGTGATATGAATGATGAGTAGATTGGAATACAGACCAGCCTCGGTATACAATGTGGAGCTGGCGGCGTCTATACATTACAAACTTGATGGATTGGGATGTATTTTAGGATTGTGAGCAGGCATATATGGGCACGGTATCCATGGCAGATCCCCGTGCTTCATAGCTATTTAAAATACAACCTGTAACCTGTATTATGCCTGTAGTATATACCCTGGGTATGTATATATATATATTTTTTACATACTGTACTAGATTGGATATATATATATATATATATATATATATATATATATATATATATATATATATATATATATATATATATATATATATATATATATATATGCCATTGTATCGGCGACAATTTAGTAAGAGGGACAGGAAACTACGAACCCAATGAGCTTGGCTCATGTCCAAGCCACACCGTGGAGAAGATGAACACCGCTACAAACCAGTTCAAGCCTCATACAATGCCAACACATCTCTCAAACTGACACTCAGTACTAAGCGAAGAAACTGTAAACATACCCAACAATCAGGCCCCCACATACACTATGAGTTGCAATGAAAAACAACCTTGGACAATGGAAGGCCTGAAAAAGCAAAACACAAACATGTAAGGCATAAAAACCATGTAAAAACACTAATTGGTGAGAACACAGACACCAACACAGGACATATACCAAAACCTATTCAAATAAACAATGATAGAAATTCTAAAACAGTAACCAATACATGTATATGCACAAATGCAGTTAGTCTAATTAATAAAAACAGCTGAGCTTGAAGCGCTACTACACAAGATTCGCCCTGCTATCATACTAATAACAGAAGCCTTACCAAAAAAAAGCCCCAGAAACATCAGTGAATTACAGATTGATGAGTACCATCTCCCATCAATCATCATCTATACCCATATATCATTAAATGCTAAAACCTATGAAACCCTAAATGATCATAGCTTTCAGGAATCGGTGTGGAGTACATGGACGAGACAACAAAAGGAAACAATTCTTGTTGGTTGTATCTACAGAAGTCCCATCTCAGACGGCCCAAACAATAACAAACTCGTAAATCTACTAAACAAGGTTGATACAGCAAATGCAGACTACAGTCTTATAGTAGGGGAGTTCAACTTCCCATCGATTAACTGGTGCACTGGAGTTATTTTCAAATGAAGACGAAGATGATTTTCTTAAAACTAGCAGCGATATTTTTCTACAGCAACTAGTTACTAATGTGACACGACATTAGACTTCAAATATTTTGGATCTAGTTTTAACAAACAACCAAAACATCATCCACGAAATAACCCACCCACCTCCATTAGGAAAAAGTGACCATGATGTTCTACAAATATCACTACATCCTGACATCTTAGGCACCAAGCAAACAAATAGCTACGCCAAAGCTACTGTTGAATAAAGGATGGTATACGGATATGAGAAAAGATTTAGGAACGACTGACTGGAATCATCTGCACGAACTTAATGCGTCAGAAGCGTAGAACCTCCCACACAAAACATTGATCACACTGAAAGAGCAGTATATCCCTTCTTAAAGAAACGTGGTAAGAAAAAGCACCTCTGGCTTGACTGTACTACAACAGAATCACTAAATAGCAAAAAGCAGGCATACAAAAGATACAGTGAAACAAAGAAAACCACAGATTATGCCCTTTACAAAATTGCTAAAAACAAAACTAGAAAATCAAAACAGACATTTGAACGTAAAGTAGCAAGTGAAAGCAAGATAAATCCAAAGGCTTTATGGAACTATGTCAAGAGTAAAACCGTTCTACGTGAATCAATTAGGAAGCTACGTAACCCAGCTAACGGCACTATGGCTACAGATGATAAAGAAAAAGAAAACATTCATAACAAATTCTTCTCAAGTATGTTCACTTCAGTAGATCTTCATTCTACATTAATCATTAGCTCCAGACGCAATGGTATTGTACTAAATGACATAATAATAACACCAACTGCCATCAAAAATAAATTGAAAGGCCTCAACCCCAATAAAAGCAATGGCCTGGATGAAATACCAGTGAGATTATTAAAGGATGCAACTAAAGAAATTAGTACACCCCGATGCATAATATTTAACACGTCTCTGGAAGAAGCCATATTACCTGGCACCTGGAAAATGGCAAATGTATGCTGCATACACAGAAAAGGTTGCAAAATCGGCCCAAACAACTACAGACCAATCAGTCTCATCTCTACCTTATGTAAGGTCCTAGAGTCTTTTATAAGAGACAGCATTGTAAGTTTTCTTGAAACAGCAAATCTATTTACCAAATGTCAACATGGATTCAGGCATAATAGAATACCTCGAATATATAACAGCCAAACTTGACTCGAATAAACCTTTCGATGCAGTATATTTAGACTGCTCAAAAGCATTCGACACTGTACCACACAAACGACTCCAAACAAAAGTGAGAAGCTTTGGTATTGGCAACAATTTAATAAGATGGATATGAAACTGCCTATGTAACCGAAGCCAGAGAGTAAGGATCAATGATACAACATCAGCCTGGATTGAGCTGGCCAGTGCCGTGCCACAAGGAAGTGTCCTAGGACCTATACCTTTTTGATATATATAAATGTCCTACCTGATGACTAACCTGCCACTGCAAAATATGTGCAGACGACACAAAGATATATGACAACCCAGCTACCAATAAGATTCAGGACAACATAGACAAAGTATGTAAGTGGTCACATATATGGCAACTATCTTTCAACACAGATAAAACGCATGTTATACATTTCGGTAGAAACAGCCGTCAAACCAAATACTATATGACAGATACGCCTGATGTGCATCCTGTATCAACGTCAGAGGTAGAAAAAGATTTGGGAGTGCATATTGACAGAAACCTTTCATTTGATATACATATAGGGAATGTCCAAGGCGAACAGCACATTAGGACGAATCAAGAGAACATTTACCAACATTGACCCATCTACCTTCACGCTCGTGTACAAAGCTTTAGTGAGACCTATTCTCAAATGATGCAACTCAGCATGGTCAACAAGATTGAAAAGGCAAATCACAGCTATTAGAAAGAGTTCAACGCCGAGCAACAAAACTCATCCCGCAAATCAAACAGTATAGATACACAGAACGACTTGAAGCCTTAAATCTAATGTCACTGAAATATAGACGATTTCGGGGAGATTTAATTGAAACATTCAAGCTCATCAGGGATCTATATAATATTGATAAGGACTACTTTTTCGAGCCATCGAGTATTACACAGACAAGAGGACATAGGTTCAAGCTCAACATAAAGTGCAGCAACACAGATTTTCGCAACCATCTTTTCGCTAACAGAGTGGTACCGCAATAGAATTCACTGCCAGCTGCAATAGTCGAAGCAACAACACTTGAATTATTCAAGCGCAAACTAGATATCTACTTCAAAGAAAGATCATTTGAATTCGACTGAACATGCATACGTATACCAGCCCATCACAAAGTCATACTGCAATTGTGCCAATACAGTGGACATCTCTTGGAGTAGCCTGTGTATCTACAAAACATGCTCTGTAGCGATTCCAGGCCTGGCGTGCACTGGAAGGGACGTATTAGATAATCTGTTCCTTAATGTGTTTTTAAGTTATAATTTGAAAAGTATTTTGTTTTCTCATCAAGAGAACCATTAATTAGCGTTATTAACCATAGTGATCACAACACAAGGTGATCCCGGTTTTAGTATTGCCGCCGTCTTGATTTTTTCTGGATTTCATGGGTCTCCAGTCTAATTAAATTGCATCTCCACTCTCCGACACTGAGTTTAACAAACTGTTATCTATATTATTTCGCGAACACGCCCCTGGTCTCACTCCTCATTCCTCTCGTGCAAGATTTTGTTTCACAATGTAATTTTTGGTAGGTGATTTTCTTGTCGACCTGGCCTCACTCATTGTTTCACTTTTGCTTCTTTCGTGGAAACAAGAAGAAAGGACGATATTTGTTGATAAACTTCTCTAGGGGTCGATGATTATCTTGTCGACCTGGGGCTGTGTTCGGGGAGGGGTCGTGGCTTGCGCCTGGTATAGCCATGCCTTGGAGTCATTATGACATCATCATTATGACGTCATAATAGATTGTGCCATCAACTCTCCAACGTGGTTGTTCCGGGTGTGGGTTGCGACCCGTTCGCGAACATGCCCCTGGTCTCACTCATCATTCCTCTCTTGTTGTCTTGGAGATTATTGATAAATGTGTAACGAATAGAAACATGGGCCGAAATTTCTCTCTTGCCCTCTCTCGCTCTCCCCATCACCCTCCCTCCCTCCCTCCCTCCGGCTCTCTCCCTCTCTCTCTCTCTCTCTCTCTCTCTTTCGAAACCGTTGGACGGAATTCAAACAAATTTGGCATGTTCTTTACCCGTATGAATGGTGATGATGATGATCATGATGATGATGATGATCATCATCATCATCATCATCATCATCATCATCATCATCATCATCATCATCATCATGATATCAATCAATTGTCCTTGGCGATAGTACTTAGCTCAAATATGTTCCTCTTGGTTGTCAACAAAGATCATCTTTGTTGGGCCACGTTCACTGACAGTGGGATTGTATTGTCCATAGTGCATAGCGCATCATTGGACTGATGAGTCACCGGGACTAATAGCTAATCCTTTCGATGATGGAAACAGTCCGGGTCATCAGTTTGATAATCGGGCCTATCAAATTGTACATAGTATAAGGATTCAACAGCCACATGGCCGGTCAGCTGGTGTGGACATCTCTAACAGTTCCTTGATAGCACTGTGGAATTAGGGAATGCATTTCTGTTCCCCTGGAAGTATCAGCTGGAAACAATATTCATCTAGTTTTTTAATCTCTAACAAAAATGGTGGCCAACAAAGGTCTATGCAGAGGACAGACAAAAAATATAACTTTAACCTAGAAGTTATCGAAAGTCAGTTTTAAAACCACACATGGAGTCTCCTAGGCATCTCCTGTTATAGTCACTGAAGTTCCTAAAAAGGCGTAACTCTAAAGATGAGGAAACCAACCAGTGTGCAAGAGATGGGGCAGGAAGTTGGGTGCATCGTTTGAGAGTATACTGCCCATGACAGATACCGGCCCACAACTGTCTCGCATCATAGCACACAATCGCTTCCATCAAGCAAATGCCATAGGACAAAATCTTATTTTGTCGACGAGGCCGTTACTAGTGTAGATTTGTGAGACACAGTGGAATTCTGTGGTAAACACTCATGAAAGAATATGATTTTTGTCCTGCAGCATTGGTCTGATGGAAGCGGTTTTGTGCTATGATGCTAAGCACTGGTGCAATTCCTGGGTCCAATTCCACACATTCCGGAGTTGTTCTGCAGCTTTGGGGAGAAGGTTATCGAGTGGCTTCATTTTCACATCTATGACGTCCTCTATTATCTGCGCACTCCATCTCTAGGCACAATGGAGATACTGGTGAGTTTAGACTTGTGGAGTGTTCTCTCAGAGATGAGAGAGCTTTGCTAAACACAACACCGCAGAGCCAACTCCATGAGTAAAAGCAATGAAGTTCTCGAAAGCTGCAGACTCCACATTGTCGCTCCTCATTCAACTTGGTATTTGTCCATAGTAGTCTGACTAGTCACAGCTCATCATCATTGTGATCAGCATATTTGATGTTTGATGGTGTTAAAGACCTGTGATATGTCGATACTCATCTTAGGAAAGCCCCGGTGCTTGGACCTGACCACTGACATGGGCATTCGATGTGCCCATACAATGTCAGTGCAGCTGCATCTTCATCTAAACAGCTCTGGTAAATCCTTCCTCGGATGCAGCACAGTGTCACAGTGGACAAGATCTTAGGGATGCTGTTGAGGAGCACTCTATGCATATAGGTTTGCTGGTGGACTAGGAGGTTCGTGGGTTTAATCAGGGTAGCTTGGCCAACAGCGTCGAAAGGTAGGTGTTGCATCAAGGCAGAGTTTATTATGTGCGTGATTGGTTAGGAGAAGCTATCACCTGTATACTTAAAGTTCATTGACGATGCTGTCAGGTCCATTTCTCAGGGCCTTAATTGCTTTCTCAACCTCAGTTGTTTCGATCAGTGTTTATGGTAGGCTACAATCGACTGCAAATGGGTGTAATTGCTTACCGTTTGTATTAGTGGACTGACGTCAACTTTCTCCCTGGTCAGTCGGGAAGCAAATGTTATGCATGAAAAGCAATGGCGGTGGACCAGCAACTCTCAGAGCCCAGGCCACCCTAGACATTTTATGACAATCAACTGTGGCTGTGATATCATCTACCAAAATGTCTGCTTGTAGGTTGGCGAGGCTTTTCAGTTGTTCACTAACCTGACAAAGTATTGCATTGCGTTCTTGGTATAGCTTTGTGCGGTCTTTGCTCATTGATAGACATGGGGCAGTCGTACCGTGTGTTGTTTGGACAGCTTTACTAGGAGTGGGTCTACATCGTAATTGTCAGCTCTGTTGTTATGCTTGACAACTTCTATTACATTGGTCGCAATTGTTTCAATGCATGTGAGTACTCTGGATAAAACATCATTTGGATTTGAGTCTATGACAATGGTTTGTATCTGTTCCTCGTAGACCCTCTTCTATGACAGTTGTGTTGTGGTGTCAATGACGAGCCTCTCTAGATCAAAGGTAAGCTTGCCAAGTTGGTTTATATGGTGCGTATGCAGCAGGCAAATGTGGCCTTTTGAAGGCGGTTGATCATTGGCTTGTGGCCAGACTTATATAGGTATATGCCTTCATATGAACGTGAATCCTGAACCAGTGGTTTTACACTGATTTTACCCATCACATCAATTGGGTTGAAGACAGGGGTTGAGGCATTGGAGACTGTTTCTGTTCTATGATGTATCCTGTCCATGTTGTTCGGTTATGGCACGGATGTTTGAAGACAGTGTGGCAATGAGGCCATGAATACTGATAAACAAGGTCACGCTAGAGCATCTCCATTGCTGTTACGCGTGCCCATAACATAAAACACCATGCATGTGTTGAGTCATGCATCCTTGTTTGCTTTGATGAGACTTTCTAGCTTACAATTATGTCTTCACACACAACGAATTGTCATCTGGTTGAAATGGTGATGGTAGACCTCAGTTCGGAATAGAAAGACTCAATCGAGGCAGGATTCTTCTTGTTTCTTCGGCAGGTGGGGCATATGCATAACAATGGGGCACTTGGTGGTGGCACCATTTCGCAGTGGCAAATCCAGGTCAATGAATGCAACATGATCACCGCCGCTCCGAAAGTTAAGATGTGATCCACGAGCGTCGGTCCAATTACAAAGGCCAGGACATGGCGCAGTCTGTTTCTGCTGTGAGGATCAGATTGTGATGGTGGTCATCTGTAAATGAGTGGATACGTTTGCTTCCTGGATTCATGCAGTGTCAATGTTTTAAAGTGTTCACAGTCTGATCCTAATGTCTGTCGCTGAGATGCAGTAGTCAGTCAACATACTTTGCATGTTGCTACTGAAAACTTGTAGGGAGATTATGATGAATGGCGATGTTGAATGCAGTTTCTTGAAAGAATTGCCTCTGAATGTGGTTGTCATCTCACAAACCGTATGACATTAATTTCCCAATTAAGTTGGTTTTCCAAATAATTTGGTACTTTCGCGTGCGTGCGTGCGTGCGTGCGTGCGTGCGTGCGTGCGTGCGTGCGGGCGGGCGGGCGGGCGGGCGGGCGGGCGGGCGGGCGGGCGGGCGGGCGGGTGTGTGTGTGTGTGAGGCCAGAAACGCTGTTGCTATCGCTCATGAGGTAATAGATGAATCAAATCTGCCACATATAACCAATTAAATCACATGTAGGCTGATGTCATAATCAAAATGCATAATAAATGCTGTATCTAGGTACGTGGCGAGTGTACGAATTGTATGTCTTTAATATTTAATAAACATTCTAGCCGTTGAATATTTTCAAAGTAATTCGACTGGTCGCTGTTGCTGCCATAGACAGAAACCACTGTTGCTGTCATAGGCAGCAGCAGCACCCAATCAAAATATTGAATACGTTATCTGTGGGCTATAGTTACGTTGCTGGGATGCTTCTACCTACTTCGTAAAATAATCTTGCAATATGAGGATGTACTTGTTTCCTTCATCCGTCGTATTCAATGGTCCGAGCACATCAATAGCCACTTGCTCCTACGGTGCACCAACACTTTTAATTTGTAGAGGTGCGGGGTGGTGCTGGCCAACAGCATGTGTTTGACATGGGACACATTTGGCGACTCATGCCGTCACACTACCGCATATCCCGATCCAGTGGAATCTTTGTTTGATGCGTTCCGCAGTTCGTTCGATGGCTAAATGTTCAGAATTATAATGTAATTGTTCTAAAATCATGACCTTATAACGCTCAGGAATTACTATCCGGTTGTTAATGTAAAGGATATCACTTTGAGCGTGGCTTTCCCCAGACCTCTGATAATAATATTTAGCTGTTGCGGAAAATGGGGTGAAAGATTCCCTAGGAGGACGTACGCCCCCCCCCCCTGGATCCATGCGTATATCTGTCATGTAAGCGTGTCTGTTGCCTGTTCATGAGCTACTCTCCATATCCCAGTCTGTGCACGGTGGCTCGCAGAATTCGGGAAATGGCTGTGTTGCATGTGTCATTGTGGTGGCCACTTCCTGTTCATCCTCAAGCCTGATTCTGCTCAAGGCATCGGCATTTCCATGCAGCTTGCCGTGTCTATGAACAACATTGAAGTTGAAAGTCTGCAGGGATTTTTTCCACCGCACTACCTAGCCCACCAGATGTTTTAGGTCTCTGAGCCAGCGTAGAGAGGCATGATCTGTATGATCTGTATGGAATGTAAATGGGCGTCCGTACAGAAAGTGTTTGTAATATGTGGCAAAATGTACCGCAGCTAACAATTCTCGCTTCGTGGTTGCGTAACGTTTCTCTGTCTTGTTCAGAGTACGCAAACAATAACCCAGTATCTGCTCCATTCCATCTTCTACGGCCTGAGATAGAACTGCAACTATTGCATAAGCAGATGCATCAGTGTCTAACAGGAAATCGATGCTAGGGTTAGGATGAGCAAGAATTGGTGTGGTTGTCAAATGTTCCATCAATGCCCTGAAGGAAACCTCACACTCACTCGTCCACTCGAATGGTCGATTTTTCTCAGCGATCTGGAATAATGGGTAATGCAATCTCACTAAAGTGGCAGATGTACCGGCAATAATATTGGCTGAGACCGAGGAAGCTCCTGGTGTCAGTGACTGAAGTGGGGGTCTGCCACTTTGGTACTGCTTTTGTTTTAGAAGGTTGCATAGCCATTCCATCTGCGGATATTACGTCCCAGATGAGGTACGCGAGATGGCACGATTCTGAAGTTGCTGCGGAAATATCCGCAGGCGACCTGTTGATGCAGTTCACCCTCAAAGACGATGAAGAAGAACGATTGCAGATGCATGATGTCTACTAGATAGTCATATCATTTTACACGTTCTACTTTAAACAGAGTGTTTCGTACTGAAGCGGAAGTTGGAAGCTGCCAGGTAGTAGTGAAGGACTACAGTTGAAAGTTAAATGATGCATGTGCATCTTTTGTGTACTCAACACATGCTACACCACAGAACTCGTACGGTGCACCAGGCAAAGTCCCACTAGACTGTGGTCTAAAATTTAAATATTACACACGATACACTGTGCGAAGTTTGCTCACCACTTTTCGGCGTGGTCCAGCAGATCTGACGATTCGTCCACCAAGAGTCAACACTCGTTCTACATACAACGAGTTCGTTACATCGGGTCCGCAAGGCCCATCCGCAGGCAAACTCATCTCAATGTGCTGGAAGTGATGGTTCCTTCTTTTTTTCGTTTATATTATTTGCCCTCGTCTGTGGTCTCCTCGAGAGCGTTCAAAAGTTTGGATGCGGATGCGGCGGTTGTGGGCCAGAGATTCAGGATCTCAAAACTGAGTGGCACTGCTGCGGTTACGATGAAACCAGCAGACATTAAGCAGTTACCCTCATCTCTAATGCTCTGGCCACACAACCTACCGCCTTTCTCTCTCGTCAAAGTGTGGTCTCGATTCTCAGTTCTGTGCCCTTTTATACTCCTAGTGACGTCATAGCGAGAACGCTTAGCCAATCAGCGTGCGATCTGTAGCCAATCAGCGTGCGAGCTCCAAGCGCAAGGACATTATCATATGATAAACTTCCTCCCTATTCACTCAGTACATGCACGCGTTTATGACGTTTTCAATATGTTGAGCATAATTTAAGGAGTAAAACAAGGATAAGTCGGTCAATGAATTGAATTTTGAATTGCTCATTCTATTTCGGTTCCGATAGTCTCCGAGAATGACGAGGATGATACAATTTAAAGGAATCATATGCACCAACTTGGTGCATTCTCTCCCAACGCTGCGTGCGTTGTCACACAGGGGGAGGGGGCGTGCTTTGAACGAACCCGGGCCAGTCGTCCTGTACCCAGCTGGGCTGGGATGGTCCGTACCTGTCCGATCGATCGGCACTACACCGCCTCTTAATTTATGTGTTTGTATCCAAGGTAAACTGACGTATACCTAACATTTAAGGGGTGCTGTTTTAATTTCGAAAATACTCATAGCTGTTTGAAACTGAATGAGAAAAAAGAGAAAAAAAGAGAAGCGGTGAAGGAGATACTTTCCAGATGTTATCCTGTCCTGGTTTGTGAAGACGACAAAATAAATAGTAGGTGATAATTTCGTAGATGCCACTGTTCATGCCTCGTGGTCGTCCTTCTGTGGCTACGGCATGTCAGCTGTAGGCCTTTGGGTGCCTGAGCTAGCAGGTTTGAAAATGGTTAGCCCGTGGGTGTACTTTATGAGTTAAAGGCCTAGCGCTATCGCAACTTATTAGGTCAGTACTTATTAGATGTGGTACTCATTTGATTGCAGTAGCAGCCCCCTGCTGTGCAAGAAAGTCCCGCCCCTCAAGGTTCGCCACAAATATCTGCACTCCTTACAACGCCATATGCCGCTGATCGACGACCCCTGAATGATATAGCGAGTAGCAGAAATTGATAATGATGCAAAATAGAACACACTGTGGCTAACTAGCGCTACCCCTCTCGAAACGTAAGAAAGCTGTGCCTAGCTAAACACTATGTGAGAGGAGCTCGTCGAGCAGCCACAAAGACACAAGTGCTTTACAAAGTGGAGCATCGCATGGGAAACCAAGCTCGCCCCGTGAAGGGCCAACTGACGGTGGTGGGTGTCATCGCTCTGCACACCCGAAAGTTGCCTACGTTTATTTACGTTTAAGCGGCGATACCCATGCGTGGCCATGCACCTTCAAGGCTACTGTCCTAAATAAATGCAAGTGGGAGAAAACTCTAACTAAGACGGAGAGATACATATGCGGGTGGTAACCTGTGTGCCATATCGTTTGTTTGGACGCTAATACGTGGTGAGAAAAGTACAATAGTGTGGGTGTTGTGAAATGTGGATGCTGTAGTCAATGGCATAATCGCACTGTTCGCGCAATGCGGTTACGTGATTAGAGGCATAAGAAGGAATGGGGCCATTGATAGACAGAGCTTAATTTGAAAATGATAGGTTAAGTAGAACATCTGTAGTTTCACAGACTGCATCAATGTATCGACCTTGGGTGTATGATGGCAGTTTTAAGAGTGTAAATCAACGTCAGCTCCGATAATTGTATCTTCTACTTTGCCAGATTAATAGCTATCAGCCTCATCAGCTTATTGCAAAATAAATGCATACGCTCGAAGGAGATGAGTCAGATCGCTCTCAGTCCATCACTAAGCCATAAGTAAACACCAGTCGCGGAAGCAGTTAGGGGCCAGTAATCTAATGAAGTGACACATTGTCAATAATGAAAAGGCCAATGAAAATATCAATGTGCCAGCCCTTCCATATGTTGCTTTTAATTTTAAAACATACCTTCGTTAGGCTAGAAGCATGTTATTGAAATACCACTAGTAAGTTGACCATGGAGTTTGAATCATATTATTTATGGTCTCAGTCCATCAATCCGTTCGCCGATTTACTTTTGCATTGGCCCGTCAATTTGTAATCTCGCATAATATGTATACATTCTTACAGACTTTGGTCATCATTCTATAGCTAACCGTGTTGGTGAATGTTAATGAAGTTTCAATTGTTCTTGGTATTGTAAGAAGCTGATTATATCCTATTCTCCATCATGCATTATCTATCGAGTGCTTCCAGTTTAATCTTTAGGTTTATGCATGGAGTATTTGCATATGTGCACAAAATAACTATATATAATCGGTGGAACACGGGCCAACTCACCTCAACATTTGTGATAAATATATTAGGCCCCTTACCTTGTCCATTCCATCCAGCACGACCAACCCCCTCCAAATAGTGCCAATTATGGGAAAACGTGAGAAATGGCCGCCCAGTCTTCTATGTCCTAAGCTGGCCTGCAAAATGTTCAAGCTTTCACTTGAGACCCCATGTCTAGGGGATGGGGTTGGGGACTATTGACCGTGTGACCTCACTGTCATTGCACTACCTCGGGGTAACCATGTGTCCAAATTTAGTTTCAATAAGGTAATCATGTGTCCAAATGTAGTTTCAATACGATTAACGATTCCTGATATAAGACAATATATGCAGAACTTAAACCATTACCCAGAACTTAACCACGGCTGGAGGCCGACAGACAAACATACAGAATAACCAAGACAGGAGGCCGACAGACAAACATACAGATTAACCAAGGCAATCACTGTATTGGTAAATATTCTAATTTTCCCCAATAACTATTGCACGTTTTGTTTTCAATCAGCTTAGTTTCAAAATATTTGACATAATATAGTGGTAGAAATGGTACTTAATCTTAGTATGTATGGCTGAAATGGGTAAATATCTTAGGAACAAGCAAATGGATCAGAAAAATGTATAGATTTATTTAAAATAATAACCTGATAAACAAGAGAAATCAGATATTGTAGACCCTCACCCTCCCTTTTCCAGATACTTTTTTATTTTTTATTTTTTTTCGGACCATGACAAAGGTTGTGGAATCCTAAGTGTTATACATTGATCCAAATCAGACCAGCAGTTTCCAAGATATCCATAGAAAAAGAATTTGATCCGATTTGGACCCAGATTTTTATGTGGCTCACATGCCTGGAAATCATCTTGCACATGTATTAGTTTTCGAGATACAGCTCCGGACACACGTGCACACTCGATCGCAATACCCTCTTCCCTCTACGTGGCGAAGGTAATTAGACGCATGTTCACAAGAGTACACAATAGCTTCACTGTGAAATAGATACCGAGATACTACAGGCAATAATAACAAATATTGTGTTAACCATTTAATGGGCAAGCCAGACAAATTAAAATCTGCATTGGCCTGAAGGAATGTCCATTTGAAATTGTACCACTGGAATGATTGGCTCGATATTAAACAAGCAAGTCAATCTAGCGTGTCTAGTGGTAATTTAAAAAAATGGCTTGCTCTTGACATATGAATTAATGGACATTCACTAAGCAAATATTGTAAGTAAAATTTTCTTGACAAATCTTAAACATCAAACGTGTAAATGCTGTTGTCCATGGCGGCTTCATCTCATATTGATTTCAAAATCGTCATCAGCCTACCTGTGTGCTTGCTTTGAAATTGAATTATGAAGCATATCTGAAATGCGTAAATTAAACCATTTCTGTCGATAAAGTGATATTGGACAAAGACAGTTTCTTTGTATATTATCATTGATTTTTAAATGATATATTTGCAATCATTGTCACTATATAGTCCAGTCAATCTACGCTTAAATAAGGTTAACCTAGAACAAATTGCAACAGAAGCTTTTTTGGTTTTATTTGATACTACTGGTCTTCAAATACCACAAAATAAAAAATTCTTAAAAATCCCACACCGGGAAAGGTCCTAATTAATGTGATTAAAAATGGCTGCCACATTTTTGTTGCAAGCTAAGGATTACATTTCCTATTAATTTTAGACGCATATAATGTATTTCTAAAAAGTAAGAAATGGTAGAATGTGATGCTATCTACTAGTAAAAGTGTTGTGCTGTCTCATTGCTAGTGTATTTACGTCACCAGCCCTTAATGGTGACGTCACATGTAGACAGGAGGCATTGAAGTATTTATACATTACGCTAGAAGCATCCATTTGTAGGAATTCTATGGCTAAATTGTAGCTAACGGCGGAATT
Source organism: Chaetoderma sp. LZ-2023a (assembly GCA_034401795.1). Classification (NCBI taxonomy): domain Eukaryota; kingdom Metazoa; phylum Mollusca; class Caudofoveata; order Chaetodermatida; family Chaetodermatidae; genus Chaetoderma; species Chaetoderma sp. LZ-2023a. Next base: position 64,470,844 of record CM067367.1, read on the forward strand.
TATGCGCAGAATGTCTCATATGTGCTCTTTATTGTCAGCAGGTCCTTTATAACGAGCAGAGGGACATTTAACACTTTCTGACTATTATTTTCCGTGAATGTACGTTCCGGGCGGAACTTTTTATAAACTTGTTTTCCGTATTCATTTCTGTTTTCTCCACACATTTTGTAAAGTTTTCACTTCGTCAAGCTTTTCTTTGTTAAGCTTAGGCTTTATCAAGTCATTCTTCATCAAATCGGCTGAAACAAACAGTGTTTGTTTACTTTATGCACACAGAACCGCTATAGAGCGCTTTCAAGGACCTGGTGTCCAGAGCGCATGTATATATGAAAACCCTACACATACATTACTTCACAACACTTTACCCATTACCATATATGAATTACTGTTGAAATATGTATGTCATTGTGTCCCATGATAATTAATCATTAATTACATTGTTTTACTTCACCATTTCAACGTCATGGACGAAACAGCAAATGTAGCATGCTGTGCAATTTGTGGGAAGAGTCTTGACAATGGCAAGCCCACATTTGTGATATCATCAAAAGGTATTGCTGGAATAAATGAAGCCAGTTTGACCCGTGAGATTGCACCTATGACTAGTGTAAAAGGGCAAAGATTACATGTTTCCTGTAGGAGAGATCACATTGATAGAACTAAGATCGAAGCAGCCAGAAAAAGAAAATTAGAAAGCAACCGGCGAAATACCCCATCACCCATTCTCCGCTCACAGGTACGTGAATTCCGAGGACCACTGCTTTCTATGTGGGACGGCAGTTGAGACAAATAGTAGGTGTGATGAGAATGATGATGTTTTCAAGGTACGCACATGGGATTGCCAGAAATCAATTATTGCTGCATGTGATGAAAGGTCTGAAGACGATAGTTGGACAGAAGAGGTTCGAGGACGGGTCATATATGCTAGGGATCTTCTTGCGGTGGAAGCTGTATACCACCAAGTGTGCAGCGTTAATTTTAGAACTGGCAAACAGATTCCCATGCGATATAGAAGAACCCCAGTAGATGAACCCAAAATTCCACGTTTGGGCAGACCAGTAGATACATCGAGGGAGGACGCTTTCCTGAAGGTAGTCAATTATCTGAGGGAAATCGATGATGAACAGACAACTGTAGTTGACCTGGTTAACAAAATGTCAGAATTCTGCACTGAACCATACAGTGTAAAATTTATGCGACAAAAGCTTGAGAATCATGTAGGGGAAAGCATAGTAATAACTAATATTAACGGTCGTCCAGATGTTGTAACCTTTCGAACAACTGCTGCAAAGATATTGCAGACATTTCATGATGCACCAAAGGTGGAAGACGAGGAGATAAGAAAGCATCAGATCATTAGAACGGCAGCTGCGCTCATAAAAAATGACATCAAATGTATGCAGACATCAAAAGATGTCTACCCAGGGGCAACTGATATCAGATCCTTGGAACATAATTTGGCATATCTGCCAACGACACTTCGCGTCCTCCTAGAAAACCTTTTAAGTGGGGAGTCAAAGGATGTTAAAGTTGCTTCTATTGGTCAGTGCATGATTCAGATGACCAGACCGAGGGTTGTCATTGCACCAATACCATTAGGACTTGGAGTACAAATGCATCACCAGTTTGGGTCAAGGCTTTTGATTGAATGCTTGGCAAGTCATGGCTTTTGTGTTTCATATTCAGAGGTGGTCAATTTCTCAAAAACTGCAGCGTGCTTTCCAGGGACTGATATCCCAATGTCTGGACATTTTGGACAATATATTGCAGATAATGTTGACCACAACTTGCGTACGTTGGATGGACATGGTACCTTCCATGGCATGGGCATGGTCGTAGCCGTTACCCCTGAGTTAGCACAGCAACATGTCATTCCACGGCTAGAGTTAGCCAGTAATAATGTCCATAAGGCAAAAATTGCTATTCACTACTACAAAGCAGTAAAGGACAATAGGGTACCTTTGGTTTATGATAAACTACCTGTTGTTAGTGTGGCTGACATTTGGAAACATCTGGACGTAATGTGGAAAGTGTCCTTGCCGTTGCGTCCTAATCGCCCCGGTTGGTCTGGAACCATGCAAGCCATTTGCAAAGGAGTTCATCTGGGAAAAGCATCAATCCACTTTCTCCAAATGCTAGATATGGATCCAACTGACATGAGTTGTATTTATTCAACCTTGCACTTCATTGCTTCGGAAAACCAACGTCATGGTTCAACACCCATTGTCACCTTCGATCAGCCACTTTGGTGGAAGGCCAAGACAATCATGGCTCATGAAGGCGAGAGAAGTGATTTAGTGCAAATAATCTTGATTCTAGGTGGCTTCCACACAACAATGAGCTACCTTGGTTGCATTGGTCACCTCATGCAGTCATCGGGGTTAACAGACGTACTGGAGTTGGTGTATGCTGAAAATGCTGTAACGCACATGTTGACTGGAAAAGCGTATGCCAGAGCTGTACGTGGACATTTCCTGGTTGATGCAGCACTTAATGCAATGGTTCTGTCAACGGCGTATGGCATTCCTATCTTAGAGGTGAGTGAAGGAAATATAGATAATGCAGTAGTGACGTGTGATGATATTGAAGCAGCTCTACGCCATTTTGATGTTGTTATCAAATATGACTCTAAACTTGAATCAGTGATATCCGATGATGTGTTTGAGCGGATAAATAAGAAGTTAGAATCAGAGAAGTCAATGATTGTAAGTAGTCCAACAGGACGTTTATGGGTGCAGTACATGCATATGGTAGACCTGCTAAAGATTTTTGTCAGAGCTCAGAGGACGGGTGACTTTAAGTTGTACTTGAAGTCACTGTCAGATATGCTGCCCTTCTTTGCTGCTGCCGGGCATTGCCATTACACAAAATCGGTATATTTGCATCTGCAGGACATGGTAAAACTAGAGAGTACAAGGCCAGACATTTATCAGAAGTTCATGACCGGACTATTTGTAGTGCGAAGATTTGATAGGTACTGGGCTGGTCTTGCTAGTGACCTTGTCATAGAACAGTCATTGATGCGGACCATCAAGACCACTGGGGGCCTCACTCGTGGGCGGGGGATGGATGAATTACAAAGGACACGCTCCATGCAGGAGCTAACAGAAGCAGAATACCAAGTCTCGGAGCAACATAAAGACATATCTGAAGCCAGGAAAGTTCGGGATCACACAGATTGTTTGACTATTTTAAAATATTTTCAGGATTACTGTCCATTTATGTCAAATGATGAATTATATAATACTGCCACTGGAATTACAGCTGATCCCACTTGTAATCAACACAAGGCATTGGAAGTTGGAAATGCCATAATACAGAAAATGGAAGGCCACGATGCATTCGAGTTTTCATTCAGGAAAAAAGATCAAGTGGTATGTATGGGAGGACATGTCGTATCGAGTGATGGTGATAAGCTCTCTCTTGACCCACAGCTCCTTTTCAGCGCATTTTAATTGTAGCAAATACTAGTGAATGCAATCTAGACACTGCTTTAATGCACGAGCTGTATACATATCCACCATCTCTATTTGACAAACATGGACATCTCCGAGAAGCGAATAAGCCGCAGCTAGCAGAGGCATTGAATTCTGCAACCTCTACTACGAGCAGCACCAAATGCCAAGAAATAACACCAGAATACACTGTTTTTGATGGCGGATCATTAATCCACCGATTTCTTTGGAAGAAAGGTAGCAGCTTCAATGACATTGCCGCGATGTACGTGGAGTATGTAAAAACATTCAACCACCCAACTGTTGTGTTTGATGGATATATTTCAGGACCATCGATTAAGGATATGACTCATCTAAGACGGACAAAAGGTGCAGTGGGGCCAAAAGTTATTTTCTCAAGTAACATGACACTCAAGTCAAAGAAGGATCATTTCCTGGCAAATTCAGCCAATAAACAAAACTTCATTGATATGTTGTCCAAAAAACTCCAAGAAAATAATGTTAAAACTTTGAATGCTGTCGATGATGCAGATGTTCTGATTGCATTGACGGTGGTTGAGTGTGCCAAATCAGGCATAACTCACGTTATTGGGGAAGACACAGACATATTAGTGTTGTTGTGCCATTTCGCTGATCCTGGTCTCCACAAACTTATCTACAGATCGGATAAGCCAGGGAAGCCAGACAGGGTTGGAAAATGCATCGTTTGGGACATCAATTTTCTGCGAGCTGAAATTGGCGATGATGTTGCTCGATACCTACCTTTAATTCATGCAATAGGTGGATGTGACACAACATCACGTTTATTTGGCATAGGCAAAGGTGTTCCTCTTAGAAAGATGCAGTCCAATTCTTCATTCATGAATCATGCAAAGGAATTTTGCCACACATCTACTAAGGTCGGAATTCAGGTGTTTGGTGAAAAGCTATTGGTATGTATGTATGGTGGTAGTGAAACTGATACATTGGACGCATTGAGACTTCGAAAATTTCGAGAAAAGGTGGTTAAGAGTATTTCATCTCTGCAGATTCAAAATCTGCCACCAACGTCTGATGCAGCCAAGTATCATAGTTTTCGCGTTTACTTCCAAGTAAAGTTATGGACGAAGGAGCAAGAGATCTTAAAGCCAGAGGATTTCGGATGGCAGATTCACCAGGGGAAATTTATTCCCAGAACAATGGATAAGCTACCAGCGCCCGACTACATTCTGAAAGTTATTCGATGCCAGTGCCGAGGAGAATGTGCGACATTGCGATGCAGCTGCAGAAAGCATAGCCTACATTGTACATATGCATGTGGTGAATGCAAGGGTACCAACTGCAGCAACATTCCAAGTTGTCAAGCTGTAGAACTTGCAGAATTTGACGACATAGACGTTGGTCTTGTGTAAAGATAATATGCGTATGTTGGACCTTGCCGTCCATTGAGAAAATGACGGATGTAACTGTTTGTATATAATAAACCGTTACTAAATTCATCATACTGATTCAACAAATCATAAAACTTGGATTAAATTTACTTGAATATTGGAAGATTGATAATTGACGTCATGATGACGTCATCAAGAGACGTAGTAACGGATCTACTGTTAGCGGGATGTCATATAGCGATCATATCTCGAAATAACAGTTCTTTGCTATCACTTTTATTTATGTAGTTAAGACATTTTATGGGTCTCCTGTCAAAGATACGTAAGATATTCAGCTTAATAATTGGTTTTAAGTGGTCCTATTAAATTCTGTGAAATAGTCCTTTACCGGGATAGAATTTTTAGGAATTTTTTATTTTCTGGTAGGTGAGGACCAGTAGCATTACATAAAGCCAAAAAAGCTTCTGTTGCAATTTGTTCTAGGTATATCCCTATATTGACTGGACTAATATTGATATATAATCATGTCATTATCCCATTACTACAACTACAATACAATTTCGGTTTTATTTACAAATCCAGGTCACATTCTCGCATATGGGAAACTCAAATGAACAATATTTACAAATAACTATGTACATATCATCATTACAACCCTCATTATGATCATTCTTAAAATCACTAGTACTTATCATTATTATTTAATATTATTATTTCGATTATTATCATGACAACATCATATCATTGACATCATTCTGCCATTATAACAATATACAGGATTCACCATTCTTAGGGAGTTTGAAGTATAAATTCCCTGACATTGCACTGTCTTTCCCCCTGATATGTATATGTGTTCAAGGCGCATAGGTTTGACATTTAAACGGTTACTTACCCTGTGTTCTACGATTTAACCCTTAAATTTTTCAAGAAAATTAAAATGTTCTCATAGAAAATCTCCATTTGCAGACCAAGAGCTTATATTTTTTAATTTATCACTGGAATAACTGGCTCGGCTATCGAGCCAATCATTCCAGTGGTAAATTTTCAAAACTATTCTCTGGTCTGCAAATGGACATTTCTCAAGACCACAGCTGAATCCGTTTTTGGCTGGTAAGAGTGTTAAAGGGTTAATAATAGTCAAGATTAGTCAAGAAAAGCTAACTTTGGCAGGACAAGACAAAGTTTGAAAATTTAGCATTTGAAAGACTGGTTCTGCTACCGAGATACTCTTTCCATAGCAAACTTGTCAAAAAATAATCTCTTGCCATGCATTTGGACAATCAACAAGCACAAATTTGTGTTTTTCTGACAAATTATTACCTTCAAATGGTTACTAATCATGCTCAACCATTTAATAGTCAAGAAAAGCTTCCATTGAATCAAAGTCCATCTGCAGGAGACCTTTTTGAAAATTTATCACTGGAATGACTGGATCTGTTACCGAGTCAGTCATTCGAGTGGTAAATTTTCAAAAATCTTCTTCTCTTGACATATAAATGGAAACTGACCAAGCGTTAGACAACTACAGTCTGGTTGGTTGTGGTTGTAATACTAGTCACAGTGTCCATACACCTTTGAAATCTAAACATGCTATATGCATTCAGGTGGTAGGTCTATCCCCTGCATTTGGGTTTTTTTGTCATGACAATTTTTATAACATAATTATTGACACTGGCGGTATTCTGATTTGTCATGACTTTTCCATGACTTATATGAAAAAGCACAGTTTTTACGAGTTTTACTTTTCAAATTCTCTGACTGCCCAAGCTTTTCATGATCTTAATATGGACCCTGTGATTAAGATCAATAGATGCATCCAGCTTTTCACTTGATTCATCTTCAGCGCTTACTGTACTGGAAACAGGCAATATGTCTCTGTCAGCAACCTCCTCGCATGTGACACCTGAAATATAGCACACACCACATTCATGTATAAAACACTAAATCTAAATATAAAACTGCTTTCAACACCAGAATGCTGTTCATATGTGCCTTCTGCAGTAGTTCCATACTCTGCGTACCTAATTGACCTATTTCCAAACAGATTTTATCAGCGTCCATTTAAAAAATGGTAAAGTTACATTACATTACAACTATAGTAATATGCTGGGGTAGGGCAGCCTTCTGTAACACATGCATTGTTTTCTGGCACCCAGCGGGGTTGAACCACTACCACTAATGCCCCTTGGGAGAGACGAGCTGCGACTATCAAGCACCTTGTATATGTAATGCACGCGCCACAAGACATGTGAGGAGAGAGAGCGAGAACGAGAGAGAGAGAGAGAGAGAGAGCGAGAACGAGAGAGAGAGAGAGAGAGAGAGAGAGAGAGAGAGAGAGAGAGAGAGGGGGAGGGAGGGAGGGGGGAGGGAGAGAGGGAGGGAGGGAGAAAGAGAGAGAGCGAGAGTGTAGTGATATTGAATTCTCTGAAGGCATTAATACGAAATTTGTCAAATATTGTCTTCTCTTGGTCTGCAAATGGACACTATCTGTGAGAAAATTAAATATTTCATAATCAAAACTGTCAAGCAATTGCTCATCATAATTTCAAGGCCTGAATAACGATAGACTCCAAGTGGGAGTCACGCAATATTGTCATACGAAAGCTGGTATTTGTACGTTTACTTAGCTACAATTGATCGCTAACATAAAACAGAATGCGTACATACCTGTGAAATGTTAATTCTAGTTCCCTTTCCCAAACCTGTTTGAAACAGGCATGTTATTTTTGCGTTTAAGATAATAGCGTCAATATTTCCTTTTGCCATCTTAATGGCGGCCGAGCAAGCGCTCGATTGTGGACAAAAATATAGTGCCACCTATGTCTCTAGCTAGTATAGATAACTCTATGAATATACCCCACAAACAACACGATTTACGACCAACTCGTGATTGCGTATTTTAAAACTAGTAGATCTCGAGATATTAGTAAATTTCAAATGAAAATCCATGTATGCTGTTCTCACGCAGCTTTCATAAACGGAGGATATCACCCACCATCGATTTTCCTTTTAACCCTGAACTCTCAGAATCACAGTTTTAAAGATCACTATACAGGTAAGCTGTTGGATATTTTGAAACTAATTTGACTTGGTGATGTTGCTGCCAGTTAAATTAGGTTCCAAATATTTAACAGAATAATATTTGATATTTCTGGCAAAATCGTGAAGTAGCAACTATACCTCTAATAGCTATAAATGAATTTATTGTTTTCTCTTAAAGTCAGCCGTTTTAATTTTTTCTAGGACCACTAGAAGGGGATCGTCCGATCCCTACGATACCCCCACTTTTACTTCGAAGCAACTTATTCATTATAATCTGTACGGCAAAATATATAACTTCCTTTCAAGTCTCTAGTGTGCATGGGGAAAGAGTTAAGTGGTGGTTGTGCATCCAGATTTCGCGAAGATACGGTGATCTACACATCGATGCTGCTCCAATAGACCGTTCCAGTTTATCCCGCCATCATATGACGTCATAATCAACTACGTGGCGTGTAGGATGACGTCATAATCAATGACGTCATGAATGACGTAGATAAGTACGTCACGAACGCATAATTGATGATGGTCTACGCTTTGTTGCACAAATTTCATGGCCTTACTATTTAATAAACATGCTGTTGATTATTTTGAACTAAGTTGACTGGGCGCTGTTGCTGCCATAGGCAGGAACAACACCAAGTCAAATATTCAACAAGTTAGCTGTTTAGTTTTCGGAACTTGATAGTCATAGAGTTCAGGAATCGATCGATACCAACACTGATGAATTGTGGGTGGAGCGTAGCTAGAGATGGGCGGGGCATAGCTAAAACAGCAGGTTGTTTCACAGGCACAGCACTATATTGGTCCGGCATTAGTTAAGTACTGACCTAGTAACCAGTGTTATCAGCCTATCAGGGATATGAACCTGCCAGAATATATCAAGCCTCATCTACTGATATACTCCATTGAGAGGATATACTAAATGTTGATACTGATTGCACATTTCTTGCAGTGAATTCATAATTGACCAAGCGTGTGCATCTGGGTGTGACTGCTCCGGTGTCCCATATATTCCAATATGCGATTCAGGATTGACATTCTTCTCACCATGCCATGCTGGGTGTCTATACAGCAATGCAACTACTGAGGTACGTTATAAGATTCTCATAACATTACATATCATTAGCCCCCTCAATCTGATAATGGGAGCATCAGGTTTTAGCTATGCTCGGTCATCTCTAGCCAAGACCCGTTCGCGCGTCGCCGGTGCTGGGATCGATAGATCCGAGCACTCTCTCAATTTCACTTTACAGAAAACTAAGGTAGGTTTTTAAATATTTTGAAACTCACACCCCAATTAATTTCAAAATATTAAACATCATGTTTATTAAATAGTACAAACATACAATTCGTACAACCTGGCAGACTATTAAGCTTTTACGACGGACGTTTAAGATGGACACACCACCACGTGAAGACATTACTTCATCCCCATGCTTGATTAAATGGATCCATTTCTAGGTATACCCCGCATATTCTAACTAAGACCCGTTCACGTTCACGCGTTTTGGGATCGATTTATACCCGTTGAACCCTGACCTCTCAGAATCCCATTTTAAAGATAACTAAACAGGTAAGCTGTTGGATATGTTGAAACAAATTTGACTTGGTGCTGCTGTTGCCTATGGCAGCAACAGCGCCCAGTTAAATTTTGTTACAAATATTCAACAGAATGTTTATTAAATAGTAGACTAAATTCAACAGAAACACACAATTCGTACACTTGACAGATTTGTCAATGTTCATGACGGAGATAGATACGGCATTCCTCATGCCTTTCGATTGTACCATCAACATACATGTAGCATAATGAATTATGGCCCCCATATAATTGAGTGACAGATCGGATCCTTCTATTTCTCTTTGTCAAAATCCTCCCGCCAGCGCAAATACACCATATGCTACAACAGTGTGATAATCTGTATGTTACAATTTCAATATGGATATAGCCAACATTAATTAATGTCAATCTGTTGTAGAATGGTCGTAGTTTCTATCTCGATTGCAATTGCACCATAACTGGGACTGCTATGAGTGGGGTATGTGAGAAGGAATGCTCTATGTTCATACCATATACAGCAATGGCATTACTCCTGTTTCTAATGATGGCTTTTACTAATCCCCTCGTCATCATTTTCATACTCAGGTGAGTATTTATCGAATATAGGTTAAATCTGGCAGGTAGTAGACGTGTGCCAATCATAGTATCATAACAACACTCATAGCCTCTAGCTTGTTACTTTTTGGTGTCTGGCTTAAATAAGTCACCACTGGCCAAGTGATGTAACAAGACATGTTGAGCGTCAAATATAAGAGTAGTTCAATCTGCACAATTGAATGTGTATAACCTAGTACCTACGCAGTAAATGCGATATTAAAATTGTTATCTTAAAATAATGATTGCAACATGCGTCTTGCACCATACTGTAAGTGGCTTTAGCGTAACGTGTCGCTAATACAGGAAGGTGTGTACGTCTGCAGCAACGCTAGTAGATTGGCCTCCATGGTTGTCAACGATTTAAACGTGTATACAAAATTTTAAGATATTGGTCAATACTCTGTGATAAAAGGAACTGAAACAGCTGACACTCTTGCTATCAGCACCGGAAATTGCAACAAACCGACAACCATGCCTCACGTCCAGGAAAAAAAGCGAAGAAATAGTATCAGTCTCACCCTGACTGCAATGCAGCGGATAGATACTACTCCGTTTCCAGAGCTGAGCAAGTCAGTCGCCTGATAACTTACCATAACAAACTAAGCTTTCACCTGTAGCGCATGTTTAAAGCTAGGGACTCATACCATGTGGATCAAGCCATATGACGACGGACCATATCTAGCAAGATTGCCCTTTTCATAGTGATCTAGGACGACACACTTGGTCCGCATATACCAGCCCAGTGGACAAGCTCTATGGCCTCACTGAGCTGTTAAGGAATATATATGGCACAAGTCATCCTGACCAGTGGTGTGGTTGTCTGTCAGATGGTACGAACGAGTAAGAGGAATAATAGGGACAAATTAATTTCCTCTCCGGAGAGGTAACTCATTTTTGCTTATTATGAATCATCCTAGGAACGGGACCAACATTTTTGGAAATAGGGAGAAGATTCATATTTTGATACGGTTAACACAATTTCTGAACTAAGATGCTCCTGTAATGTAAATATTACATATGCGTAGTAGTGTTGCGTAGTAGCGTTCATAAAATGGGCAGATCATTCTATCATCTACACCATACCTGTTTTTCTGTCGCAGGTGCGTCGATCCCGAGGACAAGACCCTTGCATTTGGTGTATGCATGTTCGTCATAGGTATCTTTGGTGAGTGACAACATCAGATTTAACAATTTAATGGCTAAATCTGGTCATAACTAGGTTCAAATCATTCCCAAAATGTTGGCCCCGATCCAAGGATGATTCATAATAATTCATACTTCATTGTGCCACATGTAGGCTGGCGTCACAATCACACGCATAATGAAAGCCATAGCTAGGTCCATCGTGAACTTTTAAAACTATGTCAGTGGTATGAATTGTATGTATTTACTATTTAATAAACATTAAGTTGAATAATTTGAAACAAATTTGACTGGACGCTGTTGCTTCCATAGGTAGCAACATCACAAGTCAAATGAGTTTCAGAATATTTAGCAAGTTACCTGTATATTTTTCTGGAAACTGAGATTCAGGGGGTGGGTTTAGTGTTCGATCGACGTCAACACGGGAAACGCGTGAATGGTGCTTAGATAGAGATGGGTGGGGAATAGTTAAAAGTGGATTCATCAATTAGCTGTCGTATTGTCAATAGTTAAACTGAACAGACAACATATTATATAGCGGTGTGAGAAGGTATTTTGTGGCTTTTGCTCTATTTATGAATCAATAAACTAATAGCGGATGCGAAATGCCAGCCAAGTAGCTGAAATCATAATCACTTACATTACCACTTAGCTGGTATCACAATCAAAATGAGGTCAGCTCCGATCAAAATGACGTTAGATCCGTCGAGAAAATTTAAATGCCCCTCAATAGTATACGAATTGTATGTATTTAATTAAATTACAATTTAATTCACATTCTGTTGAATATTTTAAGATTAATTTTACGAGGAACTGTTGCTGTCATATGCAAAACAGCTACCAGTAAAATGAGTCAAAATAGTTTCAAACCTGTATAATTACCTTGAAATGTAAATGTTGGGAATTCAGGTTTCAAAGGTTCAAATCGATGGCTAACACGTGAAAGAGTGGACAACGTTTAGCTAGAAATGGGAGGGACAGAGCTAGACATGGGAGGGACAGAGCTAGACATGGGAGGGACAAAGCTAAAATTGGGCCCCTCCTTTAAAAATCTCGTGGCGGTTCACTCTGATCGTTAAGCACATGATTGAACTAGAAAATTAGGGAAGAACCTTTCATTAGGTATATGTCAGTTATTTATGTTCATACATTCAAAGCTTAGGCGATAATAATAAATTCCCTTTGATTATCGTTATTAAAAGGCACACTTTTATATCTATTAGATGAATTATTAATCGGTATTAAGAAGTCCGAGCTGTTGTTCGGAAACTAGAATGTGTGGAAAAAGAACAATAACTGTCCTGAATCTGGTATCATCAAGTCCATGAGTACATTGATAGCCAGAGAAAATCTGTGTTCGTTGCCTTAAGTTAATAAGAGAATTGGGTAGGCTACATTAAAATGCATGCTACGATTGAGATGTTTTGTGTTTAATGCCAGGTATATTATACATCATACAGAGATTCCGGAATTTGATTCAACGACGATACCTTTCAAGACGAACCTAATTAATATTTAGATCAGTGAAGTTAGCTGGATATTGGATATTGACTATTCAATATCCTGTAGGTGGATATTAAATATTCAACATACTTAAACGTGAGACAATCATCAGTGGGTTAATGTATACGCGGCAGGTCGAGGCGCGTGGCCACGTGCAGACGTGGCCACACATTGGGCAACATCATGGCGGGCAGACGGCTTGCCGAAGCGCCTGCCCTACTCGGTCCTCTAGCAATAACGTAGTTCGTTCATGAGAATACTGACTGAGCTGTGGTTATCCGAGTCGCAGGGACGGCTCTGCCCGCCCGGTGCCGCATACATACAGAGGGAATGGCAGTAGGAAAGGAAGCTTAACTATATTCCTCGTGTGCCGATCGAACTGTTTGGGACGATGCAATTGAAGACAAGCAGAAGTTCAACACACGTATAACGATATATTCTGACACAAAAGGCATTATAGAATATGCAATATCCTGTAACAAGATATTGGATAGTCAATAAGCTGTGATGGGATATTGGTTATTCGGTTGATTGGTAAGTGATGGATATTGGGTTGGGATGGGTGTGTGCGCGGATAGCTGGATGGATGGATGGATGGATAGGTAGATGGAGGTGCCATCTCGGTCCTCGAGCAAATAGCATAGGCCGACTGCTCTGATCGAATATACTTACTGAGCTGTGGTTAGCCGAGTATTGATGGGCGCGGGCGTATGCAGTGCCAACTGTTTCAAAACTTTCATGTTGTCGTCAAAGTCATAGTGAGGGCGCGATGAATAGATTGGAAGCGCAGTGAATATATTGAAGCATGCTTGAATTTGCTATCTAATTTAAAACGCACGCCAACTGTTTCAAAACGTTCACGTCGTGAAATGCATATTGGAAGCGCAATGAATATTCCAAGTCAAGAGCCTACTAAATGAACATTCACGCCCGCATCAAATGAGATTAGCGAACACCGACTAGGATATATACGCAAGTTTCAATTGGCAACGCTTCCAATATAGCAGGCATATATTAAAGCGTGTGCCCAATCAGAATTAAAGGTCTCGTGTTCCGATAAATATAGACAATTTTGTACGAGATATGAGATGCCTGATCAATTTACCCAGCATGCACTGCTACCCGGCGTGCAATTTTACCCAGCTTGCAATGCAATACTGTTCGGAGAAAGTGTGTTAATGTCCAGGAGAAAATAGGAGAAAGCTTTTATATACATTGTCAGTATTTTGCGTGAAAGTTGTTGCTATCAATGACAGCACCAACATTCAGTCAAATTGTTGTCAAAATAATTAGTATGTGATGCAAGTATCACCTGCTATATATGTGATACAAATTTTATTGAAAAGTGTTGCTGCAACAGCTTTCAGCCTATGTATTCCAAAATAATCATCATAAATTTCAATCAACACTTGCTACGGATTTGAAGAGCAATTTGACTGCAAGTTGTTGCTGACCAAGGCACCAACAACGTTATCAAATTGTTGTCCATAGAATCACACGAAAATCAATATTACTGTCTAAGTAGAGTGAGTATAAGGCCAAAATACGCTTTGCCTGCACGAAGGAAATATTTCGCCTAGCTACCGTGTGTACGTTTCTGTTCGATCAATGCATTTCAAACAAATCAAGTCAACGAAACATACACGCCGTTTGCAAAGCATTCGTTTCTTGGCGAGAAAGCGTATATAGGGCCCATGCTCACTTTGCCTAAATAGTAATATATTGATTGCACGTGTGTGGATAAGAATTCGACAATGTTGTTGGTGCCTTAGAAACCAACAACTTACAGTCAAATTGCTATTCAAATCCGTAGCGAGAGTCGACTAAAATTATGATGATTATTTTAGAATACACAGACTGAAAGCTGCTGTAGCAACAGTTTTCATTCAAATTAGTATCAAATCTGTACCAGGTAGTAATTACCTAATAATTATTTTGACAATAATTTTACTGAATGTTGTTGCTGCCATTGATAGCAATAACTTTCACGTAAATTATTGTCAAAATATATATGTAAAAGCTTTCTCTAATTTTCTTATGGAAATTGACACACTTGCGCTGAACAGTATTGAAATGCAGGCTGTCGAATGTAATGCCGTGAATACGTTCAACGTGCATGCTTACGCTTCCAGAGCTGGAGGACAAATGACCATTTGCACGTGCAAGCCGGTTGGTTTTGTTTGAGAAATCCTGGCCTATACAGACAATAGACTAAACGAATATGGCGTCCAATAGTTACAGTGATTATGGAGTCAGGAAATTGCATGCTGGGTAGAGTTGCATGCTGGGCAGCATAGCATGCTGGGTAAATTGAACAGAAATCAGCAGGCATCTCATATCTCGTGCAAAAGTGTCTATATTTAACACGAGAGCTTTATAACAACGTCACCAAATTGATTATGTCTCCAATATATAGCCAGCATATTCATACGTGCACGAAATATATATTCGCGCGGGAAATATCGTCTTTCTATCCCACTACGAAAACTGGTAACTTATGTTTATTTGCTTTATTTTGCTTTGCAACTTATTTTCGTTTAACGGAAAAAGCTGCAAAACTAAATATCTTTGCTTATTCCCATCATTATAGAGAACACAAACAATGTATTTCAAAGTATTTCAAGCGATAATTCAAGTGATAACCTGAAACCGAAATTCCATTAAAATCTTATGCAGGGGGATAGAAAGACGATATTGCCCATCGACAATCATCCTAATCAGCTCCAGTCAGCTAATCAACTCACTTCATTTAATCAATTAATCAGCCCTAATCGATGCTAATAACTCACTCAATCAGTCAACCTCCATAATACAATAATAGTAAACACTAGTCAATCAATGCGCAAGTGGTCAACCAACAAAGCAAGCAAGCAATCTATCAACAATCAACCAATCAATAGCTTGCTCAATCCATAAATCAACCATGCAATCGATCGATCAACCCAAACCAACAAAGGATCATAATCTCCCTAAGTTACTCAGATCAACCCAAATTAAGTAATCGAACAACCCTCGATGCTAGTCAACCACTCAATTAGTCAACCCAAACCAATCAGGCAACCATCGCCAATACTAATCAATCGATCAAACCATAAATCAAACAGTCAAACAGCAAGCGATGTATCATTAGTCAATGAATAAATAAATAAATCGTGTAATCGATCAGTCAATCCATAGATAGCAATCAATCAGTCAAGCACGCATACTCAAGGTGAATCAATCAGCAAGCGATCTATCAATCATACAACCAACGAATCAACCAATCAGTCATACAATTTAGAAATCAATCAATATATTAATCAACCAATCAATCAAACTCAGGCATTCAATCAATCAATCAATGAATCAGTCATCCAATTAATGATAATCACTTATTTAACAAACATAATCAATCAGTTACTCTATCAACTAATCAATCAATTGAATATTCAACTATTCAATCAAGCAGACAACCTATTGATCAGTTTATTGTTCACTCAAACAATCAGTTGAATGATTATTCGAGTTATCGTTTGGTTGCTTAATTGAACACTCAATCAATTGATCAATGGATCAGTCAACCGGCTGATTGTCATAGCAAGCGAGCAAGCGATCGAACGATCAAGTAAAATCAATCAATCAAACAATCAATCAATCAATCAACCAACCAAATCAACAGCTCTCTGATCAGTATATACAAGAGTGGCGCGGGCAAATTTTCAATAGCAGGTTATGCCTCACATATAGGATTTACAAAGAGGATTTAAAACTCGAAAAATATCTAATCTCTCTCCCAGAAAAACTATCAAAAATACTCTGTAATTTCGAACCAGCAACCACCTACTACCGATGGAAGAGGGGGGTATGCAGGTATCGTTCCCAGACATGCACGTTTTTTTGCAATCTATGTGACCTAAATGTACTAGGCGGCGAATTCCACTATTTATTTTGAATGTCCTGAAATAAATACAGAGAGAAGAATGTATCTTCCTAAATATTATACACTTCCCCCAAATACACACAAAATGTATCAACTTTTCAATGCAAAAAAAACAATAATAGCTCTCTGTAAATGCATTGACATCATTATGAGTAAGTTTAAAAAGAAGAAATGACAGATTATGTAATTACCGGCGCGTAAACCCTGCCATTCCTATTGCTTCCACAAATGTATGCACGTCTCAGCGAGTGGCGGTAGCAGTAGTAGTAGTAGTAGTAGTAGTAGTAGTAGTAGTAGTAGTAGTAGTAGTAGTTGTAGTAGTAGTAGTAGTAGTAGTAGTAGTAGTAGTAGTAGTAGTAGTAGTAGTAATAGTAGTAGTAGTAGTAGTAGTAGTAGTAGTAGTAGGACTACTACTACGCCTACTACTACTAATAGTAGTAGTAGTAGTAGTAGTAGTAGTAGTAGTAGTAGTAGTAGTAGTAGTAGTAGTAATAGTAGTAGTAGTAGTAGTAGTAGTAGTAGTAGTAGTAGTAGTAGTAGTAGTAGTAGTAGTATTAGTATTAGTAGTAGTAGTAGTAGTAGTAGTAGTAGTAGTAGTAGTAGTAGTAGTAGTAGTAGTAACTATACAGTATTCATACTACCCGGCGTCGTGATCATCATCATCATCATCATCATCATCATCATCATCATCACCACCATCATCATCATCATCAGTTTACGAGCACTATCATCACATTTATTTATGTCATTGAAAAACATAAACACCTATACGATGTAATTATGTATATAACATATGTAACCGACATTATATGTATATTTCATGTATATATGTTTCGTACACTTTTAAAGAAGTTACCGAATAAACTTGAATTGAGAAAACGGCCTAAGAGACATAGGCCTATCATTAAATGCTGAGAAAACAAAAGCAGCTGTCTTTAGGCCGGGTGGATGGTTAAGCCAATTGGACAAATGTTGGTATGGCACATATGAAATAGAAGTTCTTATTGAATTCAATGATTTGGACATTCATTAGTCTTTTCAACTACAGGGTCATTTACTTTAGCACAAAAAGAAGGTTAGCTGATCAGGCACAGGAAGCGTTGAGGTATGGGGATGTCATCATGTGTATGATATTGAAAAATGCCATCTCAAATTCTGTAAACAATTATTGAATGCAAAGCAGAGTTCCTCTAGTTGCGCTGTCTATGGAGAATTATAGAGAGTTCCGCTCATATTAACTAGAGAAATCAGAATTTTGAAGTATTGGTCCAAAATATTAGATTCTCAACCCAATATGTTAATTAGAATTGTATACAAGGTTTTATATGTGAATTGGGAGACTGCTAATCGCTGTGAAAATTGAGTGAGTAGGTTAAGGAATATCATTTGTGAAAAGGGATTTAATGATGTTTGGTTGCTACAAGGTAACATTGAAAATAGAAGTAATTTTATTATGCACTATACACAACGAGTGCATAATAATTATCTACAAGAATGGCAAGGTCAATTAGAAACAAACCGTAGGACTAGGTCATATAAGCACATATCTGTCGAGCTCGATTACAAATGTTACTTAGACAAAGTGAAGATTGTAAAACACAGGCACGCACTGCCCAGGATACGAATAGGGCCCACAAATTACATCTAGGAACAGGCAGATGGCATAAACCAATGCCCACGCCACTGTCTGGTAGAATATGTCCATTTTGCATTGACGATTTAGAAGATGAATACCACCTCATTTTAGTATGTCCTAAACACAGTAATTTTCGGAAGTCTCTTATCAAGCCATAATATTTCAAAAGACCTAGCGCATTTAAATTAACCGAATTGCTTCAAAATAGCAGCACAAGCATCCAACAAAACTAGCAGAATTTTTTTTCATAGTTTTAAAATTCGCAGTGAAAGTTTACTTTGAGAATTTTCTCCAAACATCGGTGGGAATTGGTGGAAGGTGTGTAACCGATATAGGTGGATGAGTTGGGGTGCGGTGGGAGGGGTGGAGAGGGGGACCATGTCGCACTCCTCTTCTCCATTTCGTTCTCTTTCGTGCCAGGAAACGAGGAGAGATGACCATGGACCATGGATAATTGTCAATTGAAAATTTAAATCCAGAGAGCTATATACAGCATACATTATTTTAAATAATCCATTTATTCTTTATGACGTAATGACTAACTCGTCAGGTATTTTTAGATTGACTCGACTGAGAGTCGCTGCTGGCTTTTGCAGCAACGACCCTGTATCGATTCAATCTCAAAATACTCAAACACACCCGGGTCTATATTACCAATTTAAAATACAATAACGCATACAATTTATACACGTTTGACAGGCTGACGTAAAACATGAACGTATTGGAATTCCCGTGGACTCGTGTTCGCGATACTGATTCCCAGTAATGTTGCGTTTTTCACGTGGCTCCCACCATAGGAGGGGGAGGGGCAACAATGCTGGTAGCCTGTGTCGTGGACACGATTCTACGGAAAATCCATGTCTTTCGATACTGATGAAAATACTTTTTGAATCTCTTTTAACTATAAGATGAGTACTGTGTATATGTATATATATCTGTCAATTTATCGCTATATTAGATGTATATGTGAATGAAAATGAATTATGTATATGGTACGATGATAGTTTATACCTTCACTAGTATCCGCATATTTACAATGTGGACGATCAAGGGCTCATGGCCTATTGTGGAATAAAACTTACGGTACTCTATCAATCCATGCGCACGGAGTCGCTATAAGCCAAGACTCCCCTCGCCCCACCACGTCCAGGAACACAATCTAAGCATCTAAAAACCATTCAACGTCAACACGTATATCCTTAAACACGCCGGTGCGAACACGTACCCTCATTATTATTAATCTGCGTGCCCATAGGGCTCGCAGATTATTGTTTTCTTATCGGACCTTTCTTCTTTCTTTCTTTCTTTTTTCTATCTTTCTTTCTTTCTCTCGTTAACAATTTTCTGGAGCCATCCCCTCATACAGTTTTTATCCAATTAATTTCAAACTTGGTCAACTTCAGGTACCCAGTGGAATCTTTATTGCTATTGTTTTTATTTTTTAGCTGTCCAATGGTTTTCGAGCTACCCACCTTTTCGTGGGAAAAAAGTCACATAGGGAATATATAGGAAATTTCAGGATGGATGTTTGAACTGCGACTACGCCTACAGTTTTTATCGGATCACTACCAAACCTGGTAGGATGTTACCATCGGGGTCCCGAAGATGGCTGACTACCTGACCGGTAACCTTGCCCTTTGACCTTAGACTCATAATGCATGAAATAACTCCCATAGGGGATGCATGGGGATATTTGAACTCCTACTATGCCCAGAGTTTTTATCGGATTACCACCATACTTGGCCAGGATATTAGTCTTGGGGTCCCGATCATGTGTGGTGACTTGGGGTCCCAGCCCCTGGGTCAAGGTTATCCCCTAGTGGTCAAATTTCCCAGTTTTCGTTTTTGGCAGAAATTATGTCTCCTTAGTCATACAACTTCAACGGGCTTGTACTAAAACATGGTATCACATATATTAAGGCCAAGGGACTTGATTTTCTACTCAAGGACCCCACATAGTGTTGCAAACATCTTGGTTCTTTCAGGGATTATTCCTTGATTTTCATGAAAGCTTTAGCATAGGTATATGTCGTATTCCGAAACCAATGGTGATGGTTTTGAAGTTGTCCGACCTCAAGGTCAAGGTTATCCACTAGGGTCCCAAGATACCAGTTTTCGTTTGTTTGCAGAATTCAACTCCCCATGATGAAATATGTTGAAAAAATTGTTTTTATCTAAAATGGCTGCCAGATGTCATGTTTGGATAAAAATATCAGTTTTCGTTTTTGGCATAAATGAATGCATCATGCTGAAAAAAATGGCCACCAACATTTTTT